>KK115729.1:4785-101974 GCA_000611955.2 Stegodyphus mimosarum
GGTTTCTATTTATTATAAATTATTTCAAACGTTAAAAGTTTCAACAGAATAGTTGTTACTTATGCTCACTTGTCCAACAGCAATATCAGCCCAAGCCCACGAAATTCCTCGTGGCAAGGAACACTCAAGATATACCTGCCGTTGGCAACAGGTTTTTGAGCACCATACGGGTGACAGAGCGATTTTGCTCAGTTCCGCCCTCAATTTTGATGGTGATTACAAATGATTCTTTTATTATAGTTCTTTGCCATGGTATATTTTATTATCTTATTTCTGCATTAATTGTAGAATTTAGTCTCAACAAAGCACAGTAACACAGGAAAAATAGTTTTTTTTCTTTTCTTCCTTTTTTTAAATCAGGTTTTTTTCTTGTGATTTACAATCGACAGTGCATTTTAAAAAAGAAGAAAATAATCTGAAGAAGGAGCCGTAATAATTATGAATGGGAGTTCTGCTAAATATGTAGGTTATGTATATGTAGTGAAAATGGTTGTTAAATATGTAGTGAAAATGGTGAAGCACATGAGACTAAGGAGGGGTGCCTTCATGCAGGATTTTCTAAGGAAAACTGGCTCTCATTCACTTTACGCACAAGAAAAACAATGTCACCCATGCAGCCTGCTCGTTTGCCTGTATCGAACCCAGGATGAACGCCCAGTATTTAGCGGTTTTAACCACTCGGCCACTGGTGAAGCTTCAGAAAGTAGGTGACTAATAATTTTAGACCTTGGCATAAGACTAAGGTTTAAAAACAAAAGTAAGGGAATACAAGTTTTCATCCACTGTTGTAGAGGTTAGAGATCAATGAGGAAAAGAAAATGATGGGCAGAGAAAGAGACTACGGGAATTACTTCTTACCTTTCTTAATTTTATCCTTACGGCTAAGATGGGAGTGTGCTGCAGGTAAAAGAAAGACACCCTTTAAGTACAATGCCAAACTTAATGGCCGATACACTACGTCGATTTTATTTCTTATTATCATACAGTTGCTATTGCAAGTTTCATACAGGTTCATGAAGTTTCATAAAGGGCCTGGTAAATTGTTAATGTATAAAGCAAAAATTTCATATCACTTGCTACAAGGAATTTAAAGATTAAGGTAAATGCCGGCTTTTTTAAGCGAAAGAGAAATTATTTTATTGGGAATTTTACTGTGTTGAAGTATATTAATGAAGTAGTAAATTTCTTCTTGTAGAAATTCTGTATCATTGTTGATTCTTTTTATCCTGAGAAGTTGGAATTAATGGTATTAATTATGACTTTTTTCGAGATGTTAGATGTCGAATTGGCCAATTTTAGCGTGTTAAATTTGAATTCTCCTCGTTTATCGTAAATTTTAATTTTCTTGTAATCAATGATATTTAAGCCAAAGTAGATTATGTTGTGTTGTTAAGTTTTAAGCTGGAAGAATAAATATCTGCTCTTTCAATTTTGTTAAAGTTATTAATTTCTATGATGTCGTCGATATAGCTATAAATGAAGACATTTAAGTTGTTCCTTTTCTAGTGATAATTGAAACTTATATCCTTGCGTGAAAAGGAAAAGTGTACAAATGGCTGAAGAACTATGTCCTCCCATTGGAATTCCATTTATTTGCTTATAAAACTTGTTGTCAAATAATAAATAATTGTTAAAGATGACTACTTGCAGGTAAAGTTTCAAATCTTCTTTTGTGATGATCCGGTCGATCTGTGGAAAAAGAGCTGGTAACGTAAGAAGGCTATTGTAAGTTTCTCTAATGGTAAAAATGTGTATAGATTTCAAAATCATAGCACTTAATATTCTCAATATCCATTGTCTGCAATGTATTCAAGACTGCTTCGTTGCTATTAATGATCCAGTTGAAGTTGTGTTCTTGAAAATCGATATCATTAATAAATTTGAGTATTTGTTTCAGGAGGAGCGTAAAACGATAGTCAATTTCTTTCAAGAAATGTTTTGTGCCATTAGCTATGAAGCGGAATTTAATTGGATTTTTATGGAATTTAGGCAGTGCATAGAGATTTGCAAAACGATAAAAATAGTTGTTGGGGCGAATTTTAAGTTTTTTATGGAGTGCCTTAAACTTTTTAAGAAGGATTTTTTCATTGGTATTAATGAGTTGATAGGTGTTAGTACTATGGAGTTCATTATTAATAAGGTCAAAGTGGAATTTTTTTCTGATAATGCTGAAGTTATTACAAGCTTTATCAATTTTGGTGATAATAAATTTATCTTGCAGCTGTCGTATTTTGTGCTCGAGATCTTTCTTGTTGTGTATTTGGGTAAAATTGGTATTGTGGTTGATTTTGTTGGCAAATTCTTGCAAGAGAGTTTCTTTCCATTCCAGAAAGGTGTACCTAGGTAGGCTAGTTTGGTAACTAGCATAAACTATGAATGTGTTCAAGTCTTTATTAAAGATATGAATGCTTGTTTTTTTACTCATATGAAAAGTAGGTCTATATTAAGTGCCGAGTTTCATAAGTTCTCTCAAATCTTGGTGTTTCACTATTTCCATTTCGCCTGTAATGATGTGTTGGTGAATAAGATCCTTAATTTTATCGTATTTCAGTAAACTGCAGTCTCATCTTTGCTGTGGGAAAATTTCATGATGGTTGCATAACATACTGCCGAGGGTTTTAATGTACTTGAAGCATGGGATAACTTCGTATTGTTAAAAGGTTAGGTAAAAGATGTTGTGATTTGCTGAAAAGTTGGTTAATTACGATATTGTCATAGCAAGGGTGTTTGAAGTGCACTTTGCAAAAAAAAATTTTTTTTTAAAACTGCTATTCCTCAGTTTAAACAGGCAGAAGAAAAGAATCAGATCTTTCACTATTTTGTGCCCAGTGAATTTTTCTTTAATCGAGTTAAGGATCTTCCACAAGGTAATGTTTTTGAACCTGTGAAGCAGGTTAATGATTTTTTTTATGAAAGATTTCTCTTGAAAGCAATTGGTACATTTCAGAACAATATTATTGATGGCATCTGCAAAGTAAAATCTTTTATTTCTTCGTCCTTTTCCTCGTGCTCCTCTTATAGATTTTTTGCTAAAAAATTTAAATTGCTCATAAAGCGTGTTCTTGTCTTGTTTATTAGTAGTCTTGTTTAAATGTGTGTTGAGTCCATAAGGTTAGAGAGATCTGTGTTGCAGAATGTGGATGGATTCTTTAAAAAGTCTTAATTTTGCGTTGGGAACGACATCCAAAATTGTGAATTCAATTTCGTGAAAATTATGGAACTGAAAATGTTCCAGTTCTGCGGTGTTGTTGCTGTTACTGTTTTCGGTATTATTTTTACTTTTAAACTTCTTAATGTGCGACCTATGTTTATTGATTCTAATATTTAGGCAGTTTTTGGTCTGTCCTATGTAAATTAAATTACAGTTCTTGCATGTAATTAGGTAGATACAGTTGAAAGTTTTTCAGAGCGTTTGTATATGTTTTCCATTTGTAGGCGAAAGCGTGGCATTTAACTTACAGGTTTCCCAAAGCTTATTGCTTTATTCTATGATTTTAATATTTTTTTAACTGAGCCGGTTCTAAAGGTAAAGAGGGGGCTAGCCTACTTTACAGTGTTTTTGTAAGGGAAAACTAACCTTCCACTAAAAATAATAAACAGGCAAAGAACCATTAGTTCTCAAATCTGAAGAAGGGAGTCTAATCCCTGAGTAATATTGTAAAAAAATAAAACTAAAAGGTATTTTGCGCTTAAAGCTGCTAAATTATTAAGGAATTATTGAGAAAGTTGACAAATTTTTTATTTGTTGTTGAGAGAAAAAACTAGAAAAACTAGCAGAAAAATCTGCGCGTAGTGCTGCATAATTTATACCATCTAATATGGGAAATGAAATATATGAGAGAATTACTTAAGGATGTAAGAACCATGATCCCCTACCTATTTCCATTTTTACGAACTTACAAATTTTATAATATACATTTGGAACATAAAAAATAAAAAAGTTGAAAAGTTGAAGAGTAAAAAAGGTGAAAAAACAAAAACTGTGAAAAATTAAGCTCCAAACAGAACTTGTCAAGGGAAAAGTGTTCTGAAGCCTTAAACAAAGTCAATTAACTGAACAACAAAATACGAGTTTCATTCCGAACAACCCACTGAGACCTCTATCGTCAATTAGCATAATGGTTTTTTAATTCTAAAAAAATTTTTATATACAATTCTTCAATAAACTTAGACATATTTGAGGCTCTCATTGAATTGGTCTCTTTTCCCTACCCGTGTTTGTTGTCCGAACACAAATAGAAACAAATTATATAAGGAAAAGCTTACATGAAATGCCGAAATAAAACATTTATAATCAAGGGAAAAAATTGGACTAATTACAATCGAAATAAACTTATAAAAATAGTAAAATATAAAAATAGTAAAATAAAAAGACAGTAAGAATAATAAAACACTGTACTAATTATAACGTAAAGCTCAAAATTTTTATCGAAAAATTGATTGTCAAATGTAAAGGCTAAATAAGGGCCAGGTTTGAATGCGTACTTAAAATGAAAATACTTTTTGCTAAAATAAAAGGAATGGAGAAAAAAATGCGACCGTTTTAGGGAAATTAAGTAAAAAATTGCTACAAATGGAGGTGTTTTGTAAAAACAAATTATAATGAATGAACACTCCTACCTGTAGGAGAAATTGCATCCTTTGCTATATAAATAAATCAATATTTTAGTAACTAAATTTATTTTTTTTAACATGTTACCTGTATTTTACCGTATTAATATTCCGGACGAAAATGATCAGGTACTTGCGTCAAAGATTGTTAAATATCCATCCATTATTTTTTTCCTGCTTCCTTTAATTTATTCTCTTTGAGTTCTTCACTTAGATACTGTGGTGTGAAAACTATACCTTTCAAACGCAAATAAAATCGGGCATCAAATCAAATATGCTGAAGTATAAAATTTGAAACAGTTAACTATTCCTACTTTTAACCAAAACAAAAGATGTAGTTTAAAATTTAACTGCTTTTGCTTACGTTAGTAGATTCTTATTACAGCCTTTCCTCATCCTCAAAATATTGCAACAAAATTATCATTTTATTGAAGAGTACTTAAGTAATAAATGAAAGAAATAGTACCTGCATTCTCAATTAATATTCGATGTCCCTTTGTCGTGGTTGCTAAAAATCTAAAGCAGAAATTGGGGGGAAAAAAGGGAAGAAGAAAAAAGTCATTGATAGGTTATGATTTAGCAAAACTGAATGAAAGCTAGTGAAAAAGTAAGGAAAGAAAAAAAAGTAAATTTAAAAAATCATATTCTTTTCATTCCGATAATCAGAGAACTGGCCGTTTAACAAAATACAAAGACGGGGAAAGCAAAGAGACGGCAAAAACAGGAAAAGCGCAATCTAAGACAGAGACACCCAATCTAGTAGTATGTTTGATTCGCGGGGTGGCGGATGTTGGCAATTTGACCGTCTCAAGAAAACGCAAGTTGACATTTCGGGCTTTCGGCATTCGTTAACCTCTTGATAAATTGTTCCGAAGGCCAGCTTATCTACCACTTTCGGATCCTCACTTCTACCAAATACGAATTTAGTAGATGAGCGGAATAGGAAGTTTAAGTGAATTTCTAGCTATTTGGATGGGTTGGGTTTGGAAGATCATTTCTGAATCACTGATAAAGTGTTGTTCACAAGGACAGCACTTTTCTTCGTAAATCAATCATTTAATTTGCAGCTCTTCGAAGCTCAAATTTTACATATTGATTTCAGGTCCTCGGCGTAAATTTCAGGCATGACTCATTTCAAGTTCGTTAAACGTTCGTATATCCACTTATGTTTTCAGCTGGCAATATCTATCAAGAATTATTTGTGCATTAACTTTTTTTTTCAAACTTTGTGTCATAATTAATGTATTTCACTCGCGACTTAAGTAGAAATGAGTTTTGAAAAATTTATCTAGGAAAATAATATTTATTATTTATTTTAATAAACGTTACACAGTACTTCTGAATTGAATTCTTCAAATTCCTCGACATGAAAGTAGTAGAAATATAAATATAATTAAATTTAAAATTCGCAATAATTACTTGGAATTATTTAATGACATTCTAGAGCTAATATTTATGAATATGCATCATATGTTCGTTCATTTGTGAAACAATCAGATGGGGTTGCCAAAAGGAAAAGAGAATATGTAGAGACATTAGGTTAATTACAAGCAGGAGAGATGAAAAATATGCAATTCCTTCGCCGGGAATTGAACCACGGACCTCTGAAATACCGGCTCAGTGTGCTGACCATTACACCACGAAGGCACGCTAAGAATGTGGGAGATATACCTTATAAATATGCCAAAAAAGTCCTAACATTTAACAAAAAGGAATTTTCATAATGGAATGAAACATGAGCTATTTTCATTTCGAAGATCAAACAATACTTTCTTCACCGCTGCAAGTGCAAAATTGAGACGAAAACTAAAATAAAAATGCTTAGGTGCGAAAAGAACCATCCCCATTTTTCTGTTCAAATAAACAAAAACGGAATTTATAACGTCATCTGCTGGTGGAAAAGGGGAAAAGAAAATAACTAGGAGTAAAATTTTTCAAAGGCTGAAAAAGTAAATATGGACTTGAACTTGAGTCACTGATTAAACGTAGAAAGATACAAATTCCTATTAAAGAAAGATTTAAAACACCTAAAAAAAACTAATTTTCCATATGAAGTCATTTATGACTTATCAATCAGCAGTAGTGAGCAATAAATGATTTATGAATTTCTTTCTTTCCGAACATAAATTTCCTGCTCTTGGAAACGGAATTTCGAGACTTCTCTTGTTTGATCAGCGTATATTAAGGTATACTTTAAAGAATATTTTAGTTAAAATAAAAGTTTTTACCTGATAGTTTGTGTAATTTCTACGGTAAGAACTTCAAAGACCGAACTGCGAATCTTGTTAGTAGGAGAAAGACAAAGCACGAAATTAAAGCTCATAGAAAATGTACTCAGTTTTTTAGCTAATCGAATAAAAATTTAAATAACTACTAAAGTCTTGCGATCTTTTATAAGATAAGCGAACTTTTCTTTCGACAAGAAGAAAAGTTCTCGAGCGCATTATATGGTAATGTACATTAAGATGTAATATTATAAACGAGTCCTAGTTAACATCCAAGCTCGAAAAACGATAGTCAGAAATTAAAGAACAGACGATTCACTAGATTTGTAATCAGGCCATACGAGTAACGTCTATTTAAGAAAAAAAGTAAGCAATTACAATGCTCCGAAAAGTCGCACCCGGGAAGGAGTTAAGTTAATGAAGAAATCTGACGAAGCAAAGGACATCATCCTGCACTTTATTACTCCTGGATGTGTTCCTCATATCCTGCACCTTCATCGTTGTATGGCTTCTACTAAGCCTTACAGTGATGAAGGAACGCATCTGTTTAAAGTAGTTATATGAGGCACGGTCACACTACGTACTTAACAGTTTTAGATTTACCTGCGTCTTTGAAGTATGTGCCTCGGGTCAATGGTTGTAGTAGTTACTGAATCTCTAGGCGCTGTCCACTGGCATGATCTAGCTGATGATGACTTTCAAAATATTATTCTAATATGAGGGATGCGACATAAAATATTCTTAAACATCAATTTATTATGTACACTTCATTTATGAACGAATGCAATGAATTGACTTTCACACTGTTTTTCTCTGTAATCTCTTGCCTCTGCAGTAAACTTCCAGGAAGTTCCAGCTTCCAGGAAGTTTTTCTTTAATTCCAAAGGAATAGAAAACTTCTTTTGATTTTTTGACTTCCTACATTTTGACCTTTTCTTCCAAAATGTTAATAGCGTATTCATTAGACTTGAATCTCTCCTTTGCTAAAATTTAATGAAGGTGACAGAAGAGATGAAAGTATAATGGTATTAAATCACCTCCAAACTGATGTTTAAGTCTCTAATATTGCAAAGATTGAATAACCCCTTTATTAGTCAAAAACCTAATGATGATTCGTTGGGCAACACTGATGTGAACCTTCTCCGACATAGTGATTAAAACTAATGGGAGTGAAACTAACGGGAAATTAACATTGATATTGACAGGTTTAAACGAGAGGCGGGTTGTATTCATAGGACCAACACTGCGTAATACCGACACGGGCACAGGATCGACATCAGATTACGAACAACATTTAATTACTGGTACACCATCGATACGATGAAATTGAAGTTTTGATAATCATGCAGTGATGAAAAGGGGATTAATGAGCATTTGTCATCTTCACAGAGCTGTCACACGCATATAATCGACAATGCGTAAGTCGACATCGGCACAAAATCGATACGGCATAGCAACGAAAATGGCATGCAATGTAGACAAGGCTTAGAATTAGGATAGCATATAATGAAGAGGGAAAGAATTTAATAAATTATTATTTCCTTAGGGTGCCTGTATAAGACTGACACCAGCATACAGCGGAAACTGGATTTGAAATACTTTATCGATATTAGGCCGGCAGAGAGGCTATCGGTTCTGTGTAGTTGTCAGTTCTGTGCCGCAATTTTGTTCAGACAGCCCACTAGAGGCGAAACGGCAAGATAGCTGAAAACTTGTCAGTTCGACCTATGTTCATATCCCAGGGAATAGGTTATCTGTATGAATGTTTTCGAGGGTTTTTCTCATGTGTAATATGAATGAGAGATAGCTTCCTTAAAAAATTTCCCACGAAGGTATCCCTGCCAATAAGTTAACCATATTCGAACATGTGCCCAAAGAGTCAGGATTATGTTGAATGCTTTACAACAACGGAACATAAAAGTTCCTGCCGATATTTGAATGTCACTAATAAATAGCTTAACGGCATCTAATCGTGAAAGATAGGAGCAAATGAAATAAAATGCCAAAGTAAAAAAAAAATTGTCAGCGAAACTATGACAAAGGATAGAACGAAGAGATAAAGGGAGAAATAACAAAAAAGAACACTCAAACGTAACTGGCGACAGCACAGTATTTTTTTATCTTACATGCAGATATTGTGGCCAGTTTTCACTGCAAAGTTATGGTATTCTGCACATTTAAGTTGTAGAGACATTCGAATTCTTTGAAGCAGGAGACGTGAAAAATGTGCAATGCACCTTCTAGTAATGTACTCATTGGGATTATTTGAAGCAGGAGACGTGAAAAACATGCATTGCTCTCACCAGGGTTCTAACTCGGACCTCCAGATTACACGTCAAACGCGATATTCATTTATGCCACGAAGCCAAGCAGAAACGAGAGAGCCTTTCAAATACCTTTTAAAGTCCTAAAAATTGATAATACTCTATGTAATGCAAGATGTAATAACCAGTTTCCGAAGAAACTTATTTTGAAAAGAAGTTTTTTTCATTTTGGTTTTTGTTCAAGTAGCCAGAATTGGATGGATGCAAATTTAATGAGAAGTCTGTGAACTATTGGCTAAAATCATCATTGGAATTATTGAAGCTTTTGATTAGGATATATGATTTCCAATTCTTTTTCATGTTTCAAGATAAAATCATATATTAGAGAGAGACTGTACTAGCTTTATAACGTATAATCGACTTCTGGTACGAAATTCGTTAAAATCGTAACTCATAAATTACTCCATTAACTATTCAAGCTAATTAAGAATTTAATTGACCACTATACAGCATTTCTGTGTGACGTTATATCGTATTTTCAAAAATATACTTTGCCCTTATTCTATGCATCAGCTTGCAACATTCGAATGATAAATGTCTTCTAAAAAGATGTAAGCTTTTTTGGCGGGGGTGTATGGTCAGTATCTCAGTAGTTACGCTGTAGCTTGATATACCAGTAAATGATGAAAATTCACGTTATTCTGCGATGATGAATACGAGAGCTGTTATTTATGTGCGCATTTATCCCGATTAAATCTGTCGGCGCTTCTGGCTTCCCTCGAAGACATGGATCAAAACTACAACGTTTTTTATTAATGTTCTCCGTTGTCAGAAGGAGACTGCGGGCATCTACATAAAAAAAAACCTATCCTCCCTTCCACCATGTCTGTCTAATATTCACAGAAACATTATTTTCATTTAAGTGCCCAAGCAATCAAAGCGTCGCAACTCAAACAGAGTGAACATTCCCCCATCATAACCCAAATAAAATTCGCCAAGACTCCAGATGGCTACGGAAGCCTGATAAACATACTTCCAGACGCCACTTAGTAACTCTTAACGCTATGAGGAAAACCCGTAAACCCGATGCGAAGCTTTTAAAGCTAATATTATCAGTTTGAGCAATGGGTGGCCGACTGCAGAAAAATTACTAATCCCAGTTTAAAATCTTTATTTTAAAATCTAGTCACTTTAACAATATCAGTTCCAATTTTTTATTAGTTGATTGTATGTCTTCGAATCACTACAAGCTATGCGTCTAAAAGGCTTTAGAGAACAAAAGTGGTTGTAAATGAAAAATATGGATGTACACGGGAAGCGAATTTCGCCGCTTAACGTTATAAGAGTTAATGCTATCATTCGGTTAATGTTATAGAATTACTAAAGTCCCGGCTGTTTACGAAAACATGGTAATGTATACGAAAACATGGTAAATACAACTCTTATTATGATGAACAATTCGGTTAACTTTGTCAAAATATAATAGAATGAATTTTTTAAATCGAAGTAAGTTCTCCAAATAAGGTCAGAATAAATTTAAAAGTTGTCAAGTGATTGAATAAAATATCCCCAAACTGCAGGTTTTCATTTTAGTCAACCATTTAAAAAATTAGGCAATAAAGCAACCCTTTGTTTAGTTTGGTGTAGATTTTGAATACCACTGCTAATTTCGAGAGCAATGAAACACAGGCCTCTGTTATTTAGACAGAAGATAATGACAGAAGATGGTTTTCTGTGGCTGGTTCCAATGGCTTTCTGAAACAAATCCAAGCACATCATGTAATAAAATTTCTGAAAAACGTAAATGTGATATCGGTGAATTTCGCTATAAATGCCGTCCGAGTATTAAGATAAAAGGTATAGCATTGGTCAAATATTTTCCAGAAATATATGAAGCAATTCATAAATGAACTTTCGCCTAACGCTTGAAAACAATCCACTAGTAATGATTTTAAACCTTGTTAAAGTGTTGTGGAAGTAAGTATGTATAGGTTTTTACTATATTTATAATAAATTAGCTAAATTCCGTTTCTGTATTAAAGATATATTTTGTTCATCGTTTACCTTATCATTCCGCTAATCTGAGCAAAACAGCCGTGAACAAACGTGAACTTATTAAGCGGCGCTTAATTTAGTATGGAAAGAGGTTCCGGATTCCTTCTGAGAGACCTTAACCATTTCAGCAGAAGTTGTTTCGTACAGATAGTTGTTGAATGGGTATTCTCTTGTATAGACTAATCAACTGTCATGTCACACTGAAACAGCAGAAAATATACAGGCGCAATATTTCTTTTAATTCACTTTGAAGATACTTCAAATATAATCAAAGATTTTAAGCAAAAAAGTATTAATAAACTGTATTAAATAAATATCTAACTCTTTCATTATATACTTACTTATTTGTATTGAAAATATATGGAAATATAAAAACTCGAATAAATAAACGATAATATTTAATAACAAATGTTATAGAAGTAACGGTGATTATTTTTTAGATTTCAAACAACAAAATTCTTAAAAACTTTTATTATGTATGGATTCCGGATCAGATAAGCGTTTGTGCGTGTATGATAGCTTTGCGGAATGAGGTCACTTAAAATTTCTTGATCGGAAAACCCTCCTTTAAGAAGCGATGTTGTAAACTGAGACAAAATTTTAAAATGCATATCTAAATTAAAAAAAAATTCGCGACCCATCTTATAGGGTTTCAAGAAACAGAGGTTGATAAATATAGCTCTAATAGATATGAACTTCAGTGCAAATTGCATCACAGACTCGTATTTCAAATAAAAAGGGTTTAGGATTACTTGGATTAAGACAAAGCACACAAGAACTATCTGGGTAAGGGAAGGGGTGACTTTGTGGAGAACTTTTTAATTTAAAATATGAAAGACGTTAAAATTGTGAATTTCTGAATATTAATAGACACATATTTTTATGTTCTAAGGGAAATTTAAAAAAAATGAGAAAATCTGAACGTTGCACTAGTTAAATGTTGACAGTTTAGACTAGGTTGGGCTATCTGAATATGGCAAAGCGCACAAGGGCTGTTTGCCTACAAATGCTTTAAAAAAAAATGTTTTCAAAAACTTATATTCCAGCTCCCGCGTCCGAACACAAAGTAAAGCTTTTCAAGTCTGCTTGCAAGACTTGAAATAAGTGATCCTAGTTTATGAAATATAATAAGTGAGACTAATTTTTGAGTTTAATTTTTAAGGAAAAAAAAGTTAAAATTTGAATATCTAAGGTAGACACAGTGATCAATGTATCAGACAGATTTTAGTATGAAGAACCAAATTTATTATTTTCTAATAAGAATGTAATGCTCTCAATTATTTTATTCCAACTAATTCCGAATATAGCCGGAGAAAATAATAATTATGACAAAATTATACATTTCCTCCCTTATCAGATCAAAGAAAATAGCAAGAAAATTTTCTAGTTTACATGGTGTAATCGTATTGGCGTTAAAACTAAAAACTAGTTTCACCAGGTGATACTGGCAAGGTATATTGTAAGTAAGCGATGAATTGGTATGAAGCCTGATTTAGATTTCAAAATAACACGTTCCTGGAGAGTGTGAGGAAATATAAATAAGGTACATTAAGCTCCCTTTTCTCTTAATTTAGATTACCAAAATTTGCTGAAAAATAATATTTTTCCTTTAATATATCAAGTTCCTGGAAGTTTCTGTTGGATGACGTCATATCCAGAATTTACTGCTCTTCTTTTCTTGAACCTATAAATTGTGTCAGTCTTATGACATAAATACACTACACCTTGCAGAAAGCCCCATTGAACTGATAAATCTAATCGGATTTTCTTTTTTTTTTTTCAATTTCAGTTGACCTGACGAGAGCAATAAATACCTTCCTTTGCTAATTATCAAAGAAAATCAAAGGGATGCTATTTTGCGAAAGAACTACTAAGGTTGTGAGTTTAGCCAAGATAATGTTTAGGATTAATTCAGGGTCCTTCCCTCTGAAGGACGTTGAAATACTTGCCATCGTAGACTGAAAGGATGGTTCTCAATTTTAGAAACTCTTGACGTCACTTGTTTGTTAAAAACCAAGTTGTGGAGTAACATAGAGAGCTTACATGCTTTAAATTGCTTGACGATGTGCAGGTTTCCGGTCTTTCGTCATTTTCTCCCTGAATTCATCAAGGTCCGACGGTTGTTTCTTACCATAACTGCCACCCAGTTGAAAAGAAAAATAGTTATTGCATTTGAGAGAATATTTTATTGAAATAATTAATGCCAGTATTATGTAGTCAATCGTTTCTTATTTTATTTTTTATTTTTTTGACAAAAAGTTTGGTTTATTCGTATAAAATTTCTGGTGTTTCTAATTAGAAAATAAAGAGGAGTTTTTAATTTTTTTAAATTTATTTTGATTTTAAACTTTTGTTTTAAAATGTTGATTATTTGAGACGAAACTTCAATAAAACGCTAGGGCCTTTACTCATGGAACCGAGTCAAATTTAATCTAACACATAAAGGAAATCACATTTTGTAGAAAAGTAATATTTTATTAATAGTTTAGTATTTAATACTATTTTGTTTACATCATGATTTTATAACCAAGAATAGCTGAATTATAACAGCTCTTTTAAGTATACCTTTTCGGTAGCCCTTTCATCTGAACTGAGTTTCCAAACTGACAGAAATTTTACACTTCTTTTTACATAGATTCTTTTATTAAGACTAGTAAAAAAACGAGACACATTCATTGCATAATTCATCGCGTTTTGCTACAAGTTCATATCGTAGATAGATTAGATTATATCATAGCAAAGCACGGGAGGGCTATATGCCTAAGGGAAGGGGTGCCTCAAATGAGGACTTTCTAAGGGAAACTAGTTCCTTCTCTCGTTACACATTGGAAAATACACGAAAATGCCTAACTAGCATTTGTATCGAAATGCCTTTGCACTGCGGTCTTACCAATCGAGCGTCTGGTGAGCTGTGGTAGATTTAGCACTTGAGAGACCATCCGCCCTAAATATTTTCAGTACCCCTATAGCTTGCATTATACGCGTGCGTTTTCTATCAATACTGCAGATTATTAATAAAAATAATTATAATACAAATATGTATACGATTTATTTGAAAATACAATTTTTTTATAAAAAACATATCTATCACTCTGTTTATTAAACATTAAAACATTATTGGAATAAAACATCAACAATAATAACCTCTATTTTTAATACAATGGTTCTCATATAATAATAATAGCTATAGATTGGCAATAATACATTCATTTAAACTGATTAAAAATTATTGCCGGTGATGTTTATGGAAAATGATGTTGTTTAGTTCCAATTTAGGATATAAAAATAACATAAACTATACAAGAATTTTTGTCGCTTCAGCAAATTTATCAATTAAAGATTCATAATCGAATAATAATTAGATAATATAATAGAATAATAATGATTAGAAATTCATAACGGAATAATATCGTTTTCAATAAACATCATTGACATCAATGCAACTGAGATGAGGAATTTCTTAAGTAATTTTTAACTCTTTTGAGAGCTGAAAATAATCATTCACCACCTGCGTTGCAAGCAAGAATTCTTAAAAATATTTTTAGAACTGTTTATATATTTGGAAATGTAGATTTCAAACCTGCAATAAATAATTTGTTCATGTCAACAGAATTGACATTTTCTTCTTTTTTGAATGATATAAAATAAACAAATTTATCTTTAAAATATTTAATATCAATTATCATTTCGATATTTTGTTCATGCGCTTCCATCACAAATTGAACGTCAGGCATTTTAAAATTTAAAAATAATCCAAAATACTTTAGAGCATCACTGTAAATAGCGCTTGTCAGAGATACGTTTGATTTCACGCTGTTTTTTCAAACTGCAGTTTTCTTCTTTTATTCTCGATAGTTTCGGTTTGGCGCTATTAAATTAGCATTATTTTCGATATCGTCAAAGTTGTTCCTGAATCATGATGAAATTCGAAAGCGATTTCAGAAGAGTTGCGCCTAATAATAAATTGTACTGCACATTTTTTAATGATTGGCTTGAACCATTTATTCTCGTAGCTTGATGTAACTTATCCCAAAAAAATTTTCATGATCATTAAAATATTTTGCTTACTTTTCGACTCCGATTTGCTTATTCGTTTTCATTATCATACATACTATACTAATTTGACGTAACTGGACGTAATAATACATAATTAGGGCTTCTTTAATATTCTGGTAATTAAATTTTAATGCTGAAACTGCGTCTGCTCCTGACGTCCATCCAGTGTCACTTATTGGTTTTCTATGTGCAGAAAGAGTATGTATTTATAAGTATATTCCATCACCCAGAAAATGCCGATAAATATACACATAAAAATTTGAACAAAACCAAAATAATGTAATGCACCAGTACAGGATTCATCAATGCAGTTTCCTATTAAATTAAACTATGGCTAGTGCATGGTACGTAGGCTAGTGCATATTAATATGATGTTTTATTCTCGCTTACAGTCCTCTGTCAGACATATTTGCCTTATTATTGCCCGTATAGTATTTTATACCTATCGAGAAGTCCCTTACAAATTCCAGAAAAATTCCTTCTAATTAAGCAGAATATGGATTTTCGATACTAATAAAAGCAAATAATAATTCTTTTATTCTTTTATATTTCAATTTTTGTCAACAAATTTCAAAATACAAGTTAATCGGTCTATATATGAACCACGGCGGGAGTAGAGCCTACAGTAATGAAGTAACAAATAGCTTCTTGAACTTCAAAAATTAAATATTTCTTTACTTCGCTGCCTATTTAAACTTATATGTATTTGTCGCATATCGTGGGCAATAAATAATTTATCGGTCTACTTCACGGACTGCTAAATTTTTGCAAATGAATTTGCCAAAGGCTTTCAAATTCCGCCAGATACACAGTTCAACTTAAAAAATTTCCTTTGCGACGTGAATTTGTCTTCTTTGCGGACACAATTTCTAAACTCGCCAATAATTTTATAGTGGCTATGATTCGTTGTAAAATAGCTCTCCTATACTTCTGTTCTGAATCAATTAGTTAAGCGTGTACCGATGCGTTCAACAACTCATAATCGTTTTTGTACGGTCAACATCGATTTTATAGTTTCGTGCTCTCTTAAGCTTATAAATCCCCAAGAATTTCTGACTAAATTTATCCTGTCGTTGAATCCGGTTGAAAATATGTTTTGAGCATGGAGAAACACTCTATATGCAATAAATACACTTACTTGTTCCGGAATATAGCAACCCCTAATCGAAATCCTTAGTGCTATTCGTCTTCATGAAATAAAAACTTTTTTCTAAAAAAAATAAAAAATTATGTAATAGGATTGATTTCTGTCTAAATATTCTACTTTAAGGTTTGTACTACCTCCAGTATCGCATAATTCATTTATTAAATTGTATTGCGTAAATTCATCGCAGAAGCTCAGTGGCTGCAGTGTAATATCATTGGGAAACCCAGTGATCTTTATTTATTTTTTTCATTATATTCCTCTACACTGTAATCTGTTTCTTTACTGATAACATCTATATCACAAGTTTTTTAATCTTTCAGTTTTATTCTTAGGTTGCTCATTTGTCCCTTCGAGTTCTTTTTCTGTTTCAGCTCGCTCATCTGTTCTTCTGAGTTCATATTCTTTATCACCTTTGCTCTTCTGAATGAATTATAAATTTATCCAGCGAATTTCTTTCCTTTCGTGCATATTATTCCTTTTTTTGTGTGTGTGTTTGCTGGCTCCTCTTCCAAAATCTTCTTTTAGTGGATAATGGTCTTTAATCATAAATAATAATTTTGATTATGTATTTAAAAAGGAAAAGTGAAGCTTAAAGATACTAGCAAGCTGAGCCGAGGCCGGATTCACTTTTAAGGACATTAAAGTTACATTTCCCTCAACGTACACACAAAGTCTTATTTAAAACTGGTTACTAATAAAATCATTATAATTATAAGGTATTTCTATCGCCTTCTTCGCATGCCCTCGTGGTGTAATGGTCATCACGCTCGGCGCGTATTCGAGAGGTCCGGTGGTTCGACTCCCGGCGAGGGCATTGCTCATTTTTCATGGCTCCTGCTTCAAAAAATAACTTATATCTCCACAGTAGCGTCCGAACTAAAAAAGGTGGTGGATGATGATGCTCCACCACCAGGATTTAGCGACTAGGTCCCCTAATCCCCAGTCGCATTTTAAAAGGGGAAGTTTATAAGTTATTTCTCATGCCTTCGTGGTGTAATGGTGAGCCCACTCGGCGCGTATTCAAGAGGTCCGAGGTTCGAGTCCCGGCGAGGGCATTATTCATTTTTGACGTCTTCTCCTTCTAAGTAACCTAATGTCTCTACAAAAGTTCTTGATTGCTTTTTTTAATGCTAATTGCTTTACTTTTCAAAACATACACTTAAATTTACTAGGCTTCCTTTTCATATTTTTCTAAAGATCTAAAGGATTTTCTTTAAAAAAACAACTCTTAGTTAATAGGTACATTGATGGATAATATGTCCTTCAGGAATTCTTTCCTTTGAAACGACAGCCAACTCAAAATCCTACTAAAATGTTTAAGGAAGAATTCATTTGAATTGCCATGGGATTTGATGGTTATGAACAGTTTCTGGTTTATGCAAGACACAGAGCAATCAACTAGGACTTGAAGTCTTTGAACTTTTGAATGCTTTGAAGACTGTCCACGAGTATTTAAGATTGCCAAGTGGGAAAACTGTCTGGGGATACTTCAAGACGCTAGTATACTCAATTTTACTTCTGAAAATTTCTTAGCTGCTGTCATTTTAAATCAAAGCAATACTTCAGAAAATAATAATAATAACAGTATAGGCAAAGAAAGAATATTTAATATATGTCGTACATTAAGTACCATTTCAGTCGTCCGATCTGCACATACGTTCTTTTAAAACAATAATATACATTATATGTTGCTAACAAAGGCTATGAAAACTATTTATTAACTGGAAATTAATTTTTAAAAAGAAAATACTTGCCCATTAGAGATGCGAAAGAAAACTGTATGCTTTCAGAATGCATATTTTATTAACGTATATCCGTCAAGTATGCAAATCAGCTTGAAAAATTTTGAACTTCCTTTATTCTCTTAATTTCCTTCAAATATTGAAAAGGGTCTTTATGACCGAAGATAAAAATGGATCTCGTAAAAGCTGGAAATAGCAAGCAACGTTCTGTTTGTTTTTGGCAAGGTCTGACTTTAGGTATTACATGGAGAGTGAAATTCCTTTGCTTCCGGTATAGCGAAAAAATATTCATAGTTGCCAAAGTTGGCTTTTACTACATCATCTTCTGAGAATTTTTTTTTCTACTGGACCGGAAGCGAAAGAGCTAATTTTGAGTTTTCGTTGTTTTTATGATGGCCATTTGTTATTTTGGCGCATCCTTGACTGTGCAACTGAACAAGTAAGAATGTAGAGTCTTCAATGCCCAACAGATGCAAGCATTTATTTAGACAGGCTTTGTAAGTAATCGAATTATTGAAAACGCGCAACAAGCTTTAATACTAAACGTGCTTTGCAGGTATATAAGGACAATCTGTTTAAAACAGCAATTATTGTGGATCCGCTTGGTTCGTTTGGCTTTATAATCTACAGATCTTAAGGTGAAAGAGAACTTTTCACTTTTGACGCAAATTTTAATTTATCTTGCCATTAGAAGCAATAAGGTACTATGTACAATTCTATATGTAATTAACTTTGAAATAAATATCTCCAAAAGACAAAGGTGCATTTATGTTTCGTGGTGCATCTGAGCATAAATTTAGCATCTGGTAGGTGCATTGCTTGCATTTATCGTGCAGTTTCCATGTCCCTCTAACCGATTCCGAACAAACTTCCGAAGCATAAATCCTCGAGAAGGATCCAGATATATATTTTTTTGAACATGAATGGGATACTAATCATTGCAGAAGTAATGTAAAAAAAAGAAAGAGAAAAAATTTCCTAAGGCATAAATATAAGGTACATTAAACTTTTAAACACCAGTTTGTAATGGTGTTCAAAATATTTATATTATAAGAACCAAAAGTCTCAAGGAGTGAGAAAGAGTCTAAATATTTGCCAAATAACAAGTATGCTTTGCAGAGCCACCTTTCTTCTCAACTGTATGTTTGAAATTAACCTGCTTAAGACTACAGAACAACTCTAGAGAAAATTTAGTTTGTATTTTGGAATCGAATGCATCAAGGCCTTTGGTGCACATATTAAAAGTGTAAATGAATTCTGTGAAGAGGCGAGCAGACATTTCTTGTCATGTCTAATATTTAACCTTCACATGTCCATTTCTTGTTACCTCAAACATGACTAAAGCCTGAAAGTATAAGTTTAATTTGCTTCTAAAATTTTTAAATTCAAGTTAGTTTTATTTCAAAAGCAAATGGAAATACTATTTGTAAAAAAATCGCCATAGCTTTATTTTTTCTGGCAATATTTTGTTTTGTGATGTTCTGAAAAGGCGTAGTTTTATTTCCGTTATAGATAAAAAAGTAGTGAGAACATATGGATAATTTTGAAAGGACTTTATTACGATAGGTATAAGCACTTAAAAACTTTTAATATTATCCCCTGCCATGTCTACCACATTCTGCTAAATTACAGGAAGACGTTATATATCATTACCGCTTCTGTTGATGCTTCACCGCGACAATCTAAAGCACGAATAATTTTTTCTCTACTTTTAAAATGAATCCCTCAGAGTGATAATTTCAATTTGTTGAAAAGATCATAAATACGCGAATGGGTATTCCAGTACCTCCCGCTGGTATCATCGTGAGAGATCCTTGACAGCGTTCGCATTATGCCATGACCATTTTCATGGAGGTTGTAATTTGTCACCAACAAGTGTCGTAATTTTTCCCTGGGAGCTGGACGCAGATGATGTCTCAGGTGAAAAATTTCATCATCTTCCTTAGACGCAGATAATGTCTTAGGTGAAGAATTCCATCATCCTCCTTAAGGATGCGCTGTGCCGTAATGCAAACACTGTTTTTCCTGGGATGGTGGTGATAGGATGTACTAGAATTCCCGCCATACTTACCCAATATGAATCCGTCTTCGACTAGATAAGGGAAACACTGCTATTGATCAGTTGTAGTAGAGAGGAAGTTTTTGTGCTTTAGGGAGGTCAAGCACCAACAGTCGAGTAGTGCAGCATCAACATGGACGCATTAATAGTGCACAACGCCTTCCGGTAAGTTGACAGAATGTGGTAGACATGGCACGCGAAGATACTGGATGACGTGATGAAGGACTGCATGTTTTGGGCCTTTGGTAGTAAAGTTTTGCAAAATTATAGACGCATTGCCCCTGTTTAGTATCTAAACCTTATACATGCGTATAAAAATGTAAGTTTTCGGCCAATTATTGTGATGTGATAGTCCACCGCATATTTGTATTTGGTCGCAAGAAAAATAAATAATTGTTCAATTTCTAATAACTCACTTTTTCGGCTTGTTAAACAATTAATCGGTGATAAAAATTACACAGCTGTGACCTGTACTGAATATTTGGAATTTTATATGCAAAACGATATAAAAATTATATTAGAACTCGGCCTTACGTTAGAAATCACACCTATAGAAGCTGAAGTTTTGACTTATAAAATATTTCATTTCTTAAAATAAAAATATAAAGTACTGGTAATTGTTGAATTAAAAACAACTGTATGCAGCAAGAGATTTACAAAATTATTCATACACAGCGGCCTATTTACAAAATTGACCATTCCCAGCTAATCACACACAATGACTAATTTACAGAACTATCAGGCAGAGCAGCCGATTTTCATAGACTAGAGGACCAAGAAAAAGCCTCTTTTAGAGATGTTCCGTTCTCTAAATTTTATCTTTAAATCTGTTCAGAATTATATGATTTATATAAAGTGTTTCATGAAATAACCTATTAGTTTAATAACTTTTCATTTAAAGTTATTTAAACAAAACATCATCTGTGCATATATATTAATTTAACTTTTTTTGTGAGCCTAGTTTCCACAGTTTCACTTTATTATGCATTGTAAAATATGAGCTTATCTCTTAAGCCAATGACTGTAAATTTCAATGGGCATTAATGAATGGGAAGCTGGTTACTTATGTTGTATTTCACTGGTTACTTATGTTGTATTTTGCACATGTAACTGTCTTTGTGTTCTATAGTACCTCTTTTCGCAGAATATAAGTATCTTATTTTCGTAAATCACTGAAGAGGTGACAGACTTGACGTTAAGCATAAACTGCAAGCTCCCTTTGGGTAATATATTGTTTCAGAAGAACATCTTAGGCTCAAAACAAATCATTTTTATTTGTAATATGCGGAATATTTCATTAGATCTCCTATAGTTTTTTTTTCGTTATATTATTTATTTACTGTTTTGCAAGTGAAGGAATTTTGGCAAGACACGTGTAAAGTAAAATATATTTCCATGCCATCTAAGTTACACCTGGGTTTAAAATTAGGCAAGAGAGCTACCTTATTTAGAAAATGAGATTGTTTTTTTGCCTAGTTTTAAACTTCACATTGGGGTGTTTTGCTTCCATTTGATTACCTCTGAGTTACCCAGTACAAACTGAATATCTTCCAAGTGATAAAGCTGCTGAAATGCACAACGTGTGGATAGTGCTAAGTTATAATTTAATAAAAGAATAAAATCAACAAAAACCTAACTCTGGAGTAACTGCTTCCGAACCGATTCGAAGCCAAATAAATATGACCTAAAAATATAGTGGATATGAGATGTTAAAAATTTGTTCATTGAAGGGCCAAATATTAGTTGGTGAATGGCTAAAACACTAGACATCTGGCAGCAGTAATTCATTTCCTGAAAATTTATGCCGGAAAATTAGATAATGTTGGTAATAAAAAAAATCAAGAGAAATGCGTCGCGAAAGATTTGATCAATCCTTACAAAGGCTCTGGCTTAAACGTAAGAATGAATAATATTTTTATTTCTCTGTTAGTAACTAAACTTTTGTTATCATAAAAGCTGCCAATTATATGAACTACAAAAAGAGAAAAGGGAGAGAAATCTGAAAGGGTTCAGATGTTAACGATGGCCCAAAAAGATCCTTTTAAAGTTTAATGTAGTTTATCATTAGAGATTACCGATAGAGATGGCACAGGTAGAATAGCGAAACATTTTATGGGATATTAGACAAATATGTCTTTAAACTAATATGAGAACCTGTACCTTCTGTATATCTAAAGAAATACATAATATAATTCTATAAAAATATTGAATGTTTTTAATTAGATGAGTCACGAATTAAATGCAATTTCATTTATTTCAATCAGATTAAAAAGTTGTAGAGACATTAGGTTTAACGAAGCTGGAGAGGTGAAAAATATGCAATTCCTTCGCCGGGAATCGAACCACGGACCTCTGAAATACCGGCTCAGTGTGCTGACCATTACACCACGAAGGCACGCTAAGAATGTGAGAGATATACCTTATATACTCCCCTTACATCATCCACCTTTTAGTTCGGGCGCCAGTGTAGAGACATTAGGTTTAACGAAGCTGGAGAGGGGAAAAATATGCAATTCCTTCGCCGGGAATCGAACCACGGACCTCTGAAATACCGGCTCAGTGTGCTGACCATTACACCACGAAGGCACGCTAAGAATGTGGGAGATATACCTTATAAAGTAAAAAAAGAATATTCTTAAGAACTGAAACTATTGCTTTTAAATACTAGTTTAGTTCGTTAATTAATAACATGCAGATTAAATTTCAAAGAATAATATCTAATGTTTTCCTGAATGGCAAGGGACTCGAATGAAAAGTGAAACACCACAAAATCGTGTTTCGAGAACGATAACAATTTTGGGCTAAAAAGAATATTTAAGAGACAAATGGCATTAAAAAATCTTATTTCCCCTATTTGGATTTCATAAGCATGTTACGATATACGTTCGTTTGTGCCAAAGTTATCGAGGATTGTAAAAATAATTTCTTCTGTGCATGAAGATAAAATTATCGATCCAATGGAAAAGTTATAGTGTTCATGTTTAGAAGGCGAAGTCTAACGTTGACATTACGGATTAATTATTCACCCGTTATACTGTACACAGACGAAATAATTGATAGCCGCTTGCCCCTTTTCATACCCAACATTTTAGACAGCATTTAGTTCCAGCTGCTGACATTATTGGTGTGAATTATATGTCCAACAGTAAAACAAGTGACAGTCGTTTGTTTCTGAGGCAGCTGAGAAAAGAACTAAGCCTTCTAGCAGTTCAAAATCGGTCTCTAAATGTTCAAACTATGAGTGGCTGGTATTGAAAGCGTTCTAAGAATGAAACTAATGAATTCTAAACCTGAATCTTTCAGCACAACTTCGGAAGATTCAAATGTTGAAATCATTCTAAAAATATCAACCAGATAGCACTATTACATCATCGTTAATGAAATTAAAACTAGAAGACGTTTGTTTGCTGTACTCGAGGGCTATCTGCATGAGGTCAGAGACGTCTCTGTGAAGGACTTTCTAAGACAAACTGGCTCATTGAAAGCAGAAAAACAGTTGTTGGAGTTTGCCAGCTAGGTGTGTCTGCTTACTTCACAGAAATAAGTAGAAAAGCAAGATCATTGTATCAAAATTTTGAAAAAATAGTACTTGATGAGCATTCAAACGCCGTGTGCCAGCCCCTAAAGTTCACCGAAAATAAAATATTTTGCATTTTGTAACTTTCCCTTAATTGTTATTTTAATTTTTTTTTAAATTTTTATTTTTCATAAGTATTTTCTTGAATACTTAATCATTTTCAGTTACGTTCGAAGAGAAAAACGCAGGAGTATTCGGATGCCAAGTTATTGAACAATAATATAAGTTTTGCAGTATAGATGCAGTGCTTAATGCAGTGAAAATAGATAAACATATTTCAAAAACATTTCGAAATCCCTTCTAGTGACAAATTAGTTTTAGTTTAACTAACAAGTTACTTTTATTTGCATCTTTACTATCATTATTATTTCAGTCACGATTACTTCAGTGTTCTCTCCAGGAAGTTTAAGTAGATTTTAAGTGGCAAGCTTTGGTGTATAAAAAAAAAGACTCAATCTGAACCGTATAACTGAGTGAGCAAATGAGCTATGAAAAGGAAACAAGCGGAGAACTCGAGGGCTGGCGAATGGCTGATGGTAAACAGTGACAGTGTTAAATAGCTGATCCGCGAGGAATTTTGGTTCCTATCAGATTAAATTGAACTCTGAATTTGATTGAGTTAAAAATTTTATTCTACATTCAACGACCACTCAGGTGGACTGTTGCCACCTGATTTGAAACCTCAAGGAGGGGCAGGTTACTCCAGTTGGGAGTCCCAAGCAGAAAAATTTTGGGGAAGGAAAAATTGACAGTATTTGTGCACCTTTAGAAGCATAGTTCGTGCTGAAGTGTAATAAATAACTAAATACTCATAATTACTTAGCAATATTAATATTTTAATAAAACGACGATGCAATATTTTTATTATCTAAATATTCTTATATTATTTCCTCTGCATATCAGGATCGAAATATGTAAATATTAAATTTCTATCAAGAAATGGAATATTCTGTGGGAAAAAAAACATCAGACTGTTAAAACATTTTGTGGAATATTTTAGGATAAAATAATTGATTATTAAATTAGATGACTGTCAAGCAGCAGGTTTAATAAATTTCTTTTGACTTCTTGGTAGCAAACTCATCATTTATTTTCGAAGTATAGACTTTCTTTAACACTTTTTATGAAAAAACAGGCGTACAGTATAATCTTTCTTCCGACATCGTATTTCTTAAACGGTTTTTTACCCTTTTTATACAGACAGATTTCTCTCCTGGAATAGTCAAAAAAGTTATTTCTACGTTACCTTCTACGTTCTTACGTTTAATTTCTACGTTAAATAAAAATTGATGACTTATCTCTTGGAGCATGATATACCTATGTGTCAGGAAAAAAAAATATCTTCACTTTCTTTTAAAAAAATAAGTAAAACTCTTCCACTTCATCATCAAAATGCATCTTTATAAATTTCATAAATCTGTTTTGGCTTTTTACATAGATTTTTTTTTAAATTCAACAAATTTAAATTAAAGGCAATTTTAAAATTCTTTATATTATTTTTATATACTTGATTTCTAAGAGCAGATTGTGATATTATATCGTCACAAACTGTATTAAAAAAGTTAATGGTAATTTTCACGCGTTGAAAGTGATTTAGGTCCTTCATTACTTTTGTCAAATTTTTTGTTCCTTTATAGTGACCTGCGATTCTCCTCTTTAAATTTCAAAGATGTCGCTGCAAATACCTCTTTTTCTACGTTAAAAGATTCATGACGGAATCGTGGAATAAAATTTCCAGAAGAGTTTAATAAATCACCTTCTATAAATAGGGTGCACTCAGTTTTTTGTAGGAATTTGCTGGTGGCACTTATTCTCTGTAAAACGATGTTCCAGATGATTTTCGTGAATATAATTTTTTATTTTCAACAATTTTTTAATTTTTTTAAATAAGGGTATGATTTCCACTGCAGTTACTTTCTTTTCCAAACCAGAAGCAGCAGAAATTTTATTCCACTATTCCGTCATGAAATTTTTAACGTAGAAAAAGAGGTATTTGCAGCGATATCTTTACCTAAATGTGTCAAAGCGGACAATATCCGTTGTTCCAAATTTGATGCTGTATATTTTTTAATCGGTGTAAATCTTAGAAACTTTTCTTTTACATCACCACTTGACAATGCTTACCTTAAAACTAATGTCAGTTGATCAATGTGCAAAATATCAGGTGTAGAGTCAAGTAAAAGGCTGTAGTAAGTTGCTGATTTTACATTCTTCTTTTATATATGTGATCAAATATGTGTCAGTTGTGCTGGTGAATACATCACAACTATCATATTACAGACAACTTACATTTCCTAGTCCTCAATTACCATACTTTTAAATAAAATTTTAAAAATCTGTGATATCATTGAGCTATTCCAAGCATGTGAAATAGTTTGCTTTCTTGCTTGATTGCTGATTTTCATCCATGACCCCTACCCATAATGCTAATCCTATTTGACTTAATAACATTATAGTTGCCATAAGCTTTTCAACGCTTCTTTCCAATAATTTTTTTCGAGTTCTGTCTGTTGCAATAAATTAATTAGAATCGATTCTGTTTAAAGCTGAAGATGTTTCGAACAAACTACATATGTAAAATTAAGGAAAGGTGGAGTATAGTCGCACAAAGAAACTTCGAATTTAATGTTAATTTTCGAGTTAAAAGTTCAAGAAACTTTGAATCAAAATTAGTTGTTGGCATAGTATTTGAAAAAAAAAATTGTATTTTGCTGCTCTATTTCTAAATAGCAGAATGAAATTTTAATAGTTGAAATGTTACTATTAATATGTTGCTTTTACTTTAACAATAACAATAAACGATTAGATCATAAAGTACGTAGTGACGGTGTACGTAATAGCAATAGCGTAACAGCAGTGTGTCAGGACTGAGTGTTCGGTGCATACTCTTGGCGAACATATTCGTGAAGTAAACTAAGTCCTGATCTTGAACAGGGAACTGGATGCAGCTACATTCTGTGGTAGAAAACTGTGGTTAAGTGGTAGAAGAACTGCACGTAAGAAGGATTTAAAATCCTCTTTTATTAAACCACAATTATATACAACCACTTCCCAACTCTTGAGGGGTAACAGAAAATAATGACCGCACTTGGGTCTAAACTGAACAATCAAATAATTTAAACTAAAGTTAAGTAGAAATTAAATCGTTGTTGCTCACAGAGCTATGAACGCGAGGCTGGCCTCTATGCTAAATGGTGCGTAGCAAGATTTAACTAAAACTAACGCACTTAGATTTATTTCAATAAGTAATAGAGTAACAGCGCTAAGGCTTAGAATTTAAATACTAACTAGTCAGGCGAACGTCGAACAGAGCGGCAGTGATCTGAAACTAAAAGCTCTCTCACACTGAGAGGTTCCTACCTATCGCTTAAATAGAAACTTACCTCCACTTCAAATTAGCATAAAGCTGAAACGCGCGCTTATTCTAACGGGAAGTTAAAATAAGAACACATAGGAAAGGCAAATTAAAACAAAACTTTGTTAGTTTAAACTAAAACCTTACAAGTGTTACAGTATCTCGTTATGAAAGTGAAGGCGTTTTGCAAAAAGGTGCTTCTATTTAAAATTATCATCTATTTAATACATTAGTCAAAATATAAATTAAAACCAAACTTCATAAAAACAAATCGAGCTTCATGACGCGGCCGATACATTTATGAAAGCTGCCCGACTAAGCTAATATACTGAGCATAAAAGTGCACTTTAATTCCGAAGCACCACTAGAAAGGTTTCAGACTTAGTATACACTGGATAACTTGCACAGAAATGGCAGTACCGTTCTGAAAGCAACTGAAGTGAAAAGCCATTAGGCCATTAGGCTACTGATAGGGAAAAAATCAAGATTAACAAATTTGCGACCTGCATGCTTATATCAAAACATTTCACTATAAAAGATAAATTGGTATGATAAAAAATAGCTTTCGAAAATAGTAAATGTGTAAAAAAATAACAGTTTAATATTTCAGATTCTACTTTACAAGTCTACACCTGATTTTTGTTATAAGGTCTACTTTATAAGTCTATACTGGTATTTGTTTGCACTGTTAAACATGCGAGTCCATCAAATATCCAAATTAATATTCTTACATTTATAAATATTAACTCCGTATGTTACACATACAAAATATGTAAAGTAAAAGTATAATTATAAGTATAGTCGAATAAATATTAATAAAAGTATAGTCAAAAGATCTAATTTGTAAGGCATTTGCTTCCTTCTTCCAGTATGCCTTCTTGGTGTAATTGGAAGCGTACTCGACGGCTCCAGGGCTCCAGTCCCAGCGAGGGCATTGTATATTTTTCTCGTCTCCTGCTTCAAAGAAACCTAATGAATCTACAAGTGGCGCCCGAACTAAAAAGTGGTGGAGGATAATTCTTCACCAGCAGGATTTAGCGACTGGGTCCCCTGATCGCCAGTCGTCTTTTATAAAGTGGAAATATAAGTTATTTTCTCCTTCCTTTTCGAATGCCTGGAAGCATATTCGACACGTATTCGAGAGATCAAGGGTTCGAGTTCCTGCGAGGAAATATATTTTTCGCGTCTCCCGCTTCAAAAAAACCTAATTACTCTGAAGACTTAATGTCGAGTATTTGGATTTTTGTATGGAAGAGATGCAAAAGATCTGGATGCAATAAATTACCGTTTTTTTTTAATCTATACAGTTATTTACGTTTGATGCTATTTTTATCAGAAACAACAGTAATGGTAATGCTTACTAAATTGTTATAAATCAATCAAAAACTGATCATTTCGAATACCATACTAATTGAATGACAATGGCGAATGATCGTTGTTCTCTGTTAAGTAAATGTCATAAGATGAACAAAATCAATGACAATTTAAACGGTGCATATTATTCAATTCTTATAGTTCACTTGTAGCTCATGGTAAAGAATGTTAGTAAGCAATTTCTACCTTTATTGTAAAGAAGAAAATCTGGTTGCATTTTTCTTATATGCAGTAAATATGTAACATCTCGTGTGCTTTGCTATCATAAACTGAGCTAGACGTTAGCAGATTGTTTAGAGAGTTATCCCTAAGTCTTAAGGTACAGCAAAGTCAGTAGAAGGTTATAAAGAACCCTTGATTAACTTAAATAATATTCACAGATAGCACCAACTTTTGCCAAAGCCAACGCTTTTGGTTTAACTCAGAAGGTAATGACTAACTTAAAATTAAATGAAGTTAAATTTAACCTAACAGCTGCACAGGTTACTTATCGTGCAAGCTGGCTTTGACTCATAAAAAGCCTAATGATAAGAATAGCTCAACGCCACAGAAGTCTAATCGCTAGAAAATCAAAGATACCAACGTGGCCTTCAGGTAGGCAGAACACGCTCTGCTTTCACCTTCCTGAACCTTCCCTTAAATACTAACTTCTTTCTATCTCATTTGAATACACGGGTGCTAGATGATTTACATTCTGGCAAGAAAGTGTGAGTTGAAATCAAAGAGCGACAGGAAAGCTACTTCAATATAAAATAAGTGTGACGTAGATTAAATAAATCCCCACAAACATAAATCGAAATCCTTTTTAAAAGCCTTTCACAGAACAAAGTAACATAATATATCGCAAGGAATCTAATTTAGTTCATTCCAGTTCATAAATGGACATTCTGAGATTAAAGTTAAGAATTTAAATAAGCCTTTTAATAAAGCCTAGATCTGATCCTTTAGTAAATCATTTAAAAGCTGTAAATAAATTTTTTACTTGTGAAATATGGGAAAATCATGTACTTAACAAAACTAGCTGCATGTGAATTTTGAAGACAATTTTTTTTTGTGTCAGATAAATAAACTTAAAAAACTACTTATAAACAAACATACAAAACTACATATAAAACGGGTAAAACTTCGGTATTTTATTAGAAAATGAATTAATTAATGAAATCAGTTAATTAACTTGATGTTGATAAGCAGAATCAGGCTAGGAATTTAATTATGGTAGAAAAGATAGGAATGCCTGCATAGAAGGTTTAATTTTACTGGAACAATAGTCTCTAGTGTTTAAATGTTTTACTACCGACTCGATTATTGGTTAGCTAATTAGGATATGAAGGCGGACACAGGAAAAATCTCACAAAATAAAATGATGCCAGAATATATACCCTAGCGCATTCCTCCGCTTTTGAAGATGAAAAATATTATTTTAGAATCTCGAATAGAAATCTTGTCAGACACAGATGAAGAAGAAGATTGTCAGATGCTCCTTTGATTAGCGAGATTTTCCTGGGTTTGTTCGGCAGGGAAGCTGATAAAAGAAGTACTTCGGTCTAAGTGGTCTCTTTCATCGGTATCATAGTGCATTTTTCTCTTTTGGGAAATTCTGCGAAAGTGGGTGATTCGGATTTACTGAATCATAGATCGATTCACAAAGCTGTATTACTTTTATTACCTGTTACTCGTTTAACTTAGTGTGTTAAATTTATCTTATGAGAAGAGACCAAAATTTTAAGTATTTTTGGAAACTAATGTGAGGGCCGGACTCTCAATAACGGTGTTTTATATGAAAAAGTAGAGAACACCTGAAAGGTTTTACATCAGAATACTATAATAATTGCAATGAAGCGTCTGTATCAAAATCCTTTCAAAATAGTATAATAAGTATACTATTCGGGAAAGTCAAAGAAGCTAGTGTAAAAAACTATTGCAACCAATAATAAATTAAGAAAAATTAGAAATTAAGGTAAAGCAAATAAAAATTGAATTATCCAAAAAATGTTTAATTAATTTATTTATTAAAAAGTTTAATAATTGTTTTAATAGCTTAATTTTTTTAATATTTGAAAAAATTTTGGAAAATTCAATTTTTATTGCTTATCTTAATTTCTACTTTTTCTTAATTTATTACTAGTTACAATAGTGCTTTATACTCGCTTCTTTTCACTTTTCTGGAGAGTAGAATCATTATATTTTCAAAAATTAAATTTTATCAATTTCAGCTTCATAAACGCTAGTTTTTCACTGTAAGGCATAATTTAATTTATAACAGTTATTTTAAGTTTATGGCACTTTCCTATCTCTTCTAGCTTCAGCTTACAATTCCTTACCAGAATGAGTTTTTAGAATCGCGTTAAATGCAAATGAGAAGTAGAGTAGTATTTAAGTTCCACTGACTTCAAGAGAGAGAGTTAGGATTCCTGAATAGCGCACGTTTGCCTTTTGGTTATGTCTCCCTAACTGTTACTACAGTCGTGTTACGTGTCCCTGACTGTTACGTGCCTTTTGATGGCTTCTCTGGCTAATTTATTACGGGCCAACTAGTTTAGAACTGTGTTAGCTTCGGCTAAATCCCTTTAGTTATTCATTAGTTAGTTCTTATTTCTTACATTTTGAGTTTAAGCCCAAGTGGAGGCTTTGCTGTACGCCCTGAGAAAAGGGCCAACTGTTAAATCTTTATTTTCAGCAAATAAAGGGTAATTAACTCTTCTTGAGTTTACGTTTCTGGTCTTGGCCTTAAGCGATTATTAGTTTAGCTGTTCACTAGGTTCCTCAACACTTAGTTAATAGAATACAAGTGAGGAACACTACATCACAATGAAATCCTTAATTTTATCTACTTCATTAAATTGTTGTTTAAATCAGAGTCCTTTCAGATGTATGCTTTTCTTCCCGTTTTACTCCTGCTAATTCTATACTTCAGACACTAAAAAATAACTTTCAGTTTTTTTTTCTGACTTTTGCAACTAAAAATCATTGTATTTGTTATGATATATTTAATGCACGTCCACTCTCACTAGTATTTATAATTTTATTGTATTTTTGCTGTTTTCTTCAGCACTCCTTTAACGTATCACTTGCTTCCGGTGTTAAACTGGATCCGGTTTTAAACTGAACTTTTCCGCATATGTTGATTACGATTTCTAATAAACTTTTTTGTTTTTTAGCACAAAAAGGAAAAGAAAATTATTGATTTGCTTCAGAAACATATTTCATGCGATTATTTTCTTGCTTGGCACAACTTCCGATACAAGTTCCCAATAACGTTATTCTTTAGATTGATTGAAAGAAAAAATAAATATATACTTTAAATAATTTCAGTGCTAACTTTTACAGATATACTCGATTTGTGTACTTTAAAAAGATACCTTCTTAGGCTTTTTGAGAAACTCCAGAAGCTTTCTGAAGGACAACTGTTTTCAACAACGGTCTTTTAACAAGAGCTTAATACTAACTACTACAAAGCATGCTCAAAATGCAGTTGCTGCAGAATGTATTTCCTAAAGTAAGGATAGGAGTGTATTTACAGATTGTCCTATCTAAAAGGGAGTAGGAAACTAGTGAAGAAAGCAAACATTTCAAGAATTCATATGCACAAAATGATAAGGATCTAGATTTAAATCTCAAGCTTTTAAAATCATTGCAATTATTATAAAATGCAGTGGACAATGAGGTTATGTGGACAGCGATTCATCAGTTTTCTTAAAACACTCCTTATAATTATATCGCAAAGTAAGGTACAATAAAATGGCAGCTAAATAAATTCAGATACATATAATAAATACACTTCAGATAAAGATAAATTACCCATTATTTTGTAAAGATTGTACTTTTCATTTCAAGAGTTGAGCACAAAAATTTAAAAACTTAATTTTAAGAAATGCTAACTTGAAAGCTTTGGTGGGTTTGTGGTTTGGTTTATTTGATTATGGAAAAGCACTCGAGGGCTATCTTCCTAAAGGGAGGGATGCCTTCGTGGAGGACTTTCTAAAGGAAACTAGCTCGTATACACGTTACACATGGGGAAAACTATGAAACTGCCCATGCAGCCAACCCGTTTTCGGGATTTGAACCTCGGAATCATGTTTAATTTCAGAAGTTTAAATCCTTATTTTATGTACAAATTACTTAATAACAGCTGAAACTGGGGATCACATGAAATTCAATCGTTAAGTCTTCTAATCCTAAATTAATCATCGATGGGATCCACAAAAAATTGGTTTAGTACTTTTTGAATATATAAGCCAAATCGTTGTGCTTTAATTTTAAGCTACTAGGTACTTAGTTGATTCTTTAGTTAAAAAAAGTGAGTAACAAAGTCTCCAAATGAAAAAATAACACGAAATAAAACAATATTGTAAGGAATTATCGCGTTTTCCCCGTGCGTTCTCTCGTGGCGTAAGTGATTATCACGTACAACTAGTAAAGGGAAGTCCACGATTTTAGTCCCGGCAAGGGTACCCTTGATCGTGCATGTTTCCTCTTTCGAAAATACATAATAGCCAATAAACGAATCGATTGATCCATTTACTATGCTTCCGATTTAGTGTAACATCCAATGCTTCCGATTTAGTGTAACATCTTTAACAGATTTAGTGTATATGATAGTGTAGCCTCGAATATCGGAAGCGTGTCTAGTTCTTTGACCAACAATATCTTTATAGAACTGCCACGTGACGCTGTATAGAGCTAAAGTTCCGTCAGAAGTAGAGGGGAATTTAAGGAATTATCGCGGTCCCCAGCGCGTGTTGTCGTGAGGGAAGTGGTTGTCACGTCCACTTGACAACTAGAAGATTCATGGTTTGAACCCCAGGTACTTTTCATGTTTCTCGCTCAGAAAAACATAACAGAAATCAAAATATGTTCTTAAACTATAACTAAACGTTAATCTAGTTCCTAATAATCAACCACTCGATCATACTTAACTATTTTATTACGCTCTTCTAATCAATGCTAAATTAAACTTTTAATGATCTTAAAAGAATCCTTATCCTAAAATATTTGATTAAAATTGCACACTCTATTTGCAATAAATAGCCTGGGTGATATATATTAAAATATTTAAAAATTAATATACTTATATATTCCCAATCATCATCAGTATGATTCTGCATTATTAATTTTTTTAGTTTCAGTTATTTAACAAATTTTAATAATTTAAAATTTATTCTTTGATTTTTTTGCAAGTTTTGCTCTTCTATTATATTGCACATTTTATTTCTTTGTTATATTTTCATTAATACTGCTGTATATATTGTATTTTGCACTTTTGCAATGCATTTAAAAAATAGCAAGTCATCCTTATAAGATTCAGTCCAATAGAAGCTTTCTTTTCAGATATCGTTGAAAGGTCGATGACAATACAAAGGCGAAATGGCAAAAATGTCCCAAATTAACCTCTTCACAATGGCATCCTTCATAACAACTCATGTTTGCGAAAGCATTATTTTTAGCCTTATGGTTTGAGGGGAGAAAAGCACATCACTCACGATGATAACTGATGTCATTATTTTGTGTTATTCTGGCAAAACTTTCGGCGAATACTGGGCTTGTTGTGTTGGAAGCCGCAATACTGTACTCCATCAAACAAGCCCAAGCTTTCAGAAAAGCTGGAGAAACATTGTGACCCTGACAGAGGAATGCAACTTATACGGAGTATTGAAAGAGAAAGACTAGTTTTCAGATGGCTTTTGGTTACTAATTGCTCGATTTTCTTTGTTCACATTGTACCGATTCTTACATTTCTAATTTAGAAACACGGCTTTGTCTAACTTTTAAAAAGCGCTAGTAATGCAGCTAAACGTTTTCGTTAATACACAGCTGGCCTTTCAAATTGTTATAGCGTGAAGAAAGGGCATAATAAACATGTAATTTATATGAAAGGCAGAACATACTAAGATGTGCAAATGATCAGTATTTCATGCCATGCGTACCTCACAGGCAGGAGTAATGACAACTCGAAACAATACAGAAAGCCAGACTGAAATGCCGAATTTTCATTTAAATCTCATTTACTCGTTGTTTTTTTGTTATTGGAGGTCATTTTATACGTCGTGTAAGAAGAAAGAACTCGTACAAGTACGTCTCAAATCGATTGGGAGAATCGTAGTCTACCGGGATTGTGAATTATCCCACGTCGCGATTGCTCGCGCGGGTCGAGATCCAACGAGTGTTACGAGATCTGCCTTCGATGAGTCTAAGAGTACAAAGTGAAAGCAGAATCTTAACGTTTTCCCAATTTGGACATCCGAGAGAACAGATGTAGTGTTGGAATTGTCGTACAGCCACATTACGAAATCTGGATCAGGAAATCGAGTGTATTGCGCAGTTTCAAGCATCCGCACCTACGGAATGACAACGCCTGCGACGCCACGGATTATCAGCAAAGCCCATAATTACTTCGGCTTCCCATGACGCTATAGAACAGAAAACAGCGATTACAAGGGAGAACTTAGCGACACACGGTCGCAGCAACGGGGTGATGTTGTGTTTTCCGACGAATTCTGCATGTGACTACCTTTATAGCTGTGAATAATAACTTTTATTTGGGGCAAATTCTTTGTTGGATGTTGTATTTCAATATAAGCGTCTAAAAATACTCCAGTCATCCTGATTGTTTCGCAATAGCCGAGAAAAAGGGTATCTGATGACTGTTTTGTTTCAAGCTAAGTTTGTTGCCAGTGAATGAAATTTAACTACATTTTGACGTAACAAAATACCATTACAGCAAATGAGAATGTGTGCTTAAGTGCATGATGCTTAAGGTGAGCATGCATGAGACATTTGGAGTGCTACTACTGTAAGATAGTTTCTCTCTCCTTTCTGTATGCCTTTGTGGTACTCTGTGCGTATTTGGAATGTCCAGGTTCGAGTCCCGGCGAAGGTATTGCTCATTTCTTCAGTTTCCTGATAGTGAAAAATTCTAAGTTACTCAATAGTGATGCCCGAACTAAAAGATGATGGATAATGATTCTTCATCACCAGGATTTGGCAATTGGGTCCTCCCTAATCCCCAGTCGTCCTTTAACATTGAACATCTTAGTAAACAAATTATTGGATCAGGAATTATATCATTCCTTCCATGCACGTCTTTGTGGCCATCCATACATAGAACAGCTTGCTCAGAAAGCGCATTTACCGCTCCGAAACCTAGTAGTTTGTACAGCAGCGCAGGACCTGAAAAGAGTGATTCCCGTATCAGCTTGGAGTCAAAAACTTGCTGATTCATCCACGGATCATCACTTTGCTACAAGCTTCAAGTACTGTGAGTTTTTACTAGGCGATTTAATTTATTGCCCTAAGGTCGTTTTCTTAATTATGGTGCAATCGCACCTTACACGCGGAGGAGGCGCTGTTATTTTGGCAAAGTCAAGAGTTCAAAGCTAATTTCGTAAATTTAAAACTTTCTTATCAGCGAGTGAAATGAGGGCTGCGGTCTTAAAGTCTTGAAATTCGGTCTCTAATTCATATATATATTACTTATACAGTCTTTAACATGCACAAAATGTTGAAACTTGCTATTTCTTGGTCACGAGACGTGAACCAGCTAATGGGAAGGATTCTTTCTGACATTGGGATCAAATTAATCTTCAAGGCAAACTTTTGTAGAAATTTAAATGCAAGTACTCATTTAAATAAATTCATTTAACGTTGAAATTTCCCTTTCATAATTTGTGTAGATGGCGAAATAATCTTGAAAATTCATTTTTTGGATTGAAGTCACATGAAGCATGTCTCTTAGAACTTGATCAAGAGTTTATAGAAACTTGAATTTATTGAAAACAAATGTAGTCATCCAAGGGCAACAGTTGACGTTAGCTACTTAAAATAAGTTTACAACATTAATCACGTATTAAAATAATTTTTAAGTAAAAAGCATATTAAAAAGATATTTGTAAACTAAGGGTTTGTTAGAAAATGGCTAATAAATACCCAAAATTCGAAAGCTAAGCTAATTGAAAGCAGTAAAGGGCAATTCTCACTGTCCGAAAAAGCGCAAATGAGTAAAGAGCACTTTTTATCGTCATAAAAAGAGCATTTTGTAGGAGTGGGTAAAATGCGAAAGAGAGAGTCGTTGGGAGATAGCAGCGGACTAATCAGCACGATTTTGAGTAGAGGATGAATCGGCACTAAACAGTTAAAAAGTAAGGTGGTCGAGAGTTTGTCCCCCTCCCTTGAATTTAACAGACAGGATCTCATCCTTCAGTCGTATTTTAATTGGGGAGGAAATAAGAAATAAAAAGTTTTCTGCCTTGTGCCCTTTATTGCAATCATCAAGTAACTGAAAGGTACGTGTTTCGCTTTACAGCAAAGATATAGTTGCTCGTAGCGAAAGACTAATATTTTCTGTATCTGTAGCAGTAATAAATGTTCAAAATATATTATTATCATCCAAAGAGCCAAATATCTTATTATTATCGAAATTTAAATCTAACCTAAATTAATCTATGCCGCACCAACCGCGATGTTCATCCGTCCAGTTCTAGCTCATCCTCCCCAGTTTCTACGATGTGATAGGCTTAAAGAGACACAAACTGTAAGTCTACTGCAGGGTCGGCGGTAGGGTATGCCTGCTTGAGGGTTAAAAAAAAGCGCCTGTCAAGATCAACGTTATTCATTTTCTGTTAATAATAGAAGAAGAAATGAAACAACAAAATCACATTTTAAGCAAATAAATTGCATTTTAATAAAAAATATATAATTTAAAAAATTAATTAAACATTTATGTATAAAAATCTAGTTAATTAAACAATAATTTTTTATAGCTAGGTTTTTATTTTTCTACAATTTCTTTTCTTTATATTCGACAGATACGTAATTTTTAACTGCTATCAATGTAAGTTTCAAAAATCTTTCTTGTGACATATCCATCCGTAAATAAGGCTTCATTAATTTTAGTCAGAAAAATGATCTTTTACCGCTTTTCAATAGCAATAGGCAAAGTCAATAACATTCGCAATGAAATGGACAGGTTGGAAAAGATAAATTGTTAAATGTAATTGGCTGCATTATATCAAAAGGATTTTGAGTTTTAAACTATGTTCGTAAATATCTTCAAGTGCACATATCCTTCGATTTTGTTTCACGAATTCTTATAGTTGTTACGAGGATATTTCTTATGATAAATTGTATAGGAAACTAAAATTACTATTGAGCAATTTTAGTAGCTCAAACTAACATTTAAGGATGTTCATGCAATAAGAAAAACATATGAAATACATAATCTAAATTTGTTTTTAGGCGTTTGCAATGATTCTTCTTAACTTTCCTACTGAAACTGATGTGTTTTTGGCCTAATAGTCCGATTTTAACTGCAGATTTAAATTCAAACGCTCCAGTTACGTATTCATTGAATTTTTTTTTCTTCTTGTTTCGTTCTTTTTTTCTTTCAGATTTTAGTGCTGTGATTAGAATTTGATATATATTCCAATAAAAGTGTTTATTTCCCTTCATTGGATTCTAAAGTAAGATTAATATTCACATTGTTTTATCTTAAAGCTGTTTGCTGATAGTGTTTATCCTGTTAAGAATGTAAAGTTTATCCTAATTTTATTAACAGTTATTTTAAGTTTAGGCATCTTTCCTATCTTTCTAGTTTCAGCTTGCAATTACCTACCAGAATCTAATTTCAGAAGCGAAGTTAATGCAAATGAGTAAAGAGTAGTATTTAAGTCGATGTTTCACCGACTTTGAAAGAGAGCCTGAGTTTCTGACTAACGCGCTTTTGCTTTTTAGCTACGTCTCTCTATGCTATTGCTACGCTCGGGCGTTCTTTAGGCGATTGTTTGGCTTCGCCGACTTAATTAAGATTTAGGGGCCAACTACTTAGAATCTTGATAGCTTCGGCTACTGTCAGTTAGCTTTAATTAAGCTTAGTTATGTTTAATTTCCTATTCATTCAAGTTCAAGCCCAAATGGAGGCTTTGCTGTACACTCCGAGTTAGGAGTTGATTGTATCATATTTATTGTGAGAAATAAAGGATAGTAAATCCTTCGTAAGCCATACGTCTCTATTCACACACTTGAGCGATTATTCGGTTATTAGTGTTTGTGAGGTTCAAGGATTGAACACTGAATTAAATAGTTAAAAACCCCACAAGAATATCGTGCGAAATTATGAGAAAGAAAACAAAAAAAAATTATTTTCACACACAAATTTTGTGTTTCATCTTATACTGTTTTCTTAAAGGTGTTATCGCTCATTATTCATCAGATGCGTCGTAAGTTTCTAGGAGACGATATTTTTTAATTTGCTCTCCCATAGAGTATTTAATTCGCTGCTTCAACATTAAATTGAATATCAAAATTGTATTAAAAGAATTGTTCAACTCTTTGGCGAAGAAGCAAAGAATGAAAAGTTCTTACATTGGAAACAGCAAAACGAAATAAAATGACAGTTTTGTGAATTCGGGAAGGGAAAAGAAAAGAAGCACATGTAGATATCAGTGGGGAAAAAAAGGCTTTTCTAATGAATGGGCAGAATATCAGTTGATTGAACAACGGTTTTAAAATTCAGAATCTGAAAATTCTTCGAGGGAATACGAGTATGAGCCTACTTTCAAAGATCTTGCATTTATATTAGTGCAAGCATTTCTGCTCGTAATGACTTAATCACTATCAAATTTGGCGATAATAATAAAGAGTATTTGGATCATAAAATTTTATACTACTTTGTTTTCAATTTTATAATAACATTAGAACGAAATTTTTATTGATTGGTTTGTAATTGAAGCTAACTTCAATAGCATTAATAGAATTGCCGCTTGGTTGTTTTTTCACACGAAAAGTCTAATTTTTCCAATAGTCTGTCAACTACTTGTTTGATATGTAATTCAATTTTTCAAAAATTTCTGTCAGAAATTTATAATCACATAGCTGAAGTTAAAGTTATTTTTTAGGTTTTATATAATAATTTGAATCGATCGTAAATAATCTGAACCGATCTTTACATTTAAATAGTTACTCACCATACTTCAGTAATTACAGTAAAATCCCGCTGAGTCGAAATCCATCTAACAGGAATGGTGGGGGGAAGTAGAACTGAGATTAGTACAGTTGTATTTAACATTTATTTCACCCGAAAAGCTCAGCTATACGCAAACAATAAAATGTTTAATAACCTTTTACTTTTAAATATCTTTGACAGATTACGTTAGTTCGAATTTGTGTTGCAGTAAACAAGCTAGAGGTTGCTAAGCTACTAAATCAGAAATATCAAAGGCTCGAATTATATTTTAAAATATTTTATGTAGCATCTTAAGTGGGTTTTGGTATTCTTTGAGGAAATTTACCAGTGGTGAATTACTGAAGGTGACAATACTGAACTTTCGATTATTACATATGTAAATTACCTTTGTTGCGTTCTATCCCCGCATCGTCGCACCGAAATTTAGCTAACTTATCCTTGAAAAAGATGGAATACATTTGGCTTTTTGGAAGAAATTCACAGTTTTGGCACAATGAATCTCACTGTTAAGCTTCGGATAAATTCAGTATAATGCTAAATTATGGCTATTTGCTATCATAAAGCAGGAATAGTCTGCCGATATAAATATCAAACCTCTGAGGTTACTTCTGGTGTTCAGGAGTTTGAAAATATAAATGAAGGAAACTGAAGAAATGAGAAGAGGAGAAAAATAAGGCTGTGGAACACAAAGGCTGTGGAATTTTATTAGATCAAGGCCGTCAGATACACGGTACAAGTCCACAGAAGACGCAAAGATGAAATAACAAGGATAATTATTATAAGGCACCTGAGTTTGAATATGAGTTCTTAGATTAATGGATGAATAAACTGAACTTAAATTTTATGCTTTACACAGAGCTTCGATACTGAATCAACAATATGACTGTAAAGAAAGGAATATGACAGGAGTTTTCACGAAGAAGTATTGAAAATATACTTAAGGCCGGGCGTACGGTTTTTGCCGTCCAGAGCCTATAGAACTTTCCCGCCCCTAAATTTTGCCACCCGTTGCTATCGCAAAGACTTTAACGTCGGTCCTAAAATATACGTAGGTTTCATTATTTAATTTCATTCTAAAGATAGTTTACTTTCTGCGTATTTGTATTAAACCCAATTTCTATCATTGCATTTTTTCTGTTTTAATTATTTTTCATATATGTATTTTTAAACGCATAATTATTAATAAAAATTTATGTGGCTGATTATTGTTTGAGAAACGTCTGCTTGGCCTCTCTTTCTGGGCGGCTCTCCGCTCTGATTCAGGCCCACTTGTACCGACTCTGAATCTACGTGCATACAAATCATACTAATGAAAACACTTTTGTTTTTGTTATGTCCACACGTGTCTGCCTATAGCCCAACAAAACTTCCTTTTCAGGTAAGTAGTACTTCTTATTCGATTTTCAGCCAGCTGTTTTGGACATAAAACGATCATCGGCTTTTATTGTTTCATAATGGTTGTGTATGTCCTAAATTTCTGCGAACATCCTTTGTAGTTTGGAATCAGTTCCAAAATCGAAAACTTCAAAAGACGCCAAAGGAATTCATTACTTCTCTTAATGATTCACCTGTTTTCCTGGTGATCAATTTTCGATAAGGCATTTCTTCTTGTGAATCATGACTGAGATAGTTCTCATGATCCTTCTGCAAAATGAATATCGTTAAATCTGATACTGCGCGATGGAAACAACATAAAACTAAATTCCAATTCCACGATCGTATTCTTGAATTCGGTTAATAATGAATTTTGACGTCATTCGTGCTATTTTTCATAAAATATTTACTTCTTCTGGTGTCTTTAAAGCACTACATTCGTATTCGGTAGATTTTAATCAGATTTTACACGTTAAGCATAATGTATAGTATTACATAATGTTGCGAAAACATGCTTATTCTTTAATTTTTTTAGCAGTGTAGTATGTTCTGATAAGAAATTTCCTTGAGAGTGACAGCCTGAATTAATTTCAAATCGTATCTATGTCAGCACGTAGGAAGGCACATAAAAAGCTTTATGATAAAAACATGGCACCTTAGAAGACAGACCTTGAATATAAGTGACGTAAAATAAGAGAATTATTTAAATTAAAATACTGAATGAATGACCTCGGTTTGAGAAGTGCCGCTGTCTTCTCAAATGCCAATAAACAAATTAGCATGAGGCTGTCAGAACATTGTTTAGCATTTGAATCGCATTTTAGAAGACAACAAACAAAAACGAGAAACTTGAGGCTTTGAGTAAGAGTGACTTGCATCCGCAAAACGGAACTAAATTGCCATGCATTTACGTGGTTCTTTTCCTTTTTAACGAATATGCATTGGAACCAGAGCTGTTAAGGGTCAAGAGGCCATAGCTTTTCTGCGTAATCGGCAACAACTCGTCCGAAATAAACACCGAGGGCCAACTTTACCCGTCAAATACGATACACGTCATTATTTTTATAGTGTTAGTTGGAGACATATAGGCAGTAAAAAGCTTCTGTTCCTGAAAAATTAAAAACTATTCTTCATATTTCATTTCTAAAGTGATCTCGGAATATTTATGCGCAGTTACCATTGTCGATTAAAGATTCTCACGTTGACATCTATGTGTTATTATTTTGGTGTTCTCATTTTTCTTTTAAAATAGATCTTCAGCATGCTTTCTTGCTTAGTTGTGCACGTTTGAGCGGTGTAATATTTCCATACCTGTGCGTCTGGTGATCACTAGAGACCAAAAGATGAGAAAGGTAGCATTCCTCTTCGTTATATCCATTATCTCAAATTTTATTTTTAAATCTGCAGACATTTGGAGACAGGGTAAATCTTTTTTGGCATAAATTTTTCCTAGATTTGAATTAGTGCACTACCCAAATATAATGCAGTTCTAAAACTACACCCTGCTACCAATTAAAGGACTTATTTTGTGACCATTATGTGTATATGAATTCATAATACTTAATTAATAACATTAAGCATTATTCGAATTTCTTCTTTAGAACTATTGCTATAAATTTCAAATATCAGTTCAAATTCAAGTAAGGCAAAATAAAGAGCAGAGGAATGCCACACTACACACTGCCCTCCAAAAGTTAAGGAACAGCATGTTTTTTGTGTCTAATTTGAGAATGAAGCAACATAGAAACAAGAAATTTACGGGACATGTTCACTAAACGGTTATTTAATAAATGCGATATAGAATGTTTCCAAAGTTCAACACAAACATGAATTACAACAAAAAATTGCGCTCTTGTCAGAGAAATTTAGTCTTGGAAAAACAGTATATCACAGTTTGTTTAGGAAAAATGGGGTGGTAACATTACAAAAATGGGTTCTAATAAGGAATGTGTCCACCCCTAGTTGCAATACATTGGCGGCAGCGACGTTACATGCTGTCAATTAAGTTGTCGGTCAGTGAAATGAGAAGCAAAGTCCAAACACGAAGTAATCCTTGTTCAAGCTCATCTAACGACTTTGGAGGAAGACTTAAATAAGGAATCTGTCTCCCAAGGTAGTCCCAAAGGTGCTTTATCGGATTCAGGTCTGGGGATTGAGTTGGCCATTCCATCCGCTCCATACCGTGATCCTCAAGATATTCTTCAGCAATCCTAGCTCGGTGCAGTCGCGCATTGTCGTCGATCAGAAGAAATCTAGGACCACTAGCAGCGGCATATGGGCAGACATATTGATCAAGGATCTCGTCTCGATATTTCACACTGGTCAAAGTTCCTCCGTGGAACACATGCAGATCAATGCGGCCACCGAGAGAGATCCTAGCTCAAACCATTATTCCACCACCTCTGTAACTGTGCCTGTCCACAACGTTGGACTGGTATAATTACTAGGTTCAACACTGAAATCGCAATTCTACTCAAACATTAAAAGAAAATTAAAGAAAGAGTTATGGTTACACACATGTAAAATTTAAACAAGTAATTTAAACAAAGGACCAAATAAGTTCAAAACTAAAACCCAACCATGCGCTTCAAGTTGTATTAATTCAATATCAATATTTATTAAATTCAAAATATAAAGTAGATTCAAAACCATATTCCCCGTTAGGATAATGAATTGGTAACTTTTTTTTCCAAATGTAAAAATAAATAGTAAAAGAGGCGCGTTACAAAATCCCTAGAAAAACTAACGTTTTATATCTATGTGAAACAAAATAAAAGTGCAAGACATGGAATACTGCTTCACATTTGTTCCTTGGAATGTTCACATGGAATACTGCTTCACGTTTTGCCACAAAGGCAAAAGATTTCTCCGCGGAGAGAAACTGGCTAGTATTCCCGTTATATGTTAAAGAAAACCATTAAAAGGCCATGTAGTCAACCATTTACCAAGGGTACCTTTCCAGGTCGTTCCAGGTTATCCACTCTTTGCTATTTGCGGGCAGAAAATTTAAATTGTGACTCATCTTTTTTTATTAGTAAATAAGTAAGCTGAAAATAATTATTCCCGTCGTTTTAAATCTGCTCATGTAATCAAAACGCCTGCATATACTCGTATACATAACAATTAAGTAAGTTGCAGTAAAAAAAATCCCGTCATTCCTGTTAATTTTGCGAAATTTTAATTTAACTAAGGAAGTCTTTAACTAGTCTTAGTTAATCAAAGTTGTTTTTTAAGTTTTAGGTTGGGCTTTCATCTTTTTTTCCCTCTTAAATCACATCACTCCATCGAGAAATGTGCAAATTAAATGACGAGTAAATTGCAACGGAGGCACGAAGTTTGATAAAAAAACAGGCATTAGAGCAGCTTTTAACTGTATATTATTTCAGTCTATTACTACTGCTTAGTGCCTTGGTGAATGGTTAACAATTTGAAGCGACCGGCTTTGTGATCGGTTAGTAAATCCAGTTAAGAAGCTTAGTCTTATTAGCAGGTGATTTAACACGTACCTTTCTAATTGAGGGTATGTTAAATCAGAATATTTTTGTCGGCACGGAATAGGGAATCGAAGATTTTTTTTAAACGTCTAATTTGTGGTTATTGGTTTTTGCATAGAACTTCGCCTTTCTGCATGCTGCAGAAAAGTTTCAGCTATAAATATCTTATAGAGCTGTTGATTGTAGATAATTATTTACTAGCATAAATATTTTACGCATTGTGACCTGTCAGATTAGCTATTTTCTGAACTCTTAGTTTAAAGATCTGTGATAGTAAAAAAATAAATAATAAAATAAAAAATGGTTAATGAATAATAACACAAAGAGGGAATATAAAAATAACAGTGAAATGTAAAAAATACATAAATGAAGATATGTAACTTATGAAGACAACATTTCAGGATTCGTGAAAATCAGACAATGCATTTTTATAGTATATTTCATCATAAATTTTCCTACTTTTTCATTCTGTCAAAGAAAGACATTCTTGGAGCCCTTAAACCACATTTCAGGATGATGTTTGAAAAAATTCAAATCCTTTCTTAACTGTACGGAACGGACACAACTCATTTCACAGATAACGTTCAATTCAGACTTGCGGAACTTTTTTAATCATTCGATTGTAGATTCCGAAAACTTCGTCTCCTGTCTCTCTCCTTTTCTGATCCTCATTCTTCATTTACTGCGCTCTGTTGATGGTAAAGCCAAAGTTCATCATTAGCCCTATGAAGGGGCCTTTCAGAGTTTTCGTGAACGAAGACTTGACACTTGGGGAGAAATGGATCTCTAGATTCATGTTTCTTCCGAGGCATGAGCTCTATATTCCGTTTTAGATTCTGTATAGAGTATCTGATAGGAAAACAAATTCTTCTTTTTTAATGTTTTTCTAGGAAAGTAATTTCCCATTTTCATAGAAATATTTCATTTTCATAGACAAGACCTTTAACAGGAAGACGTATTCAAACTTAGTAACTTTAATTTCTATATATATTGCACTTCAAAAAATAAAAAATATATTCAGGACATCTTGATAGAGGATTAAAAGTAAAGTTAGTGATATTTCTTCTAAAACTGAAAATGTAGTTTAAATAAATCGACGGGCGTTTCGGTCTCTAACGATTCGCCTGAGTCCATCCAAAGGAAAATGAAACAATTTCTTCACAATCTCCATTTGACACACAAAATAAATTTTCAGCAATATAGAAAATTTTAATGCACTTACTGTTAACAGGACTTTTTATTTTTATCATGATTTTATGATGTATGAAGAAGAGATTATCATTATGAAACATGGCATTTGGAATATTCTTACTTGCAATTTTGTAGCTATCCCCTATTTAGATTTTCATTGATATGTTTCATTGGTGAAGCTATTCATCGTTGGGAGTTAGATGCACTGTAGTTTCAGCCGATGAACATCGAACCACGGACATTTGAATCGACAGACGAGTACTTAGAGACTGCATTTAGAGAATTCTCAGAGTACGGACGCTAAACACGCCATGTCTTTCTGTGAGCTAACCAGATTGCTAATTAATCCATTCCCAGCTCGCCTAAAAATATTTGAAAGTAGAACCGTAGAGCGAATAAATCTGTCTTACTTTGAAGAGTGCTTGTGGACCTCGACGATTTGGAGAAAATAAGTTGGAGTTCTGATAAATTGATGAGCGTAGTGAGTGAGTCAGATGCGCTGAGATGTATAGAGTGGATATAGAGCTGCAATGGAGTTGGTCGCATCACGTCTAAGTCATTAATATATTACGATTGTCTGTTTAGGTTTCCATCGATACGTTATGATGATGGTGCATTCTATCGATAAAAGTTGTAAACACTGTAGTTTCTTAGCGGTCAGCATCGATCACTAGGTTCATACATAGATATTTTTATTAATACACTAAAGTTCGCATGCTGAATATGTCACATCTTTTAATCCAACAAGTGAAATCGCTGATGTCTCGTTGAATATTGCCTGCATAATTTTTATGAACTTAATTGAGACGACGAAAAATGCGAAGTTGAAATTTTTATGATTTCAAATTTTATTATGGTTCTAAAAGATTTTAGGCATAATTGACCATTTTATACAGGTACAGTGTTTATGCAATAAATCAAAATTCTGGAATTTCTAATCAGCTACTTCAGAGAAATCATGTACATGTTCAGGAAAAACCCATTTTTTAAAATATTAATTTGAAAATAAAACTACCTTGCAATTCTGTAAGCACATTACTTTCTTAAAATAAATAAATAAATAGACAGTTATGCTAAGGAGTTAACTTTTTATCATGTGTAACTATATATTTTTCTAAAATTGTATACAGAATCATTTTAAGTACACCTTTCACGAATCTAATATGTAGCATTTCCTGAAATGAAATGTAAACGGGTCATCTGGCTCTCTAAATTTCAAAAGCTTAGAACATTTATTTTTTTAACTATAACTTTGTTATATAGTGAGTTTTTACATAGCCCTTGTTTTACAATATATTATGGCTGTAAGAAATCAAATTTTAATATAAAAACATAAAAGAAACTTCAATTTTACGTCTGTTTAAATGTACCTAACCCTTTAAATATGTCTTGAAAACATTTGTAAATTCCTTTCACACTTTATCTAAGTTTCGAATTGGCAGCAAAATGTGGACATGTTTAAAAATTATCAAGATATTATTTTGTTCTTTGTCGTTGAAACTAAAATTTAAAAGTATTTTAAAAATCATAAGCAGAGCTTGATTTCCACCCTCAGAGCAGGAATTAACGCAAGAAAAATAACGTCAATAAATAATAAGGATAATTGAATTTTCTGAGAGGCTGTGCGGAAGTGTCACTTGTTGCCCGTAACTAATTACACTTGTTTGAAAATTTCATGTTCTCGCAGGAGGTGCGCACATGACACTTGTACGGAACTGCCGTGTGCGCAAGTGTCACATCACCAAGAAAACCAAAGAGGGTTTATTTTTAAAATCGCTGCCATGACCGTCACTCAGATTAAGAGCTTTTTAGTGTGTTGTAAAGATCCCCTACTTTTGTAGTTGTTGCTCTTGTTTAAATTTGCTTACATTTTGATTAGTTGATAATTATAATCCGAAGAAAATGCTTGACCCTCTGCTTAGGAAATGTAGGAAAATCTTGGCTATCTAGAAAAAAAAGTCACCCCATCGCAGGGAAACTAATTCGAATATGGTAGGGTCATAATTTGCTGAATACGGCGTACGACTGGCAAAAATTATTTATTTATGCTCATAACTAAATTAGTTAAGAAATACAAAATCCTTGTTACTTTATTTGAAACATTTCTTCATGTTCAAAAAAATTTACAGGATTTAAAACAATAAAAATATCTAGTTGCAGCTCTAATTACTGCTCTCGAAGCATTTAAGTTCTAACACGCGACTAACTAATCTAGACTTCTAGTGTGGCCCTCTAGTTTAGACTCTTGAAGTTATTATCCCACCAATTCTTAGACTGAAGTTTTTCAAAGCAATATTACTTAGAATGTTTTCTCACTCAAGCTCCGCGTTTAAATTTAGCTTCACCAACCATACTATTGGTATTATGTGTACTCAAATAAGTTCTTTCATCATAATTTTGTTGGTACCAATTCACCATTCATTTGCTTCAAACCCATTTTCTTCAACATCTTTTCGTAACGTCGTTTATTTGCTTCAACCACTTTTCGTAACGTCTGGAGTGTGGTTAAGCCCTGACTTACACTGAAAAGAGAATCAAAGCCATTTACCGCGTTCTGTATATAGACTGGGAGGAGTGCACGGGTCAGATCCAAAGGTCCGTGAAAGCGCGTAAAAAACATCCAACTGCTTTGAGAAAAGTGACATCAATTCCCGGCTCGCTGAACAAAACCGTAAATTGTGGACACTCACCAGTTTGGGATTCGTAGAAGTTTCATACCGTGATGTGCCAAAGAAAATTGGTTATATATTTTATTTTATTTTATTTTATTTTGTTTTTAAATTTTGGAAGACTCCTAAATTGTATAGCAAATGTTTGAATGTACAAACTCTAGACGGATTCTTGCATTCTCCTTTTACAATTCACCGGTTTCTTCACTATATTCCAATTTTCCAACTGTTGAGCTTGCGAATTCTCACGCTTTCGCATTTCCACTTCTTTGACGGATTTTTAACCTTAAAAGTGGTTCGACGTGCTTGATGTCAGGTTTTTTTCCTTTCATTATTCTTTTATCTATCATGGGAGTGTTTTGTATTTTAATGTTTGGTTAGTTTTACCTATAGTTCACTGTTCATCACTGCCATGTATATTACAATAGTTTTTTCTTCTCCATTCCATCTGTTCTTATAGTTTAAATAAATGCTAGAATACAATCTTTCTTCTTCCGCTGAAACTTGAAACATGTGGAATGCATCCAATATGTTTTTCTTGGAAAAGAATCTAATAGTAAATTTTCTAAAGGCTTGCGTTAGTAGAAATTGTATTAAACATTGCAAAGAAACTTTTCACTTTGGCATTTAGTCTCCGCTTCCCTCACATCGCAAAGAACAACTGTATATGCAACAAACTTAGTAATGGAGAATTACAGGGAGTGAAACAGACTTAGATTATAACAAATTTATAACTGCTAAGTATTATTATTATGACTTCTCCAGCTAAGTGGGGACTTCAGAAATTTTGTTCTCAGACGTCATTAATTATGATTTTCTGTTATTATTCTTGTATTAATTCTTACGTAGTGATGTGATTTTTGTGTTAGAAGTAAGTGCATACTTGAATTGTATTTTGATCTGAAATGTTGTTGAAAGTAGGTAATTTTAAAAGATATTTTAAGAGAATACTGAAATGAGAATGCTTTGATTACAATTGTGAATTAATTTCTTATATTACTAGTCTGGCAACTTGTGTAGCATAGGTTTTTCCTATGCGTAAAGTAGATACCTCTGAGCTTCCTTGTAGAGCCTTTTAGAATTTTTCGAAGTCAGGAAACTGAGAAATCCGGAATGCCATCGTCGGGATTCGAACTCGGGACCTCCCAAATACGAGTCGAGCGCGCTTCTAGTTACACCAAAAAACGTTGAATGGAGGGAAATTATTTTGTATCCTTTAAAGAATTCCTTCACGGAGACATCTCTTATCATATGCAAACAGTCCTTGCGTTTCTTTGCCTTAGCGTATTAACCTAATCCAACCTCAAAGAAAGATATTTTTCTGCATTTGCTCAGCATTTTGTACAGGTTTTCTCTTGTCATTTCACACCACTATAGTACTGTTTTAGTAAGATCCTAAGTGTGCAATGAAAACTAATTTAACGGCAGTTACTTCAAATAAGATATTAATTTCAACTTCATGTGCTGTACATTGAGCCGATCCGTTGTATAAAAATACCGATAACAATACCGTTGTGTAGAACACAGAACTTTTAGTATTCTAATAAAAGGTAATAGAATACAATAGGCAGTTTTAAGGACAGGGTCGACGTGGCATTGGTAAAATGGTAGCCCAGTATAAAAATTTTAAGGAATACGACCAAAAATTATTTTTTTTTATTTAATCGCTTTTAAAGACCTGAATGCGCTACCGGATACCATTCAGTATCACAAAATTACTTTGTGTCATTACAATTTGTACTTCCAAAATTTTCTAACAAGAATGAACTTTTACTAGAAAGCTCAGCACTTACCGAGTGGACAAAGCCGCGAAATATTACTAGTTCATCCTAGTTTCTGTTTTCGCAACGATATATTTGAATTTGACTTTTGTAACCTTTATGTTTAAGGTGAATACAAGTCAGTTTCTCTTAAAATATTTTTTCTGAGAAAACATCCTTCTGAAAGCTAATAGTCCTCGAAATGCTTTGCAAAATTAATTAACCAGTCAATCAGCTGTCATTAGAATTATCTATCATATTTTGTAATTGAACTATGGCGCGGTGAATCACAATGAATATTTATTATGTAAGGAAAAGTAAAATCGTTAAAATTATATTTCTTTAGTTACTACTGATGCCGTTCTAGTATATGAAATGATTTATTTCCCAATTACTTACAGTTTTTAAAAAATATCAATTCCTCACTCGTTTCTATTGCCACTGCAAAAGAAATTTTTCCAAATTCAGGCATTTAAGAAAATACTCATTAAGAATGCAACATCTAAAACTCAAGTTAATGGATTTCTTTCACAATCTGTTTTTAGAGGATCTGTGTAAATGATTAAGACATTGTAGAGTCATTAGGGTTTTCTGAAGCAGGAGACGTGAAAAATGTGCAGTGCCCTTGCCGCGACTCGAACCCTGGACTTCTCTAATACGCGTTACACAGCGAAGACTTGCGGAAAGGAGGGAGAAAATATCCTATATACTTCCCCTTTTAAAGGGCGACTGGGTGTTAGGGGACCCAACTGACAAATCCAGGTGGTGACTAATTATTGTCCACCACCTATTAGTTCGGGGGCCACTTGTAGAGTCATTAGGCTTTTTTGAAGCAGAAGACTTTAAAATGTGAATTGCCCTCGCCGGGACTCGAACTCTGGACCTCTCGAATACGCGTCGCGTGTGCTTCCAGTTACACCACGAAGGCATGCGGAAAGGAGAGAGTAAACACCTTATGACATTATTGACAAAGAATAAACTTTTTATGAATTGCCACCGCATCAAAAAACTTTGCTTTTGCTTTGTAGAAAAAAGGCGTAACACTATTAAGACTATTAATTTAAAAGTTAAATTTATCTTAATATCCTTTTAAAAAGCAGAAAATTAAATGGAGTATTGGCATAAAATTAAATATACAAAAGTTTGCTGAAAACACTCAAAAGTCCGGTAGGATTATGAACATCGTAATTTGTCAAAAGGTCTAATTTGTAAGGTATTTTCTCCCTCCTTCCAGCATGCCTTCGTGGTGTAATAGTAGCACACTCTGCGCGTCTTCGAGAAGTCCAGGTTTCGAGTCTCGGCGAGAGCACTGCACACTTTTCACGTCTCCTGCTTAAAAAGAAACCTAATAACTCTACGAATTGAACTGGACTAAATTCTGATTGCATTTTACAGTTTTTTCCATTAGTCTTTTTTTAATATTTCAAAAACATAATTTTATTCAAATTGCTTGTAAACTTTCAAAGAATACTTTACTTGTCGCAATACATAAATGCGCATTAAATATATACTTACACAATTTCATTCAAATTTATGTCATTATTTGAGAAATATGTAAATAGGTTAATTGAATTACACGATCTTTTTCCAACATAAAGGAAATTATAGAATTAACAAAATTGGAACATAAATCTAAAATGCATATTATTTCACAATTATATCATGTATCAAGAAAACATTTACCTACAAATTAATGGTATTCCAATGGGTACTAACTATTCTGCAACCATATGCAACCTTTTCCATTTCGTTAAAAAAATTTTGAATTCATCAACAAATTCCAAAATTCTAAATTTTTAAAACTTAGCTACATGTATATAAACGACATTATAGACAATAACAATGAAGTAGAAAGCTAAACATGTATCCTGAATGCCTTAAAATAATAAAAACTAATTCTAATATTACAAAAGCATATTATCTAGACCTGCGAACCAATAAAATTAATAAAATAATATTCTTTAATGAAATATTTTTAACTTTCAGTACCATAAAGCTAATTAAATACCTATCAAACATTTCCAGAAAAACCATAGCGAACACTACAATTAATCAAACCATCAGAATTAGAAAAATTTGTAGTGACAGTCAAGAATTTTTAAAGGAATTAAAGTTATTTGAAATACTTAAAAATTAGAGATTTCTGTAGAAATTTATTAAAAAGCAGGTAACTAAATTACACTTGCTAATCTAAATTACACTTTTAAAGTGCTGATTTTCGTGAAAGGCTACACCTAATCTTATTAGGTGATATAGACTGGATGTGCCATCACATTTGAATTAGACATTCTTTTCGAAAGTCTTGCATTTTGTAATAATTTTGTATAGCTTGTTTAATCTTTTCTTTCTTTTCTTTTAATAGCTAAAAGTTCCTATTTTAGTTTCTAAGTCTCATTACATTTCGTAACAATTTTAAATAGATTCTTTAATCATTTCTGACCGCTCAACCAAAAAAAAGCTGTACCAAAGGGTCCGGCTTCGAATCCTGAAGAACGCATGGATGTTTGTAAATGTATAGTGTCTGTGCCTCATGGGGTCACTCTAAATGTGCAGCGAGCTGAAAGTCCTCTCGAGAGGTTGGCGGTAGGAAAAGAGGGGTGGGCGACCCTCGAACCCGTCCCTCCGGGGTGCTTTCCATCGAAATTGTGGGCGGAAATGAGCAAAGTCGTACTGTAACCTACATGGTACTCAAAGCTCTTGCCAACGACATGCGCAATCTTGTACTCTTTGCCACGATTAATTTCTTGAGCTTGTTCTGATCTTTTTGTCAAACAAGTGAGATAAGCTACAACAACAATAACAACAACAATCTTTTCTTTTCTTTTAATAGCTAAAGAATCTATTTCGTTTCTAAGTCTAAAGGTACCGCACTTGAGTGAAATCTGTGATCTGCAACAAGGCTCAACTTATTTCGTCTTCATATTACTTTTTCTTTTAAATAAAAACTACTTCAAGCTCTTTGTATGAAAACTAATTCGGTAATACAGAATACTGCAACTTCTAACTATGTTCATTTGAATCCTTTGGTGAATAGCTTGACATGTCTCTTACCTGTAGTCACCTAAAATTCTGCTAATCTGAAGTTAAAAAAAAAAAAAAAATCATTTTTCTTGACACAATAGAGTTAATAATATTTACTTCATTGTATATTGCATTAAAGTTTCATTCCAAAGTTATTATTTGTTTACTATAACCACAAAAAGTCATCACCTCATGTAATTTGCTTATGTTACGGTTACGTATTTTTGCTTTAAAATTTTTTCCCAGTATATCGAATGTAGTTGATCATTAACCATTCGTCGATTTCTTAATTTATTAGCATAATTTGAGTTCATTAATGAACATTAAGATTTTCATTTAATTGGGATTTTATAAAATAATTATCGTATTTTCGCCCTCAGTAAAAATTTGTTTCTGTTTTGCAAATTATTTTTTTTATGACGAAACTGCTCAATTTGATACCGATTACAGCATTTATTTATTGAAATTTTTTGCATTGCTTCTTATATATATCGCTTTCCATAAAAATATTATTTAAATTAAAATGGTTCTTTGTACTTATTTTTCAAGTTTCTGGTTCACTTCTGTTTTATATCCCTGTTTTATATTCTATTTCATCTTCTATTTTAGACTTCGTTCGTATTTTGGGCAAGGTACCTTTTCCTTTCCGGTCTGTAAGGGTTGGACTGGTGAATGCACAAACTGATTTAATTTATTTAATTTGATTTGAATCGTGTTGTTCTGATTATTCAAATGCCTGTTCATTAATCAGAAACTTACTTTGGAACTGACTGTTAATTCTATCGCCACACCAACCCCTTGAAGAAGATGCACCGGGAGATGTAAAATTCATTTAACATAAAGTTTTAAATTAAAGTATGGTTTTGAAAGCAACATTGTTCCTTGGTTTGGTTTCTATATGAAGTGTTTAAAAAATATAACTAATTACATTATTTTATTTGAATGTTAATTGTTAGCTGAATTTTATATGTCTATATCGATATATATGTAATTATATCCATAATTCTTTTCTTCCACGTTAATATCATTCCCTGACTGGGCATGAACCTGTGATATATCACCTTTTCTTCTCTTGTTATCTATTTAGCTCAGTGAGAACTTTTTACACTTGCGACTTTGAAGTCCTGGCATAGAACTGTTTGTTTCCTTCCATTGTCCAGTGCGCTTTTCAGTGTTTTAAGGCTTCAAAAGATCTAAATTCATTGCTCAGTATTGAATAAACGCAAAGACATATTATCAGAATGTAAGACAGATTATTAGATACAAGATAAATTATTATCTGTATTATTACAGCATCTTAACTTCTATGGAGCATTAGTTTAAAATCAGAGTTCTGAAAGTTTGGCAACCATCTTACGAGAAGTTTCCCGTTTAAAAGCTCGAGAAAAAGGGGAGGGATAGAAATTCTCAACAATTGTCAGTTTAAATATATTATTAAAGAAAGAGCGGGAGCGTGCTTTTTTTAGCTACTGCTGAAGGAATCCATTTACCAGGTATAGTTGTAAACATGTTTCAGACTGGAAGTATAAATCATTTTTAAGAGCGTATCCGCATTGAAGCTTCCAAATGGAGTGGAAATTTCGAAATGTTGAGTATGCTTCAGGCAGTAGAATCTGATGGCCTATCATTATTTGAGAAGGGGAATTAATTAGAGGGAGTCTGAATTATTTTTGAATAGGTTTGAATCTCATAGTTATATTCACATGCATATTAATATTTCTTATGTCATAATTTTTGGTCCTAAACCTAAATACCATTATATTTTAGAAGAAGGCATGTAATTATTAAATTCAAAAAGTCTTTCGACGTTTTCTTTTCTTCATAAAATTAAACGTATAATCTATTAGTGGGATTATATTGTTAACATTAACACTGAATTCTTTTAACTTTTTGTTTCATATACAAATGGTATTTTCAGGAATTCGGCTGGTAAAGCTAAAAAAATTTTCAGTAAGCAGACTTTTAATAAGAAAAATGCAATAATAAATTAAAGAACAGTATAGCTGCGGTTTCTTTTTCTTTCTTCAGTTTTTAATTACTAAATCAATAGTTGTAAATTTACAGGCTTCAAGATTAAAAATTCAGGATTAAATGTCATATGACACTGAAATTATTTATAAGAGATGGCAAAATTTTTACTTTCTATCTCTCCAGATTTAAGTGTGTACAATATAGGTCTGGATATCTGTATTATATTAATTATGCGATTCTAATAAAATTTTGTGAGCAGACAGCAACAATTAATTGGAGATTAAGAAAGGTCTGGGTTTAAGAGTTTTCGATTCTGCGTTTCTCTTTAACAAAGTTTGGGCGAACTGCAAATGTTGATTGTCTCTGAATAGATTTTTTTCACTAATTTCAACATTTTATAGCTTTATTATATAGTTAAATAATATACTATATTACAATTTTGAGTGTGCGTTCTAGTAAAAATATTCTTAAAAAGATTAATTATTTAAATAGAAATTTTTCGTCTGGCATAAGGGAGATTGTTAATTCTAGCTCCTTGCTGTGAATGTTTAGTCCCATACGTATAATATACAGGGTGATTAAAAATATCTGTAAAAAATATAGAGAATACTGAAATAAGCAGATTTCGTAATGAAATATGTGTGCAGAAATGGAGGTTTGGGGTTGCAAAATACACTGCTGAGCAGTAGTTAGGATTCTGCAGGCGTAAATCGTCATTCCCCGAACGGATAATTAGCGGTATTCGTTACACGAATGCGGAATTAATCGGGGTGCATTTTATCTGTTGGTTAGGTTAGGTTACTTGAATATGGCAAAGCCTCGAAAGCTACGTGCTTGAGAGGAGGGATGCCTTCGTGGAGGGCTTTCTGTTGAAAACTGGCTTGTATTCACACTACACATGGGGAAAACCAACCAGCCAATTCACCTGGGCCAGCCAATTTGCCTGGGTTCAAACCCAAAGCAGGTCGAACTGTTAGTATTTAACGGTCTTAGCCACTTGGCCGCAAGTAGAACGTATTTTATTTAAGGTTCTGAGGCAGTTGTTCAAAGGATGTACAGTTACACCGGAAAACCAGGGCTCTATCACCTGGCGTTCTCAAAGGATCGCCTCACACAGAATGTCATCCTGGCCCCTAGAGGCAATCCTCGGGGAAACGATCCAACCGGTGAAGCCGACGAGCCCCACTAAGGCGGAGAAAACTCTGTCAATTTTTTTACTACATCGGGATGCAACGTCATGCAGCATCACCCGACTCCACCAGTAGGGGCGTTCACAGTACGGTCCCTGCCAAGCCTGAACGAACTTAAGAATAAACTCGGGCTCTAGTCCTGTGAAGTCAACTTATATACCCCCGTGGTTGAGACTGCCTAAGTACAGATCCTAGTCAGTACTTCGCGGGAATTTTCCTGAGTCAATTCAAAGGATGCACAGAAAGCGATTCTAAAGTAAGTTCTTTGAGCAGCTGCTGCGTTTCCATCCTCAGCTTTATAAATGAAATGCATTTCGGCGAGTTTCGCTTACATGTATCACACGAAATTCGCATGGGAAATGATGATTTACGCCAGCAAAACACTTTTACCTAAAGTTCAACAGTACTTGTACAATTTCAACGCGCAATTTTGTACACACATTCCATTACAAAATCTTTGTCTCTTTTACCTGTCTTCGCATTTCTATCAGATGTCTTTTATCGCCCCGTATACCGGGTGGTCCAGAAGATATATATGAAAGTTACACAGGATAAGAAACAATACTAACAAAATTGTCGATAATGCTATCTTTTAAGAAAAATAAAAAAGTTACTTTGTCTGATAAAACTTCAGTACCCGGATAGAGATCGGAAAGGCCTAATCTAAAATCAAGTTTTCCAAAGTTTGCAAGCATTTCAGATGCATTGATAATGTAATGTGTAAATAAAAGTTACAGTTTCTCTTAGTCATAAGCACATCCATCATATAAATAAATATTGATACTGAAAAATTTATGATTTTTCAATATTTGCAGAAACGTATTTAAAATAAATGGCTTAATCTCTTGACAGAAGTCGCATTCCGTGCACGAATGCTTCTGAAAATATAACCGCACTTCATGAGCCAGCGTCGTAATTTTGCTTATCATAATGAAAGATGCTCCTCTTTGCTCTCCCCGTTTTTTAACATCCTCTTCCACCTCAGGTTGAGGAACCTCAAAGACCGGATGCTGACACGTGGGTCGGAACTTAAATGGTCCCGTTGGGAAGATCCAATCATTCACGAGGTCTGCTACACTCACTAACGTCGGAACTTCATGATATATATTAAGCCTTTATTGTTACACATGGAAACTAAAACTGTGATATCTTATGACCTTGTTTCGTATGCAAGGACGGTGGGCTATTTTTTTAATGCGTAAGGGTTCAGAAAAGGGTTAGATTTCAAGGTTACTATGCCAGTGTGACACGTCCAGCAACAAGGAAAGTGCCATGTGGTGTGAAGATACAAAAAAAAAAAAAAAAAAAAAAAAAAATAAAACCTCTTTTATGCTCGAGATAAAACGACGCCGGATAGATAACGATGCGAGTAGACCTGAATGAACGCCATCTGATTCTACTACAGTTGAGATTTTTTGATGAAATAAACGCTCTGTCACTCCACTCTGATGAAAGCGCGGTTTTAAGCCTGTTAACGTGCAAATTCTCAAGTGAGTTGCGTAAGGAAATGTTACGTAAGGAAGAATTGTTTGTAACTAATCCTTTCGTTTCTTCTTCCTCTTAACATTTAGAACGATTGCTCATAACGGAATATAAAAGGGTCCTTTGCTAAAGAAAGGATAAAAAGTAACTAAATAGTTAACTAAAGAACGGATATGGATGAGAGCCTCTTCTTCATCTCTTACACATTGATAAGATAATCTATGTTTTACCGTAACCATACTTCGATAAAGTAACTTCTCACAGTCTACTTCTTTGCAAAAGAACACAATAAACAGAATTAAAAATATTAATGCATAATATAGAATATGGAAATATATTTTTGTACGCTTTATATTTTGGAATCCTTATTGAAACATTAAAGGAAAACACTGCCTGTATAGTATGGAGGATCAGTTTGAAGATGTAAACAATACACTTAATCTAAACACTGGGAAATCTTCCTAGTCTGCCAGACGAATTATTGTAAATCAAAGTTACTAATGCATAATATGGAATATAGAAATACATTTTTATACGCTCTATATTTTGGAATCCTTATTGAAACATAAATGTTATCAGTGTATCCGCTTCTCAGTTATGCAAGAATAAGATAGCAGATCGATTTTAAGATGTAAGACTAAACACAGTTACATTTAATCTAAACACTAGCCAACCTTTCTAGACGGTCAGACGAATTCTTGTGAAACAAAAATACTAATGCATAATATGGAAATCTATTTTTGCATGCTCTGTATTTCGGAATTTTTATTGAAACACAAAAGAGAAATGCGACCTGTATATTTTTTACTCAATAATGAAAAAATTAGATGGCTGATTAACTCGAAGATGTAAGGTTGAACAAACTTGCACTTGATTTAAACACTGGGCCAACTTACTAGACCGCCGGACGAATTCTCATCCTGACTTTAACATAGGTTCCAGAAACAGAAATTTATTACAGCAAGAGCACAACAACTAAAGCATTTATTTCTGCTTAAAATTACAAAAACTAAAAGGTTTACATAAATTTAACATGAACTTTTGACAGCTAACACAAAACTTTTTCACTTATTAACAAATCAATCATCAGACTACAGAATAAAAATGTGACAGCTATACTATCGCGCCTTCTAACATAACTACAAGTCAAAATCTAAAACTCACCAACAATCGGCACATAGCGCATAGTAAATGTAATTTGAGAATCACAACTCTCTTGGCAGAAGTTGCGAACACACCTCACTTAAATTACATTGCACTGGTTATTTAAACTCCCTTGATTTGTAATTCTGGTAAAGAAAATGGAACGTAGAAATGCAGGAATTTTTTAGCATAAGAAAACAATGCGTTAAACTTTACAAAGATGTCTTTAATGTAGACAGACAAGGAGTTGGATTAAACTAAAGGTCATCAAGTATCATGAATGTTAACCCTGATTTCGAGTTTATGCTATAAACTGAATCCATTACCCCTGATTTCGAATTTATGCTATAAACTGAATCTATTGCCCCTGATTTCGAGTTTATGCTATAAACTGAATCCATTACCCCTGATTTCGAGTTTATGCTATAAACTGGATTCACAGAACTAATTTAAGCATAGATGAGTTTTATATAATAGGAAAAATATCGCATTCCTATACCAGTTATAGCATGAGCTTTACTTCCATCGTGTAACGTGATTCACCGAAAACAAATGCTATCGTATGGCGAAATCGCAAAATAGGTTAATCTGAAATGATGAATGCAAATGTTAATAGAACTTTTCAGAAGGTAATTATTATTATTGTTATTAAGAATTACGTAATTATTTTTCGGTGTAGAGAAATCTTATATAGTTACAGCTTTCTCCCTATCCATCAAAACTTCTGCTACACAGAGAAATTTAGCTGTAGAATATGCCCAGGAATAGTAAAAGAAACTTATTCTGAAGTTCTTTGGAAGCTCGAGCAAAGAAAATTTCCTGGAATGTGTAAGAGACGCTCGTCAATGTATATTATTGGCTAGAGTTGTGTGCAAAATCTACACTGATCTAATTAAGTCTTTTTTCTTCTCCCCCCCCCCCAATAGTACCCCCCCAATAGTTTTAGAAAAATCATTCAAACTGGAGAATCGGCCGCACAGTCTGACGAATATATCCAACACCCGTCGAACTGCTATATGAATGTGATTTCAACTTCCCTGAGGATACAAATTTACTTTGAAGAGACGGTTAATGCAGTGACTTTATATATTTTTTGCTTGAGAAGTATACCAGTATGATGCACATAGTAAAATTTATATTTAATTTTCTTATCTTTTCTTCTTTTTTTTTCCAAAGGTGCCTGTCGCATTTCCTTTTCTTACCTGACGTCTCTTTCCCCCGGAACATAAAAAAAATATATGACAGAGTTACGAAATAAAATTACTTCAGAATACTCGAGTGATTAGTTGTGAGTTATAGATACATTAAATACTGGTTATACATAATCTGGTATTCAAAAATACATTAACACCAGATATTTGATCTGGTGTTAATGTATTTTTTATCTATCACTTACGAGGGTCGGGGGAAAAGTTTCTAACTTAACACAGAAGGAAGCTGTTTTGGTTCTTGAAATATTTCTTTCTTGGGGAAAAGATCTTATATATGTTCCCAGCGAGGTTACATGGTCTAATGCTAAGCTGTTCCTTATCTACAAGTGACGTGAGCATTACATCGTTGATGGTGCAGGGATTCTGTATTTCTTATTGAAGTATAGGATGGCCAAACAGATTCATGAAGACGAACATGAAAAAATAACAGGATAAGACGGGACAACGTCTTATCCTGTTCAAACGTGAAATGGTAGGTGAATGAAGTGAAACGTAGACGATAGTTTCTCAGTGAAGAGCCTCGAGGCAGGCTCCAGAGGAGGGTTTTCACAGAAAGCAATATCACGAAAATTTATGACATGATCCTGTCGGATCACCGATAGATGCAACAAATTATTGCAATACGTCTAGTCATTCCTAAAGATGGCACGTCATTATTCGTGACCGTTTAGACAAGGCGGCTGCGCTTTGGTTTACCGAAACTTAACCAAAAAAACGAACGAGTAGTTCTTTCTGATGCAAATTTAGAAAGAATGTATGCACACCATGAAGATTTTCTGATAAGATTTAAAACTCAAGATAAAACATTGTATCATCATTTCGACCCAGAGACAAAACAGCAGTCTCGATAGTGGAAACATTCCTCATTTTTCTCCGCTAAAGAGGTTTCGTTACCATTTTTCAATTGGAAAACCGATGGCCTCAGTTTTTTGCACAGGACGTACTTCTTATGGATTCCTGCCCAAAGCACAGACGACTAAGCGCAGTACTAATCAAACCTGCCGCAGCATCTGCGATAACAGATTCAGATGAAACGAATGGACATTTTTTCATGACAATTCATCCTGCCAACTGCTCGCCAGACACTCCAGAAAGTGCATGCCCGTAATTTTGACTTAATTCAACATCCCTCTAATTTACCCAACCTAGAATCTTCAGATTTTCATTTGTTCCTTGTCATGAAGATACATCCGAACCAACAAGATCGTTAAGGATGATGTAAATGGCACACCCAAGAAGAAATTTTTTTAGGTGAGGAAAAATGCATTCAGATTGTTATTTGTAAAAATCATTTTGCTTAGTTATTTGTTATGAGCATTATTTGTTGTTATTACGGAATAAGCAAATTATTAGTAAAGCGTGCATATGTTAACAACTGTGTTATATTTTACATACCAGGATATTTTTAGATAATACAGCAAACGTATACCTTAAAAATACTTGCAATATTTTTCACGTATGTAAAGAAAGAAGAGTATTCTCGTATTATTTAAATATATCGCGAAAATGCTACGTCTAGCTTAAACGTAAGACGCAAATAAAAATCTGCAGTACTTGCACACCCAAGATGCACATTAAGTTTAAAATTTGACGAAATATTGTTACGGAAACCAAGACGATTAGGAAAGCAAAATACTTAAAAATTTAATTGCTAAAGTTTAATATAAGTGTCATAATCTTATCTGCTCAGGCATATCTAAATGCATACGACAATGTGCACTGGTATGCATATCATTAAGATTACATTTTTGGTTAATTAATGTAATAATTACAATCATATCTACACATGTGTATCTAAATGTACCCAACGATCTTTTGCTAAAAGTATTTTAATTATTAAGTCAGCATTACTTGCAGAAACGATTATTTTTACATAACTCACGCATATTGAGAGTCTTTTTTCATAATTAAAGACTTTACTTTACTTTACTTTTGAGGATGTAAATTGTCGAAAACAGAGTTGCTCAAAATGTTAGCTCCAACATATTATCGCGAAAAAGATTCTATTTTTTAAATCATATCTCATATTTTTCTCCCCCTTCCCACAAAAAATAAATAAATAAAGGGTATTTCACCATTTTCCAAAATCTTTTAGAAAGTGCTCTTGAAAATCATAAAATTTGTCCCAAACATGTTTCACCGTTTTTCCCCCCGTTACACTTTTTCCTAAAGATCTAAATAAAACTGCAACCTTCAGCGCTCATGGCATCAAACTAAAATATATATCTGGGTTCACTCGAATCAACAAACACGACTCTATTTTCAGCTGGAGAAGTCACACACGTCTGTCTGTCCAAGCGCATCTGCTGGAGAGTTGGGATAAATCGAGACTACGTTCTGTGCGTTCACCTCCAGTCGTTTCATAACAGGGACCTCGGAAACGCTGCGAGAAAAAAAAAGGAAAGAAAAAGAGTTAATCTGAAGACCTTTAAAAATAGATATTTTTTAATGCACGTGAGTTTCGTAAAGTCATTTCATATTCTGTAATGCAACTAACTAGGAAAGAACTTCAGCACACATGAACATCAAACACGTAAACGGAGGTTGTATTATATATATATATATATATACTTACCTGTCGTACATTGGCCGCGAGTGCGTATGTTAATACTAACACTGTGAAGGATGATCCTCAGGGATAGGGTGTTCGAATCTTCAAATCCCTCCTTGAATCCAACATATCTTGAAAAAGACTTCAGATTCAAAAACTCGCAACTTCGGGCATCTTTCTTCATTCGAATCACCTAAACTAAGGAGTCAAACATTTTAGCTTGGAACTTTGGAAAGATTAGTTTTATAACTACTTTTCTATATAAGCATTCATTGCAAAGAAATGAACACAGTTGTTCCATTAAGCTGAATTGAATTCCATCAAGCTAAATTGTCTCGAATTATTATCGCCCTGAGAGCCTCGCTTAACTTTCTTAAGATAATTTAACTCGTCGAGTTTAGTATTCATCTATATAATTCTCGAAATAACTCTTTCACCTTTCCGCTTGAATTATTTTAAAAAGATTCTGAAAAAATGTGAAAAATCTAAACTGTTGTCAGCTATATTTTGTTAAATTTCGCTTCAAAATGAACTTCAAGATTTAAGCATTTTAATAGCCTATTTTATTTTCTTGCCTGTTATCCCCCCCTTTTTTTAATTATCATCCTAATATTAAGAGGGGAAACTTATGAGAATAATTTGATTTCCGAAAGAAGCGATTACATTAAGAATATAACAAATGAAAAGCATAACTATCACAATATTAAGTCTTTGAAAGAAACCTACATTCCAATAAGAATACATAGTAACATTAGCTTTACAATATTTAATACGATATCTTCATTTCTATTCTCCTGTAACTTTAATCTCGCCAGTTCTTATTGTTGTCTCTGCTACTCCTTAGACCTCAAATCATCCGTTAGTAATTAGAGATTGTGAATGTGTAGCTAACTCAGCGAAATCGTAGGTTGAATGTCAGTTAGTGTTTACTTCTCTGTGATTGGTCGGTTCTTGCTTAATTAGGCTGGCATAAATTTCAGTAATTAGAAAGGAAACGTCAGGTCACTTTGTCAGGTAGTTTGCGAGGGTTTGTCTTTGTTGGTAAGATGAAAACATTCACTACAAGTATGAATCCATTTTAAAATTTACAAGAGCTTGTCTTGTGAACGGATTGCGAATGGGGAAATCTACGTGAATGTTATTTAAATTTTCAGAATATAGATCTAAAAAGCTAGAAGAAAAAATGCGCAAGGTTATACGGTATTTCTTTTACTAAATTTCATGCATGTTTTCTTAAAAGGTACAGGTGTACTTTTAAAAAGTGTGTTTCTTAAATTGTTTTTTATTTAACCGAATTTTCAGATTTTGCCTTAATGAAAAACTTTTAAATAAAAGTTTTCTTTTCTCTTTCCCCCTTCCGATTTTTTTATACAAAGAATTTCAAAATCTTTTAAGAAGAAAGGGAACGAATTCTAAATTTTTTCGAATTCGAAATGGAAAAGATTCTGGAATCTCTCGAGTATTCAGAATCTCTAATTTCTCGAATCCTTCAGTGTGAAAGAAAGAATGTTGTTGTTGTCGTGTCTATGATAAAGCCTATTCAAATAATGCCATGAGCGAAGACAGCCCTGGTAATCTGCAAAATGTTATCATCATACTTAGGTCTCTTAAACGAGACCCCAATTTTTAGCAATTCAAGCAAGGTCAAAAATCAAGGCAATCAAAAATGGGTGCAGTTGTCAGTTCTGTGTCTGGGCAGTATTCACGGTTCCTGTCGATGTTCTTACCCTCTTTGTCAATTTTCAATCCTCTGTGATGGCCAGTTCTAAGTCTGACAATGATTTTAGCAATAAGTAGTTTGGAATTGAAAGTTCCTGCAATATGTATTTGTCATGGTATTTGCATCCGAAATGATAATATTTACATTATTATTATTGTTCAGATTTCGAACCTCTTTTGCCAATTTTTCTGCGTTCTCGCTAGCTGTAATTTTGACGTGCGCTGGCAACCATTGAAGATTGCAGACTTTATTTAACTTTTGAAGCTCGTTTAGCCGAAAGTGGATCCCTTTGGTGATCTGGGAGTTTCCATCCAGGGTTGCTTGTAGAGCTGCCTTTGAGTCAGGGAAGACAATGATTCCTTTTGCTTGATCAGAAATGGGAAGAGATCTACACATGTGAAGTGCCTCCGCTATTGCCTGGAGCTCGCAAGTGAAATTAGAGACTATGGATCCACGGCCAACTTGGGGTAGTCAAAAATACTTCAGAACCTCCATTACTGATCATCTCATCTGATGAGCCATTTGTATAGGCATCTATAAAGTCCTTTTTTGGATACTGTTCAACGGTCCTGATCCCTTTCGTTTTAATGATATCAATCAATTCCTTTTTATTGTAAGGCTTTAGTAGGTTGAGTACTATTTTAAAGTTTATAGGAAGCCTGAAAGGAAATGTTGGCTCTCGAAAGATGGGAAATTTGTTGTGATCGAGGCCGAAAACTGCTCTGATATACTTGTCAAATTTCACAGGAGAATGACCTTTTCAGTCTAGTGCTTCCATTATAATTTCCAAAGCCTTTCCTTGCGCTGTGTTCTGGTACACGGCTTCTTGCCTTGTTTGTAAATTTTATTACATTATATTGTTTCCTTTTTCCCAGGCTTTCGAGATCACATGCCTGAATTACTTTTAAATTATTGGTGGAAGACACTGCACCCGTAATGATTTGCGTGGTCTTTGCTTGGACAATTTCTAACTTTCGCAAAACCGTTCTGGAATTATGAGCCCAAATGAGAGAAGCATACTCCATGATTGCTCTAGTTAGCAAGATGTATGTTTTTCTAAGTGTCCCGGGAAAAGCTCCCCACTTTGTTCCGCAAAGACTTTTAATGATTATCAGTCTTTTCAAAGCTCTGTCAGCACAAATTTTGACATGCTCAGTGAATTTCAATTTTGCATCTAAGGTGATTCCCAAGTATTTTGGTCATGACGTCTTCCCTAAGCATTTGCTTTCAATGTATAAATTTGGATTTATTAGATCTCGATGTTTCTTATATGTTGAAAAGACGCAAACAGTAGTATTTTCAGCATTAATCTTGAGTTTTAAGCTCTGCGTCCGCCCTACGATCCCATTTAAGGATTTCAGAAACACTGGTTGAGATTCATAAATATCCCTGCTGGAATGCCAGATCTCAATATCAGTTACGTGACAGGCCACTTTAAAGGTTAGGGTGAGTGTCTTTTACATATAACAGGAAGCGAAGGGACTCAAAATATAACCCTGCGGGACACCTGCAAGGATTTTCTTGCTCTTGGATAAAGATTCATTAGCGTACTTTAATTTTTCTGTTTCTCAAGACATAATTTATCCAGATAAGAGCCTTTCCTTCAGTACCATAATGATGTATGAATTTTATGAGTTTCTGTCTTTACACTCTATCAGATGCAGAAGACACATCAAGAAAAATAGTTGTGCCCTTTTTTGGTAGACGTTCTTGGAAACCATCTACGGTAGATTGATAGAGATAGAATAATTGGTCTTCAGTGGAATGTTGTTTTCAATAATGATGGTCTTCAATAGAATGTTGGCTGTCTTATAGAACTTTATTTTTTTTATGAGGACCTCCATGATTCTGGAATGGATAATTCGTTCCATCACCTTGCATAGGATGCTTGTGACAACGATAGGCCTATAGTTCTTGCATTTCGTAACTGATTTATTTGGTCTGAGTAAAGGTAAAATAAAAATTTTCCATGCATTAGGCAGCTTGCGAATTTCCATGATGTGTTAAAGATTGTCAACAAGCACTGGTGTCCTTTTCCACCGGGATTTTTAACTATTTCTCCAAAAATAAGATCATTTCCTGGTGATTTGTTTCCTTTAATAGCGTTAATAGCATTATCCAATTCTTCTAGAGTGATGTCCTTTAGAAACATGCCATCATACCTGTACCCCCTTTTGTCTACAGAAGCAATTTTTTGGCACAGCTTTTCATTTTCTTACCCTCTTCCTTTCTTAGCCTTCTTTTTATTTCTTATCCTTCAAATTTACCAACACTAGAGAAGTACACTGCGAGTTCGTTGACCACTTTTTCATTAGTATCTACTGTTGATCCAGCGGTATGTTTGAACATTGGACAACAGTTGGAGTGGAGGAGTTGTTCAGTGATTTATTTGTTTTCTAATATTTAGTGTCTTTCCTTGGACCTAGGGTCTTACAAAACACGGCTCATTTTCTTTGTTTGTTGACAATAATTTTTTCTTCCACTCTCTCCGAGAAGCTTGTAACCCCTAGAAGCGCGACCGCAGGTGGCGGAATGGGGAATGCCTCCGTTTGTTTTCCTTTGGGTGGTAGAAGGGAAATAAAATACCTTCCGAGGACCAACAGGCAGAATTCCAACCGTTCAGGCAGTGGCACTGCTTTTTATGATGAATCTAGATTCAGAGATAAAGAATAACAAGAAGAAGGAAAAGGAAACTTAATATTCAAAGTTTTAACTTTAAATCGAAATCTTATATCTTCATTTTAATAAAAACAAATTTCAGATCTTATACGAAGAAAATATATAAAGGAATTTTATCAAATTTTTCAGAAAATGTACAAAGGAAATTTATCAATTATTAGTTATTATTTGAGATTCATTTTCTCAACAGAATTTGACAAAATGTCTTCGTATAACTGGTAACTAAAAAATTTTAGGAACTTTATAAATCAAAGCCAGGAACTTATTAAGGATTATTTTGAGTATCAACATAAATAAATATTAAATGTAAAGTACTAAAATGTCTCAAGAAATAGAAAAAAACCAAAAGCATTTTTTTTAGAAAAAGTAGTTCTTAATTTCAGAAAACCAAGAGAAAAATAACCACCCCCTTTAACGAACGCTCTTGCTAGAAGTCAACAGAACTAATATTTCCAAAGTGAAAAGTTTAGAAATTTTGTGACTTTTGCGTTGGTATTCGAAAGCTTAGCAAAGCGTGAAGATTTGAATTGTCTAATCTCGAAAGATGCGAGAATTTAATACCTAATTTTAGGCTTAATGTTCCAGAAACTTTAGAAGTCACTCCCTCTAATTACTATCCAAATGATACCTGAAACCTCCAAATTAGATCAAGAGTGTTGCAAATAAGTTTCAATCCTCGATGTCAGATCTCTGCTTTAGTTTCGAACAATGATTTTTACATTGCATTTTACTGAAGTTTTTTAAGCACTGATTAATTGTTTTGTAAAAAATTTTACGTTACATTGCCATAATTAATCTTCCACCGAATTTGACATGTATGCCATAACGCAAATCATAGCATCCTTACTTCCCACTTGATTTTAGCAAATAATAAGTTTCCGAGAGCTGGCATTTGATGGCACATAAAACATTAATTTATTTTTCAGAGTAAATGCGCAACAAACTTCGCGTTTCAACGGCAGTAACACGCTTAATCTATTCTATTTTTAATTTATGTAATTTAAAACGCATTTACCTTATAATATATCCGAAGAATAGTTATGAACTTTAGCAGGGTTATTAGAATTAATAAAAGATGTTTTAATACTATATATTATGTACGTGGGTGTAAAATTCCTTTGGTTTTATATTAGACATATATAGACATAAAAGTATCATAAATAAAAGAAAACAATGGTCATTAAAAACACTTCTCTGATATTTCAACCTCTCGCGGCCTATCTTTCAGCCAGTCAAAAGGAAATTTCGGATATTGTTATTAGAAAGTAATGTGTTAAAGATTATGATGATTTAAAATAAAAGACTTTTCACGGCCACGGTTACAGTGAAAAAATTCTAGAGTTAGTTTTTGGAGTCAGTTCCTGACGAAAATCCTCAATGTAGCACCAGCGTCTTTACACGAAACTAAAGTGACTGTATGGCAAGCGCATTCGTACTCGGTCGAGGTCACTACCATAGGTAAGAAAAAAAGCTCCATCACAGATACTCGGTATATAACAATGTTGCAAAATTAATTTCAGAATTGCAGAGCGAAATATTAATGGCATACAATGTCACTACCATTTCGCTTTTTTCATTTAACATTTCGCTAGTTTAGGTCTCTACAAAAAATTTATTTTATTAAAGGTGAGGACTCTGGCCCATCTGTTGTTTTCAGATTGGGCATTTGGCCCGAGTGCGATTTGAGTTTGAGACCGCTGCTGTGTGAAATTAATAATGTAAACATATATATCTAAATTGAGTAAGAGGCTCTCACGTTTTTCTATAATTATAAGGTGCGTTCGCTTATTCATCGCATTACAGCTGGAGATGAAGAAGAGCAACAGACTGCAGATTAATTAGATAGAAGATGCATAAGAAGAGAGAAGACTGTGCTGTTAGTTTTAATTAATAATGGTGAAGTTATTATGCTTCTCAGCAAAGGAATCTACTATCACTTTACTACTATTGGTGAAAACTTTCCATTTCACTTTTGTTGTTAAACAAGTACATGTGTCATGTAAGAACCGTATCATAAAGATTAATTTTGAAACTATGTACTTCAAAGATATTTATAGTAAACATTTTAACTTGTAATAGACCGGGGAGATAACCAAATTAAGAAGATGGCAATAACTAAATTTTCGCTTAGAAGGCTATTACAGATTGAAAGTTAGAATTTTTATCCTACATTTATTTACATTTTTTATATACTTGGTAATCAAAATGTAACAGAAAAAGTAAAAATTCAATATTTTGGAAAGTATAGATAGTAACAGTAATCCTAGTTGCGTGACAAATTGTTTGCATTACAAACTTCTCACGAAGTATTACCTGCTGGTGAAAAATGTAACTTTTATAACAGCAAAATTTTTCATTATTTCAAAAAAAAAAAAAAAATCCCATGACTTTTTGCGCACTCCTGCGAAAACTGCATCATGCTACTTCCTATACTTTTCGAAGTACTGATATTTTACTTTTTGTGTTACTTTTGCATCCCCGGGTATATTCACTTGTTGTTACTCATGCTCGCTTGTCTGACAAAGTCAGCCCAAGCCCACGAGATTTCTCGTGTCAATTAGCGCCAGATTGCGGCTGTCGTTGGCAACAGCCTTGAGCACCTAACAGGTGACAGTGCAATTTGGCTCAGTTCCGCCCCCAATTTTGATAGAGAGCGCCCCGGAAGGAGGGGTCCGAGAGTCTCTCACCCCTCTCCTCTTCCACCGAACCACATGAGAGGGCTTTCGGCTTGCCGCATACTTGAAGTGCCGCCATGCCGCACCGACACTATACATTTTCAAACATCCATGCCTTCTCCGGGATTCGAGCCCGGAGCTCTTCGGCACGGCAGTCAACGACTATACTGGTTGGGCGGCCCAGGTATGTAATACGCATTAGCATTATAAATTGTTGGCTTAGTAGTGCACAATATCGTGTATTATTTCTTTATACGTTTTGCATCAGCTTTACTTATTCCCCCCCTTTTTGGTTGTTTTGACAATTTCGATTAAAATTCACAAAATATAATCTCAAGAATTTCAGAAACTTTTTTGAAAATCTATACTGTATTGCAAAAAAAATGTTTTCAGACTTTGCTCGAGTTTTTTCATTATAGGTTTTGTTTAAGAAAAATTATTCCTACACCCGAGAATAGCCGGCACCCGGATATAATCTATACACAATTGCATGATCAGTCGTTTCGTTAATCACCTGACTTAAATAAATAAACTACATCGCGAATCCTAGCACACACAACTAACAAATGAAAAAAGTGAAATAAATGGAAATACATTAAACAGGAATTCAGGTGTAAATGCTTTAAGTAAAGATCATGTGCCTATCTCTTTCAATTTTTTTTTGAGGGAAATTAAGTCAGTTGCTAAGTAACAGCCGATTAACTATATTGCTGTTGCCTTTTAATAAAGTTTTATAGATGGAAAATCCTCGAGAAATCGTAATAAGGAAATTAACATACAAATTTTCTTAAATTTTATAATTTAAAGCAAATTGAGCAAATGATTTGGGTTTGAAGGATGCTTTCGTTTTTTAATATTAGGTAAAAAAAGCAACCTTAGTTTGTCGTAGAATTTGATTAAAACTCAAATTAAGGTGACTTTTTTGCCTAACATTAAATCTTACATTGGCGTGTTTCCCTTTCATTTGATGCTTTCGCTGAAAGTTGCATTTTTTTGTCCACAAAGGAAAAAAAAAATGCAACTTTCAGCATATGCATTATATTGCAAATTAGAGACAAATAATGAAAGAAAAGAGAAATAGTGACTGATTTGGTCATATTTGTTTTTGCAATGAAAAATGGTGAATTCCTTCTGAAAGTTTTATATTAAATGACTTGTTTTAGGATGGTAAGGAAAGCATCCATCAAGAAATATCTGAATCTTAAAAGTTTTACTATTATTTATGAATCCATGAGGATTTAAGTTCGTTCAGTTACGAGATATCTAATGACGTGGGTTTAATTGACGATGATAATCATGTAATGCATGATATCAAGTATGTCTCGGTCTTAATTGCCAAAAAAAAGAGTGATCGTCGCCAACGCGGTCAACAACAGTTTTCTCATTTTGCATCATGATTTATTATTTGATCTGTCGTGTTTCCTTCTGCTTCCCACCATTTTCTTTTTACTCCCTTACTAATTATTTAGCTTATCATTCTCATGAAAATTTCTGAATTTAGTTTCCTGTAAAAGAGTATATTTCAGTAGCCGTCATCATTTACTTGCAAATTTCCCTTTCCTTCCTTAACATATTTCGGGTGTTTTGTGCTAGATACTAAAGTAAACATTTTGAATTAACTGCCTTTCTATGAATCGCACAAGAGAATTTAATCACGAAATTAAAAACTCATGTTGGATTTGTTATCAGTGTTCATCACTTATCAAAATAGAAATTATTTCTGCTTGGATTTTGTGCTAAAATCAGCAAACAACAAGCATATTATTTCTTTAATTAAATTACTATTATTATTATAATTATTATTTCTTTAATTAAATTATTATTATTATATTGATTATTATTAAATTATCCTTCCTTTAATTTAATTATTATTAATATACTGATTTTTATTAAATTATCATTTCTTTAATTCAAAGGGTACATTACTATCGAAAGTTCTATAGCAAATTATAAGGTAGGAAATTTTTATAGTAAATTGCATGATGACTATCCTTCTTAAGATGAAGGACTTCGTAATGCAAACCGTTTCGCATTTGTTTATACGTAGTGATAATGAACATTGTTGTAGCCCAACTGTCCTTCAATTCATCAGATGGATTTTATTTGTAAGAGATGTTCAATGACTTTATTATTTTGCCTTCAGCATTAAAGGCAGTTTTATACTGCTCAGTTCGTTTAAGAAGATCGAACAAGAAATATATGAGTACTTAAATTTAATTCACAGTAGTAAACACTATATATGTATTAACTGACATACATAATGTTTAAAAAATGTTGTGTAATTGACATCCTTGAATGCTTATGAATATAGTGATAATTAAGCTGGTAAGCTATCAGGGCAAGCACCAGAGCCAGTGCAATCAGTGTGGCCCATGGAGGTTGGAAGTAAGAGGACAGGTCCTAACTGTTTTTCCCCATGCGCTGCTTTGAAGCAGCGGCGATTCCCCTCATGGAGACCGAAACATTCAGTGACTTGCCATTAAGGATCAATGGGTTTTGACATGATCGGATGTAAACATTTTGTAAATACGTCGTAAATGTGCCTATAGACGTATAATATTTTCTTTTTCTGGAATATTTCGGAGTCCTAAGTATTTGGAAAGAATACATTTTTAAACAACATTTAATTCTGAACGCAGTTAAATGCTATACTTTCACCAAAACAGTCTGCTAAGAACAGTTTAATTTGAATGAAATATTTTCATAAGATTTGGTTAATTACATAAAAAAAAACTGAAAGTAATTCAATTTTATTCGGTTAAGGATTACAAAAATTAGGATCGAACTATCTTATATTATTATAAAATATCCCATTATTTCTTTTCTTTTACAAAGCTTCTTTCTGAAATACTTTCTCAAGTATGAGATAATTTTTTATCTTTTGAGACATCTTTTAAATAAAAAATCAGAGTCAATTTATAATTAATGTTCTGTTCGTTCATTTCAAACCAGAGCACCTTTTATTTTAATACTGAAATACGTTAAATACTGCTGTTGATTTCCATGTACTTAACTTTCTTTAAATATTTCTGAAAGGGAATAAAAAAGGCTTCGCTTTTTTCAAATATTATTTGAGACTTGTAATTGAGTTATTATAAAGTGTAAGGAAATAATAATAAATCTTTTAATACTTATCCGATTTTTTACTCTTAATTTCAACAATACAGTTTCTAAAAGTTCTTCTTTACTATTTCCTTAAGTACGCATTTCACATAATTTGCTTTGCATCACCTTTTAACAGATTGCTTTCCAGTACGAACAATTCTTGCTTAAATAGTTTTATAGGCGGATTTGTCAAGAGAATTTTAATTTATGTTTACAGTTAAATGTTAAGGTTATTATATATTTAGATAATGTTTATAATCATTATAAATTTATATATATTTAATAACTAGATTTCTTCACAGTGACTTTCACAGGCGTTTATGAATGAACAAATCCTTCATTTCCAAGTACATTTATAAATAATTTGTAAGGTATTTCTCCCGCTCCTTAGCATGCCTTCGTGGTGTAGTGGTCAGCACGCTCGGCTTGTATTCGAGAGGTCCGACGTTCGAGTCACGGCGAGGGTATTGTTCATTTTTCATCTCTCCTGCTTTCAAAAAATACCTAATATCTCTACAGTGTGCCTGAACTAAAAAAGGTGGAGGATGATCACTCTCCACCACCAGGATTTGGCGATAGAGTATCGTAATCCCCCGTCGCCCTTTAAAAGGGGGGTATATAAGGTTTTTCTCCCGCCTCCTTAGCATGCCCTAGTGGTGTAGTGGTCAGCACGTTCGGCGCGTATTCGAGATGTCCGTGGTTAATGTCTCTACAAATTTAATAAATATTTACGTATTTTGTTAAAGGCAAATACATGCTTTATATATTTAATATTTTTTCGTTTTCGACGTGTGCACATCTTTAATTTCTGTGCATTCACTATATTTTTCGAGTAAAGTAATTTACTGTAATTTAGCATACAACCAGAATTTTTTACTTAAGAAATATGTATAAATATAATTTGAATGAAAATTACATGCATTTTTTTAATATCCACTCAAAGGTCACTTTTCCTTGAAAATACCTCAACGATGGCATCTCTCTTCCTTTAGGCAGACAGCCTTTGCATACCTTAACCTATTTAATAAAAACCTGACCTATGTGCTCATTTACAAATATTTTAACATACATAATTTTATATTTACATTTAGCCACCAAGTTTCAAACTTTTGACTTAAAACATGTTTTAGGATACATTCATTATAAAATTCAAATTTCTAGTAAATATATTTTGGCAAAGCATTCAATACCTCTCTTACCCTACTTTACCCAGTTTAATAGTTCTCTGATAATGTAATAAATAATAACTATCCACCTCACATTTTATCATTAAACTCATTGTCATCAAATCGCAATCTTGACTGCCATAATCTGCGTAATATTGCTTCATTTTTTAAAAACAGTTATAAGGTATTTCTCCCGCCTTCTTCGCAGGCCTTCTTGTTGTAGTGGTCAGCATGCTGGGCACGTATTCTAGAGGTCCGTGGTTCGAGTCCCGGCGAAAGCGTTGTTCATTTACCACATCTCCTGCTTTCAAACTGGATTGCGAGCTCGAATAATTTATCGAGTGTCCTAGGGTTCCTTAACTCAATGAAGTCTTGTACCTGGGATAGAAATCTCGGCAAAATCGCCTGGATTATTTCAGGATCCGGCCGGCTTCCATACAGAAGTTTAATACTTATTTTTTTCTCAAAGTAAAATTCGATAAATCTTCAGTTTTTTTTGCTGGTATACACTGAAAAGTTCCACCTCTAATTTGGCTCGATTCCTTACTAAATTCATAAAAAAGAAAGGCCTCTACTAAAGCAGTTTCAAAATTTTCGTACGTATAGGTGAGACTTCCTGGCTCACACAAAAGATTTTCCCCCATGCGCTTGAACCAATTTAAGGGCTTGACTTTTCAACGTGCTAGTAGCGAAGGCGACTTTCTGAAATTCATGGGCAGGATACAGCATATAATGGGCATCTAACTTCTCCAAGAATTTCTTCACCACTGAATTTCCATCGCAGCTTGCCGACGGCTTCATCGCCGCTCGCATGGTCTGAACGATGTACCCGAATCCTTCTAGGCTGGCGAGATTAGTTCTAGTTCGGGATTTTGGGCCGATGCTATAGGTACATCAAATTCTTCTTGATTTTCGGCCATGATTCTGCTTCTTCAGGCGCTACTGTCAGAACTACTGTTCCTTCTAGTTGATTTCGCAAACATAACCGGAGTCCAGGCAGCTTACCCAAAGCTATGTTCGTGCGTGTGTAGAAAACACAACAAAGATAAGGAGGGTTAAATTTGCCCTTGTGGCGCCTTCGCCGGGACTCGAACCACGGACCTCTGGAATACGCGTTCAGCATGCTGACGGCTACACTACGAAGGCATGCGAAGAAGGCGACAGAAATACCTTATACAGTTAAAACAATTAATTGATCTAAATTCACGAATATCTGAAATTTATATACTGCGAGGTAATCCGGAAGGTAACATTATGCAAAGTATATTATATACCGATTAATATTATTGATGATGCTTTTTTCATGTCTTGAAACTGTTTCAAAAATAGCAGACCGCTACTCAAGTATGAGTATTGAATAACAAAGATTTTTCATTCATGATTTTGTATTACATTTAGTCATCAATTAAACATGTTAAATAAAATTTTAAAAAAGAGAGATAGAACTTTATTCTTTTCCTTACAACTCTGTTAATAACTGACCATGAAATAAGATGAGTTTTGTATACAACTGACGCATGGATACTGAATTATTTACAATAATTGTGCAAAAATAAGCGAGCATGAACCTCGAATTTCCGGGAAGAAAAAAAATCTGCGTGGGAAACATTTAACAATCTGGAATCAATAAGTGGACCATTCACGATTGGTCCACTTTCGACAGACTACACAAATGTTTTCACTTCCGTTGATCACCCTATTTTCAAATTTTTAAAAGGTTGTGATGTCTTGATGACGTGGCAGGTTCTTAGCGTCACATCATTGTGATCACACATGGTACTTCCGCCAAACTGGCAAATGTTTCTGTCTTCCGTTCCACACATTTGTGTAAAACTATATATAATTTTATAATTTTACACAAATGTGTGGTTACAAATGAAGGAAAAGTTAACTTATTAGCATATCTATCTGTATAATTTTGACTAGGATTACAGGATTAGATGGTAATTTCATTTTTCAGTGAATCCAGAGTGATTATTTTTTAGTTATATGAAAATAAAATGATGAATTTAAAATGAGCAATATTAAGCCTCTCCTATAAAAATGTTAAAAAGTACATGCTTATGTGGAGGACAAAAAATGTGTCTTATTTAGAACATTTTGATATTAGGAATATAAAATAAAAGTAGAGCATACTCTATCAAGGACGTCGAAAGAAGTCTACAAATTTTCATGCGTATAAATCACTTAGTTATAAGGCATTTAAAATGTGTTATATTTTTGAGATATTTTGACATTTTAAAGGGACATTAAGGTATTTTTCATTCTTTACGTGTAACATAAATATTTTGCTAAAATCTATTTCCTAGTTGTCTAATAGTCCTAATAGTTCTAATAGTTCAGTACCTTAGAATTTTATAAAAAGAATTCGCAATCAAAATCGCTATTGCAATTTATCGAAAAATAACCAAGATATAATTTTTTTCGTAAACGTCACTAAACTATACAAATTGCTATTGTCCATCAAATAATGAATGTTTCTTTTATGTGGAAGTACAAACCGATTTTCGATTAATGTGGAACTATCGTCTGTGAAAATACTGCCAAAAAGCTGTCAAGAATGCTTTGGACGTAAACAAAAAACACCTCCTCTGGAGACCAAAGCTTGGAAGCCCTGCGTCAGTCGCAGTGCAGAGTTGGCGTCTCCTTTTATTCTGACCTCCATAGTGTGACCGCATCACGCGAGAGAATTTTTGGAATTGAGGGAAGTATCGGGCGCCAGAATTTAGGTGCCACAAAATTTGCCCCAGGTAGCGAAACAGCCGGCCCTGTTAGCAATAAAGACAACTACAAGCGCAGTATGTCCATTAAATGTACAACGTGAGATTTTTCTTGTTCGTATTTTAGAGTCCATAATATAATTCGATTTAAGGAATCCAGAGTATAAATAAGTAAACACTTCACACGTCTCTAGGAGTACAATATAACTTGCAAAGAAATACAATAAACAGCATAGACGTCATTTCTACAGGCAAGATAAGTCTCATAAATATAAATACTTTCTGTTTCTTCGAAAGGCGCGCTGTTAATTTAAGCATTCTGTATAATTATCGGATTGTATATAGTTAAGTGGAATTATTTTCAACTCACTTTTAAAAGAAAGTATTTATTTGCAAAGTCTCAGCTACATGTACTTGTGGTACTTTTCCTTTCTTAGGTTTGAGAGCAAATTTCATGTTATCGCCATTGTTTTGGATATATTTTTTAATCTTTGATTTAATACTTTAGATTTCTTTATTTACTGCTTACCAACAACGATACATAGCTGTGTAATATACTTTATAATATATCGTTACGTTTTTGTTTTCTTTACGTACGGGCGTTAAGGTGTTCGTGGATTTGGAGTGAATAACGACAGCATTTGATGATGCACGAAAATACAATTTATTAGTCAGTATTCTCAGAACAGCTATAAAATCAAGTTTACAGTCGTCGAAGAACTTCTATAAACACGCTGAGACAATCAGCGACACAGCCTTCAGGCTATTAGGTTATAACGGCGGAGACAGCTTCACGGCAAAGAACCAGAGTACCGCTCCCGACTCTGCTCGGTCGTTTTCAGAACTCTGCATACTTTCTCCATGCTAAAACTCGCGATGCACTCGACGATACACTGGAGCACAGCTTTCGAGTCGGTTCGGTCATTCTCGGAGCTCAGCACAATCTAAGATAAAACTCTAAGATGCACTAACTCGCGAACTCGGCACTAGACTACGAGACACTCCCTCACTGACCGACTATCAACTTAGTCGACTCTCCACGTACCAGCAGCGTTTATATAGCTTTTGGCTTGCGTTCGAGAACATTCTGGGCCAAACCGGTAAGAATTCGTTCCAGGTTCGCCATCCGTCTATGGCATATCGCCAATTTTGTCGCCGAATCGACGGTTTCTCACCAAATATGGCAACCCTGCCTTTCCTTGACATTTCCTGACAACCCTAAACCTGCTTTCCGGGAAAGCTATCTTTCCGTAGTTGGACATTTCGCAACAATATTTTATAACCGTATTTCATATACGTTTCTAAATACCCGTTATTTTAAGCAAAATTTCAGTTTGCTCAAAATACATAAAGTTAAACGTAAAGGAAATATGTGATTACATTAAAAATTCGATAGTCCGACATCCAATGGTTCAGCACGTCGACTAATCTGGCACCCTTTGCATTGAATGCTTGTTCCGTAAGATGGCGCAACTATCCTTTCTTCGGCAATGTTTAAGTAAAGCTCGTGTCAATTGCTTATAGTCTTTTTGATATTTCCAGTTGGTCTTTTATACAAAACTTTACATAGCGTTTGTTTTCTTTATCTTTGTTTAAAATGCTTTAGAACTTGATGTAAATATTGGAATTCGTTTGTGCGAAGTTTCTTAAATTCTAATTGCAGCATTAAGAGCTGCCAGGTATAATTCGATACAAAAGATGCAGTTTTTACGATTGCTTTGCAGTGGCGTAGCAAATGGAGGAAGGAGGGGGACTGTCTTCCCCGGGCGGCACATTTTAGGGGCGGCAAGCATTATTTTATAAGGGTTAGTAAGGTGAATCATCGGCACAGATGAAGTGTATAAATTTTCAACTTCCATACGAAATTAAATTGAAAAGAAAAGCGTTTTTACTCTAGATTCAAAGAGATCCCCGTGTAATTTCAGCAACGTATCTCCTTGTTATAATTTTTTTTTATTTCATCGAAATTTTCGAAAACAATTTACGAATATGAACTAAATTCTGAGATCACGGTGGCATTCATAAGAAAAAATTCCTCGTTAAGAAAGAAGTATTTCAAAATGTTATTTCCATTATTGCTAAGGAAATCAAAACAGGAACGTAGAACGGCAGTTCTTTTTTAAACTTTTGCAGGTTGCTAAAATACAATCTCCAAAACAAATTTCCAGATATTGTTATACTCCTAGTGCGAACTTTCCTCTCAGTTGCTGTCTATGATATCACTGATAGTTTTGCAAACAAAAAAAGCAAGAAAAATTATGATATAATTTTAAAATATTGAAGTAGGGTTTTAATTTATTTCCCTATAAGTCATTCTGACACGTTTTTGTAATTTGTCTTTGTATATCCAGAGAGCAGGCAAACTCAGGCACCGTTCCGGGCGGCAAAAGTTCTAGTTACGCCACTGTATTGTTGCTAGGAAATGTGTGATCAATACAACAAAAAAACAAAAAGTTTGTTAAAAACTGCTGCCAGATGCACAAAGCAATATTCTGTCAAAGAAATTAAAAATGTTTATGATCTAGTTGCATTGTTTTATGTTCAATCAAACAGTTATCCTATTATTTTTTCTGTTCTGCTTCTACTTTCGTCGGCTCCCACCAGACTGTAAATTAATAAATATATACTATAAGTGGAGAGTTTTTAAGTTTGAGAGAAAGGTCTTTGGCAATTATGGCTGAACATCATTCTGCTACTTCCTGCGACTGAATTACTTTAAATCGACTCTACTAACCGTAATTGCTTCGTGAAAGATTGAGGTTTGATCTAAAGTTTATTAGGCGCGATTTTCTTTATATTAAGGGGACGGTGGACTTTAAAAATTAGTTTTTTAAGTTTTTGTTTTGTCAACAAGAAATTTTATGCAGATACATATTACAACATCAGTTTATAAAATATTTGTTCAAAATTTCAATTTATTTTAAATTAAAAATTTTAGAAGAAATAATTAATTATTTTTATTAAAGATTTAAAATGCTCCTTGCGCTCTAATTTTCAATATTTTTTCCTAATTTTTCCTTCAACTTAGTTATAAAGATTTGACAAAAGTTTCTGTGTATCCGTTATTGAATATGATGGATCAGAAATTTTTAAAAAGGATTTTTGTGAATTTATACCCAATTTTAGGGAAAATGTTACCTCTTGTTAAGCATTATCACAAGTTTTAAACATCTTAATAACCTCATATCCAAAAATCCATACACAGATCTACTGTAACATACACCAACATAGTCTGCGAAAAAATTTGTTTTGAGAAAACCGGATTTAAGGTTTTTCTTCAAACTTACCTTTAATATATGGTCATGAGAAACAGCAAATTAACTTTAAATATGAATTTGTAAACACTACATAACATTTCCGTATCATTTAACTATTTTTATTCTCATAATAGTAAATATCACAAATATAAACATATCGGAAATTGGTATGTGATTCGAAGTTATAGGTAGAAACAATTTATTCGTTATATCCAATGAAACTTTTAAAATTCACCCGCACCATTATGCTTTACCTAAATTTGTTACATTTAGATTTTCTTTCAATGCTTTACAATATTTTTTACTTTTTCTGTTTTTTTTTTGCAAGCAGTTAAGCTTCTCTTTTTGCTTTGGTTCAAGCCGACGTTGATCACTCTTTTTTGCAATGAGTAGGGGAAACGAGTTTGTTTCCTCCTGTCCTACGCGTATAGCATTTACATAACCAATGTTAAATTCATAGGTGTCAACACTGGCATTTCTAGCCTTTTCTTAGAAATAAACAATTCTTTTGGGCAAAGATATAAATTATAACATCAGTAAATAACTTTTGAAATACTTTTTTTTTTACATTTTCTTCAAAATTTAAAGGGCAAAGTTTACGTTGTTTATAGATTTTAAACGCTTGTAACTTCTTTAAAAATTAGAGTATTTGAACTCGGTTTTTTGCATATGGTGTAGTTACGTATATGGAATATTACGAGATTAAAAAAACAAATTCAATATTTTGGTTGATTTTTAGCTATTTTAAAATCCACCATCCACTTAATATTTTAACTTTACTTGAACGCTTGCTCTGTATTCTCCGTTGTTAAGTCTTGATTTCCTATTATAAAATAACTGTTAGGCTGAAGCGTAAATTAAAAAAAGGCTTATTTTTTAAGCCTTCATGTGCGTTTGTTTCTCTGTACTTTAGAAGTTACGACGAGACGGTAAATCATCTGACTGTCTTTACGGTTCTGGGTAAAGACAGTCAGATGATGTTAGTCAAATATCTAGGAACTGATAGTCTAGGTGGGGTAGAACGACACACAATGAACAATTAATCTGAGTTGCTGAAAACAATTGAAAAGTCATCCTTCGAACAGTCCATTAACCGAGTATTTTCATCCATTAATCAAACAATATTATTGAATGGATTGAAAGTGTTAAAAAGGAACCAATAATGGAAGAGTTAAGTGACGACGTAATTCGTTCCTTTAAAGTATTCGAGGTTTCTTCAAGTCGAAGACCCGGCACCAAGTCACCGTCCCTTTAGACACAATACCTTTCAATATATCTCCAGTCTCATGCGTCGTTTCAACCGAGCTTTAACCGAGCTGGGCGATAATTCATTATTGTTATTTGTCAGTTCAAAGAGTGTTGAATTCGCAGATAGTAAAAGAAGTGGAGAGTGATCAGCAAGATCCAAACAAGATTCTGGCGGTAGGCTGGTGAAGCGTTGAATCGATTTTTGAAATTCTACGAAAAAAGATATATTGTAAACATAACATTAATATAATTTGCAGAATAATTTTGCAATTTTCCCAGTTCTCAATATATTCAACAATACAAAATTATTTTTTGGCATTATACAATTTTAGTTCGATAATTCGGCATCACTAAGCGTGTCGGGTTACCGAACTTCTGCTGTAAACATTTAATTATGTATTTGAACCGTTTTAAAATACCATACTTTTGAGTTACTGAAGAATTAGAGTCGATTATTACATCTGCATAGCTAAATTAAAGACGAAACATCATTTTTTTTTTTTTTTTTGAAAAAAAAGAAGAAAGAAGTTTGCTTTTTCCTCTTCAGATCTCAATGCCATTCGTCCTCGGCTGAGGCCACATGTGTCAAAAATTTATTGCGCCCGGCTTCCTATGGAAGCAGATGCGTGCTTTCACTATTCCGCTAAAGACATCACTGAAATACAGAGCATACCTAAAGTGAGTAAGTAGGACATTTGTTCATTCAGTGAACCCCTGCCTAAAAAATATTTTTTAAGTTACTACCCTCATATGATTTCCTCTTCTCCCCTTCCCGTTGTACCTTACTACTCCTGAAGACGAGTTTTCCCTTTTTAAACAACCTTTTTCACTCTTCTATCGGCAAACTGAGATAGCGGGTTCCTCCTTGGAAAAGGACTTCACAATGCCACGAATAACATCGGTATTCTTTGGAAGCTCCTCAACGCGAAAGTTTGCTTCAATAGAGAGTTTTTATTCTTAATGCGGATTGCAGGTGATCGCCATAATAGGCACTTTATTTCACGCGTTTTTTGGTGGTAGTTTTAGTAAGAGAATCTGAAAAAATTTGCTTCCATTTTCTTTAATGTTAGGAAACACATGCGTAAAAACAAGCATAAAAATGTTAGTCTGATAATATCTTTTGTAATGCAGCATGAACTAATTTCTCCTCCTATAAAAATAGGTAAAACCGAAATAAATAAATCAATTTGTTACTTCTCTTTCTAATATTGAATATTACTTGCTTCTATGAGATTGGTTTTAGTGCTAAAAATAAGCAATCAATAAAGTGGAAAATATTTTTTCCCTTTTCCTTCACTGTTTTATTCCCTGTTTTTAATTCATTTAATTTATTTTTTTTTATCAGTTTATTTTTTATTTAACTGCTCGTTTATTATTTATTTACATTTATCTGTTTAGTTTGTATATTTATTTATTTATTTACCTGTTTATGTATTTATTTACTTCATACATTTAGTTTTCGTTTCTTTTTTACTTAGTTTCTTCTTCAATTCCAATATTTGATAGAGTTTTCATTCCTGATAACTTACTTTTCAGGTTCAATAGTACTTCTTCATAGCACTGAGTAACTTTTCTCTGCGCCGCCCGGACGGTATAGTGGTTAGGGGAGCCTACTGCGGCACGAAAGGACCAGGCTCGAATCCCACAGAAGGCATGGATGTTTGAAAATGTATAGTGTCCGTGCGCATAGGGCACTCTAAATATGCGGCGAGCCGAAAATCCTCTCGAGAGGTTGGTGGTCGGGGAAGAGGAGGAGGAGACCCTCGGACCCGTCCCCACGAGCTGCTTTCCATCAAAATTAGGCATAGAGTTGATCGAAGTCGTACTGTCACCTGTACGGTGCTCAAATCTCTTGCCAACGACCGGTGCAATCTTGCTCTTCTTGCAACGATGAATTTCGTGGGCTTGTTCTGATGTACTGCCAGACAAGTGAGCTATGGCACAACACAAAAGGGCACTTTTATCTGCTTTGATCACTCACATTCAATAAATACTGGAAATCAGTCTGGCCAACGTTTAGGGGAAGTTGGCTGATTTCCACAACATTAGGCTATTCAGAATAAATTACGAAAGCTACTAATCAAGCATTTCAAGTAAAAGAGTTCCAGGGAGAGTACCTGTCATAGCACAGCGATGTGGTTCTTGATTATGCGGAAGGGCTCTTCATTGAAAGTGATATACACCAAATTTCATCCAGGTAAGTTTTCAAAATGTTCTGCCGCTTCTGATAGTATGGTGCTTAATATAGGCTGACTGAATACGGCTTTGGACTCGGGTTCGAATTCCAGACATCTTTTGGACATTTGTGATGAATATTAACCGTTTCACCTTATCTGAGCAATTCTTACTTTAAAATCTATAACTATTCATACAATTCAGAAAAAAGACACATCCTCTAAATAGAAATTTAGATACAATCACGCAATCAGTGCCAACTGGATAAGAGCTTGGAACATTGGTATTTTAATCGAGGTTCAAATACTGACGAATGGACTATGTGTGGAGGAATTCCGTGGTGTGCATGATTCATTCTATGTGTAATGTAAAAGGAAGCAAATTTCAATTTGATAGTTTCTCAGGAAGATATTCCTTCCCTTTGGCAGATTCTCAATGAATTAATTTGTTAAGTACAGTCAATCCAGAACGCGGACGTAAACTGAAACAATCGCAAAACAAAAATTACAATTTATTAATCAACAACAGTGTAAAGTAAGTCAAAGCCCTCCCTCGTTTCTACGAATGGGAGAATCCTAAAGTGGCCAAAGTGAAATAAAACATGCTTTGGATCAGCTAAAATAATATGGGTTCCTTTTTAATGTGCACAGTTATACGGTTAGGCTAATCAGGTACAAAACTGTACAGACCAGCAGGCATTTTTATTTCAAGCAGAAGACGAGAAGAATGTATAATACCCTCGCAATACACATTGCATCCATTTATTCGACGAAGGTATGCGGTGAGAAGAAAAAATATATTTTACAATATAACTAACTACTTAGTAACAGTAAAACACAGTCGAACGACTTTTCATTCCGCCTGATTTTCTTAGCTAGCAAGAACGCAACCAAAGTAAAAGTCAAATAAAAGTAGTAATTAATTCGTGGGCTTGGCGATTACGCAAACAGAAATTAACATAAGCAAATAATCCGCTGACTTTCGGGTAAAATAACAGACTCTCAACAAAAATTCGATTTCAATTGAATGTAATTCACAAATTCAGCCGAGCCTGATTTAAACCTTGGCTTCCCTGGACTAATCAATCAACTCACGAAGAATCAATGTGTAAAAAAAAAAAAAAAAAAAAAAAAAAAAAAAAAAAAAAACCCTTTATCGACAAGCTAATTGCAAACAGGCAGCTAGACTAGGCTGCCAAACGCTCTGCAATAGATTTTAAGACTTGACATGCATAAATACTACACGTATACTTTCAGGATAATTTCACACACAGTTTCTCACTAATTTCGCACCATTTTATACACAACTTTTCATTCAATACACGTTTACTTTAAACTAATTTCCATTTTGTGGAGCCCATCGGGCCCACCAGCGATCGAGCAGTAAAATCGCTGAATACTGGTAGTTCTTTCTGGATTCGAACCCCGGCGAATGAGCTGGCTGCATGGGCGTTTTCGTGGTTTTCTCTATGTGAAACATGTGCACGAGCTAGCTTCCCTTAGAAATTCCTCCACGAAGGCATACATTCCCTTAGACAGACAACCTTCGAGTACTTTCCCGCAATTTAATAAACCAAACCAAACCTGTGGAGCCCGCCGGCGGCTGAGCAATAAGGACTCTGAACACTGGTAGTTCGATTTCAGGCGAGCGGGCTGGCTGCGGTGGCGTTTTCGTAGTTTGCCTCATGTGTAACACACAAGCGCCTGGCCCCAGCCACCACCCCAAGCTCTTATTGGACACTACTTGTGATGTCATAGAGTGAGGAAATGAATTCCCCGCGGCATTTTTGCGCGCGAAAAGCTTGCTTTAATCGTAAATACTCTGTTACATTCCACAAATTCACATTTATCCAAAACATAACCAAGAGCAAAAAAGTATATAAGTTCACCTAACTTACACGAAACCGATAATAAAATCTCTTCAACCTGACGTCATAAACGGCAACCAATAAGAACAGGGGTGGTGGCTGGGGCCAGGCGCTTGTTGTGTAACACCCTCCTTGAAAGCATAATTTCCTTTAGGCAGATAACCCTCTCGTGTTTTGCCATAATCATTCTTAGGAAGTTCATGAAAGCAGAAGTATATGAGAGCCAAAATGCTTTTGATAACTGGTTAATCAAAATAAAATCTGATGTTGCTCCCTTCAGAAATCGATGAATTTGCTGCTTATGTTTTAATTTTTATTTATTTATTTTATTTTATTTGCTCGTACTGAAAAACAAATTGAACCCTACACGTTACGCTTTTCTTCTTAGATTTGCGATATTTGTATGTGAAATCCCAAAATATTCACAAATCTGATGAATAAATACTTAACATTAAAGTTTTAAATAGTTTTTTTTAGTATATAGCTTATGCAGCTCATAATGCTGTTACAAAGTTCTTGATAAGTTCAAGGATAGAATTCAGTTCATCTCCTAGTCATTTCGTATTATATATTTCGTATAACGTTCATAAAACTCAAATTTTACATTTTACGCGAGGAACGTAAAATTAATAACCGTCAAATGAATGAATAGAATGTAACTTGAAAAATTTGCACACCTTCATTAACAATCCGTTTTTGCCTGGTGAAGATTTAGAGATAACGTCTTGGTAGAAGCGATAGTTGTATTTGACTTTCTCGAAGATGCTACATAAAAAAAATAATAATAAAACCTTGGTTTCTCTGTCTCCATGATTCTTTTCTTTTCCTCCTTCCCCTCAGATGCTATAATGTGAGGCATTCATTCAAGCTCAAAATGTCGCTCAGTTTCAAGCACTTTATCGTAAGAGAATAGTTATCATAAGAGTTAAAATGATGAATTTTGGATGTGTATGACCCAGAAAAGTACAAAAATGAAGAAATATAAAAGATGTTCATCTCGTTTGATGATTTAATGCAAGATCAAGTAAAAGCTGAATGCTATCATAAAAAAAAATTTGTAATATGAATTGTGTCCTTGCTTGTTTTAGTATAAAATATTTTACAAGAAGGCATTTTTCCTACAGAACGGATTTTAGTAGTATATTTATACTATTAAATAACACAGAATTGAGTATCCAGGTTTTATCACTTGAATATGACAAAGCACACACGGACCATCTGCCTAAGGGAGGGTTACCTTCATGGAGAACTTTCTAAAAGACACTGGCTTGTATTCACGCTACACTTGGGAAAAACCACGAAAACCAACATGGGTTCAAATTACCAATATTCAGTGGTCTTAACCATTCGGCCATTAATGGGACTTTACCTAAGAATAAACGCCACAGAAAATATTTTCTGAATTATAGCAATCTATCCTTATAGTTCATGATTTATTATCGTTATAAGTTTAAATTCAATTTGGCGTATTCTTGACCTATTTTAATCTTCTAGCCTGACAGAAGAGTTTTCACCCGGTTTTTACTACAGTATCAGAACATTAAAGGAATAGAATGGAAAGTAAAACAATGAAATTTATTGTCGACTTCAACTTGGAGTACAAAACAAAATTAATCTGTGCGCGGTAAAAAAGTCACTTGGAAGAAAGGGAAACGGAAAAAAGAGTATCGGAAAATAAGGAACGGAAGAAAAGGAACTTTAAAATCTCATAATAACCAAATAATATCGCCAACCGGAGTTATGGAAAATAGCTAATTCTCATTTAAAACTAAACATTTTAAACATTTCTGACTGAAAACTAACAGTATGTTCAACAGCACGCAGTTCGATTTAGTCCCTTATTTATGTTGTCGTTAAAGGAAATCTGCAGTTCCATAAAATAATTATATTTCATGAATTACCTTACTGAGTCAGTTAAGGTTTATAAAATTATTGTATTCTACTATATAACTAGTTATTTTATAGAATAACGATTGCCTAATAGCTTTAAAGTATTAGTAAAGTCCCTTCGTTAATGTATTAGAAAATGCCTGTTTGTTAGTAAAGATGGCACTGGAAAGCTGCTCTGTTGCCAGCAGGACGGTGTGCAGAAAAAAATGACACCCGGAAAAAAGGGAAACGGAAAGAAAGCCCCCGGAAAATAAGGAACGGAAAAAATGTCACCCGGAAAATAAGGAACGGAAAAAAAGGAACTCTAAAATCTCGCCAAATAATGTCGCCAATCGGAGTTAGGGAAACCTGCCAAATTCTAATTTAACCGGCAGGGTTATAGCGGGTTCTCTTGAGGGAGGTTTTAAGGGTAAGACGCTAAGCTAGCTGCAGCCGAGGAAGGTCATTTCGATAGCAGGTTTTAATATTCTTATCGCAAACTGTGACTAAATTTCATCTACAGCGGTTTGTTATAATACTGCTTTTAACGCTCAGTTATGCGACAATGTTCACCCCTGAACCACAGCTTAAGGCTATAACTACATGGGGTACCAGGGGAACAATCATTAATGACCATGACCCGCTGGTCAACCCTCTATTTTTACCATGGGACAGGCCAGCAGCTCGCTTATCTTTGAATCATCGTCAGAAGGTTTCCCTATTCTACAGGTATGGTTGTTATGATAAAACTTTTATCTCCCATCTTGGCGATATTTCTAAACATCCCTTATTTTTCCCATTGAAAAAGAATGGTGACTTATTTTCCGTTTCCTAATTTTCCGGTGCCTATCTTTGCGTTCCTTATTGTCCGAGTGACATTTTTTCCTACAACCAGCACAAGCAGGATTAAGTAGGCTAATAATTTTTAGAAGTTGTAAAAATATAAATATAACTATTAGTGCAATATAATCTGTTATTTGTTATTGCTGTTTAATTAATCTAGCAGAAACATTATATTCTGTATTCTGTTTTACTCTATTCTTCTATCAGTTAATCTATCCGCAATATGAAATGTATTTTCCGAGAGATTATCAGTTATTTTATAAAACAAACGATTTGTTTTAATGCTAAATTGTTTATTTTTTTTACTTTAACAATTTAGCTTTAGTTAATTTATAGAATATCTAGTTATTTTATAGAACAATTAGTAAAGTGTAAAATTATTAATCCGTTGTTGTTGTGACTTATCTCTCTTGTCTGACAGTACTATCAGAACAAGCCCACAAAATTCATCGTGGCAAGGAGTGCAAGATTTGCATCGTGGCAAGGACTTTCGGCTCGCCGCATATTTAGAGTGCTCCCATGCCGCACAGACACTATACATTTACAAACATTCATGCCTTCGCTGGATTCGAACACTGGTCCTTCGATACGGCCGTCAGCTTCGCTAACAACTATCCGGGTTGCGTGGCTTATTAATCTATCATACACTTTAACCGACTTGGCTAGTTAATTCAGGAAATACCTAGTTATTCTATGAAATAATTGAATTATGGGCTTTAACGGTAACATATATTGCGTCATTAATAATGTCAACTAGTAAGTCAGGATTCATGATGCGAAACTTAGCTAAAAATATGCTACTCATATTTCATGCTTTAAAATTTTAGCCATTTATGGTGGAAGATTTTCAGTTATAATGCATTATTCGCGTCAGTTTTTAATGATCGATGAAATAAATTCGAACAAGTAGGTTTCGTAGCACTGACTTCATTTTTATATAAAGCGAATCAAATACGAATGTGTAGCATTGTAGAGTCGTCACGTTTTTATGACTTAAAATCAAATGGGGGGGGGATTTTAAAAAAATCTGAAATGTTACGCTCAAAGGGGCGTTTTTTTAACGTTTTATATGTTACCTTTATTTATTAAGTATCATGTTTTTCGCACTTAAACCATAAAATTCAATTCAACATCAATATCCCAAAATAATTTAAAAGGAGCATAAAATTTCCGATACACAGCCTCGCACGCTGGAGATATTTTTTTTTTCGTACAGTGTTGCCATTGCTCGTTTTGAAATCGTCGAGTTTCTTAGCCCAAAACGCATAAATGCTTTACAAAATATGAAACAGATAATAAACAAATTCCAAATTCGGGCTTCCAGATGCCCATATTCGGGTGGAGACATATGCTATTCAAAATTTGATCGCTTTAGGTACCGTTGTTTTACCACAATGCGAGAATATATATACATCCAATTATGCAGATTCTTCATTTTTAAATTTTTTTTTAAATATAATACAGGGCGATAATATTTGGTGGCAACAATTTGAAAAGTGATCGAGACTTTTAAAGTTTTCGACGCAAAATGACAAAACGAAATTAATAGCCCTTCTGGGCTAGCGCCCTTTTGGTTAATTATGCGACACTTAATTAGCTAAAAATTGAGTAATATTCTTATCTCAAACCGTGAATTTAAATTGCATCTACATCGGTTTGTTATAATACTGCTTTTATATCAACCCTCAGATGAACTCTTATTCAATTAGGCGACAATCAATGTTTCACTGAACCACAGCTTAAAGCTATAACTGCATGGTGTGCAAGAGGAGCAATTACTGTTGATCTGACAATGATTCCTTGGACATCCATTAGGTTAGGTAGGAAGCTTACTGCTACCTCCATGATTTTACTAAGGGATAAGCCAGCAAGCAGCTCGCATAACTTCTTGCAATCATTGTCAGAAGTTTCCGCTATTCCGAAGTTAGGGTTGTTGTGATAAAACTTTTATCTCCCACCTTGGCGATATTTCTGAACATGCCTTATTTCCCATTGCAAAATAATGGTGACTTATTTTTTGTTTCCTAATTTTCCTAATTTCTTCTTTTCGTTCCTTTTTATCCGAGTGACCTTTTTTTCCTATAACCAAATTAATTAATACAAATTCACTTCCGCGAAATTAAACGACACGCGGAATTCAAATTATTTACAGTTTGTCAATTTAATTTCTGCCCTAACGCCTGGCTTGGTAAATTTCGAACTACTGCTTAACATTCACTAGTACAAGGGAAACACACAAACTTGAAGAAATACCGCCGACGACGGACAGAGAAATCTAAGTTCAGCTGATGTTGCTAATTCTTATTCTCTTAACTTATATTCTTACTCCTATTAAAAACGTCTTTCATTTCCGTATTCTGGAGAAATAGGCAAAGCAGTGGGAATACGTGGCAGGTATTTACATAAATGAAAACATGTTAAAAATAAACGTTGTACAGTGATGACTATCAGAAACCAGTTAAGACAGCGTTTCTCAAACTTTCTTCAAGTAAGGACTATTTTTATAGATTTGAATGTTTTGAGGACCATTTTACTCTTGTCCCCTTCTATTTTTTAGCATGAATGTCTACCAATACACTTATATTTTCAAAATGCAATTAATTAGCATTGATTTAATTTTATAAAGGTATTAATCCTTTAAGATAATCGAAGAAAAATGACATTTGTTTTTAAAATTTGAAGGTTGTTAGAGTTTGTATAATCTTTATCTTATTAACTAAAAATTAAGTAAATAATGGAACTCATATTAATGGCATGAATGACTGTCGATTCTTGCGCAACTATTTTATGTTTGGTCGTATGCTTCAGTCTGAAGATCGCCAAACCAATTTCTTTCATTTGTTTTTATTTGAACTCTGATGAAACTCTTTCTTACACAGATATGTGTAAGCAAACTGAAATATAATTTTAAAGCCCCATTGTAGAATTCATTATATTCCATTTTTCATTCGTAATTAGAAATTAACGATTCTTTTGCTTCAAATTTTATTTTAAGGCCCGGTGTCATTAGAGAGTTCAGTTATCTGTTCTCTTTCATTCAGTGAAAGTTTGGTATTTTCATAGTAAAGCTGTCTCCTTGTGTAACATACTAATGGTTCAAGTAAGCTTTTTTTACTTGCGGTTTGTGAGAACAGCTTAGTTGGCGCCCTGAGCAAGTGTCGCCTATGCCTATCTACCCTTAGCTGTCTGTGCTTGGAGCCGGGCTCTACTTATATTTCTTTCGCCCACAGACGCAAAATGAAACAATTGGATTTCATCTATTTATTCTTCAAAAAAAGCAACTATGCGTATAGCTGAAATGTGTTCTTTGATGACTGTATCCTGCTGCTTAGCTGGTGACATCAGCGCATGCGCATTACTGTTTCCTACATGGTTCCTCTCCCTTTACCCTAAAGCAGTTCGATGTTTACGACTCAAGAAAATATTTTCCCGCTCCTATTATATTTTTTTAAGACACCCCACCGACAAAGGATCAATGTTCTCACCCCCTCATTTACAGAATCCTTCCTTCCGACTTGGGGTGGGGGAGTCAAAGGAAGGAAGTTCGGACGAGCAGCGTGTGAAAGGGGGGTCGAAACAATACCACGTGTTTCTACCCATCATATGCTAGAGGACATTATGGAACGCGTGGCGTCAACATAGGTATCGGCTGCTTGATGAGGGTGAACACGTGCGTTTCAGCAGTACAGCGGAAAGGACCCTAACATATGAGTAGTAGGAATTCCGGATAAGGTTTTTCTGTTAAAAAGTACAATTTTTCTCCCTCCTTCTTGTTTTCTTTGAAAGAAGTTAGAGGACTGATATTAAAATCATGTTTAAGAGGAAATTTTTATAAAGTGACGTAACGTGTCGAAATCATCTATAAAATTTTTTATGATCATACTGGATTTAAAATTTTGTAGCATTTTAGTACTCTATTACCATATTTTTTGGTTATTAATATTTATGTTCTATTTCCTTAAATCACAAAATTCATAATTTGTTTTTATAATACTGGAGAAGGAGACATGATGTTCGTGCGTAACATTATGTTTTATTCTTTTATGAGAATTTCTGGAAGAAAAAAAAAAAGCATTTATTTCTTTTTTTTTTAATTTAAACTGGAACTAATTTATTTTTAATTATTATTTTATTAGGTGATCAAACGAGAAGCATTGGTCGCTGTCGAAATGCAAAATGTTAAGATTGCCAAAATTTTTTGTTTTATTATTTTTAGTGTTCTTTTTATTAAGCAGAATACCCAAAACAAAAGGCCACAAGAATTTAGATGAGCATATAGTCAATGGAAATATACGGAATGTATAAAATGCTGCTATAATGTTATAGCTTTGTGCATGCTTGCACAGGTAATGAAGAACTTGATGAGTCCCAGTTTGCCAAAAATCGAACTTGACCTTTCTAGTATATCTACATTCATTTGCAGTTTGCATTTTAGACAATATATGCATCCAATGAGATCATCAATTGTTATGTTTAGATGACGGGGCAAAACGTGATGATGATTTGTTTTTTTCCTTGGAAGAAAACTTTACAGGCTTATTTCCGCTAATGGCATACATCAGTTTATACACAGACACAAATATCTTCGGATACACAATATCATAATTTATCTTAATTTTGTTTCTTTCAGAGTTCCGCTAACTCATATACTGCTACCTGTTTCCTGGGAAATAATCCCAAGCAACATTAGAATAATTAACTGAGATTTTGAGATGTTTTAACTCATCATGAATGAAAGTTGAACGCATTGGTCGACTATGTGTGAATAACTGCTTTATTGATATTAGTGAGCATTGGCAGAAAGCTTAAAGACGATATACCGAAATAGTACTAAAAGGCGGGTTCACAGACAGTAGGCGGTGCGGGGTGCGGCATGCAGTCAGTTAACTGATAAGAAGAAGAATCCAGATAAACCCTACAATTTGATTAGAGATTTTCTTTTATTTATTTTCTATCTATAATTTTCTTTAACTTAAATTTTAGAGTTTTTAGCCTTTATATCCCGAATACGTTATCACGTAATTTTTTATTCATAAGTGCAATATCCGCTCTTATTTATGGTATTCATTGCTTATTCGCATGTAGAGAGATTAGGTTATTTCGGAAGCAGGAGTGATGGAAAATGAGCTACGCCTTTGCCGGGAATCGAACCACGGACCTCTCGGTTACGCGTCGAGTGTGCTGACCACTACACCACGAAGGCATTCGAAGAAGGCGGGAGAAATACCTTATAAACTTTACTTAATTTTAGATGTAAGTTTTTAATTATTATCGTTATTGTCATTAATCGTGGGTTAACGATTCATTTTAACCCACATGCTTTGAATTTAACTTATTTCTTACATATTCTCTTCGTAATAATTATTTATTTTCCTTAATCTGAATTACATTACGAATTTTTATTGTTTATTTCATTTTAAACACGATTTTTTTTCTCTACCTGTCTAGTAATTTGCAACATACTCTTAATTCTAACTTATTTCTTATATTCTTTGACCATACACATGATCATTATTTAATTTCTTGCGTACTTTATAACCTTTATAATTTTCAACATATTCTGAATTTTAACTGATTTATAACATTTTCAGACCGTATATTTGGCCGTTTTTAATCTTAGATGCAATTTTAACCTTCTTTCATGTTTTTTAATCTTTATAATTTTCAACATATTCTGAATTTTAACAGATTTTTTATATTTTCTGACCATATGCATAATATTTACTTATTACTTACTTTAATTTTAAATATTTTCATAGTTTTATTTATTTTTTTTCTTTCAATCGTAAATTTATTTAGCGTATTTTCTGTTCATAATGCTACATTTATTTTGCTTATGTCAGTATTCCACTTAATTTTACATGGTATTTTTCGTATGTTTAGCTTTCCTAAACATGCTGACATTTTAAAATTAAGCATTTAACTTTACAGCTGCTAATGATTATTCATTAAAATCGTTACTTAATCTGTACTTTACAATTCTATTTTAAATTACATGTTGGAATTCTCATTCTATAATAGTTTTACCATTGCTAACTCTTATCTTTTATTTCACTTTACATAATATTAATAGCTTCATTCGCATTTTCATCTTTAATAATTTTCTTATAATTTTTATTTTACGTAGATGTGCCGAATGTAGCAGACCATCTACATAATTTTATTTGACTTAAACAGATTTCCTTCCATAGATTTAACGATATAGTTTAATATTATTTATATCTGAATGTATGTTTTTAATATATTTAGTTTCGACCACCAGTTTCCTCTAATAACAAACTTACATAATCTGAATTTTTAGAATGAATTCCAATCCGTAATTTTAGAAGCATATTGACTGCTTCTTCCGTTTAATACCTTTTAATTCAGTAATCTTTGTTAATTTTCATCACTCATACCGTTATTTTCATATTTTAGACTAACTTACCATGCTACTTTTCGCGTGTTCCGTTTTTCCTACCTAAATATTCACGGCTATATCTACCTTTATGAACAGCTGTTTGAGAAAAAGGCATTTATTTACATTACATGTATGACGAAATGACTAAACACTAACGCTTTTAGAATTAGTCTTTAGCTTCGAAAAACCTACTAGATACTATAATATGTTCATTAATATCTATAAATGTGATGGAGAAAATTAATTTAAGTTTTATGAGTGATATTACCAACAATGCATAGAACTTCATAAAAGTCAGCATTCACTATGCTAATACATGTATCATCAATTATTTACATTAATCAATGTAATATTATCATTCAATCCATCCCAGTTTTATTTTACTTTTCCATTTATTATTATTATCATTTAAATCTTTTTTTAAGTTAATATTCTTGCTTTTATTAAAACTGAATAATTAACTGTTAATAAGACAGGACTGCATATCTGATGATATTTAGCTCGCATTAAATGAAATTTTCCAGAAACCACCCTGAGCCATGTTCAAATAAACTCCTCATATCTCTTTTACGTTTTTTCCGACGTTTCCTCAGTCCCGCTTTCTGTATCACACTCTTTAAATAATTGACAGCAATGGATAAATTTGTTTAATTTCTTCGTTTTCACAATCACGACCCATTTTACTAGTAACAACTGTGTACCATTTCAGACACCGATATGCAGCTACATTATCACTGAATTTTTGTACCTGTTGGGATTTTATGTACTCAAGAAACACATCTAAATCTTCATCATTCTCCGCATTAGAAAAAATCAACACAGTTGAGAACATATCTTTGAGATTTGCGATTTTGGCAGGCGTTACATGCATTGACAAGATCCACATTTCTTCATTTTTCCAAGTTCGACTAAAGTTCTCTCGAATATGATGTAAAAGATCACCTTTTCTTTTAAACACTCGCGAACATTGGGTATAATTTCTGTGACGAGAAACTTCAAAATGGTGTTTCAAAGCATCATCACTAGTGAAACTCTTTGAGCACCTACTACGTTTAAAAGCAACTTCATTTGTCTTCATATGTATCTTCAAATCGCAGTAAAAATTTTCTGCATTCAATACAACTTTCAAGATGGAAAGCTTCTACTGTTTTAAATTATCAAGTTTACCAAGCATCCTTGAGCAGGATTTACACTTAAAAATAACTTTAGAAATTCATATGTCTTTTTAAATCCCTCCGAAACTTCCGAAACTTCAGTACATTTTTAAGGTGAGCAACTTCAGGACGTTCCAAATTATCAAATTCACTAGATTTTTTAGGACATAACTACATCTGTAAGTTCTTTCATGATCGGGTGTCTATTCAAATCACTTGTTTTTGAGAAAACTTTTAAACATATCGAATAAGTAAAACTTCGAAGATGAATCGCTTCAGGAACTTTTAAATTATCATCGAGAGTGAACCGCTTGGAACACTATTGCACTGGAAATGTATTTTTTTCGATACGAGTCTCCCTATGCCTATTTAACTGACCTTTCACATTCCACACAACAAAGGGCACGCTCTCCCGAATGGAGCTTTAGGTATCGAGTCAAGCTCCGTTTCACTGTAAACATTTTCCCACAAGAGTGATATATACGTATAGAAAACATGATACACTAATAAGTGCTAGAACAGCTTACAAATATATACTTAAATAAGTTTTACTCATGAAAAATTATTTATAAATTTTTATTGAAATTAAAAATATTGGTTTTTTCTTGAAAGTTTTAGTATCATTTAGTAAACATCCGAAATAAAACTCGCATTGTATTCCCTAAGTAATTTGAAACTGTATAAATTCTTTGAAAAATAATAAGATATGTTCTAACAAACAGCGGGATATTAAAATGTTTGGTATTATACGATTAAAATGACGAGTGAAGTTCAGTATATTTTCGCTTTTATTAGAACAAACCTCTTTCTAAAGTCTAAAATAGTAACGTTTTTTTTCTTTATTATTTACAATATTTCTTATCTTATAGATTAAATAATTGGATAATTTTTTAGGAACACTTCCTCCTTGATTAAAGTAATATGAAATCATTTAAGGATTTGGAAGTAAAAAAAGAACATCTTAAAAAACTTTTATCAGAAATATATCAATATTTGGGAACTCTGTTGTTGATTCCCGTAATTGAAATTAGTTTAAAATCTTTAAAATGTATGGAATAACGCGATTATGCATATACATATGGAATGCTTTTCTCTCTGTAAATAGTGTCTAAATTATAATACTCATTAAACTTTCTTATGAATACTTAGTGAGTAATAGCGCACATTTGTTTAGTTATGAATGATAAACCATTCGTTTCCTAATCACATGTTTATTATTTTAATATGACTACCTCATCTGTTTAACTGAGAAATTCTGATTCATTGACGTCAACTAGAAAACAGCATATGAATGAAATAGATCTGTTAAGGTGATTACCGATCAAGGATATAAAATCATCACATGACAACGATGTTGTAGAATGTTCTATATGTGTTAGTAAACTGATAACATTTCTTTGGCTAAAAGCAGAGGCGTAGCTAGGGTAATCAGCGCCCGGGGACAAGTGAAGATTTCGCGCCCCCCCCCCGTCTGCCAAAATGCAGTGAGGAACGGAAAAAAAAACTTAAAAAATAATAGCATTTTAATTGTTTAAAATAATAATACTTTGCTAATATGAAATGTTTTAAATTTTAAATAGTTTAAATTATTAAATATTTTAATTTTTAAAGCACTTTTAAGCGTATATTTTTGAGGTTTCGCTAAATTCACTAACTTAGAACGTAGTAAAATAATTAAGACAATAATGGTAGAACGAAAATATGATTATTCTAAAATATTTTTGAAATATAAATTTCGAAAACTTAAACATCATATTTGATATTATAATGTAATAACTTGAAAATGTATAATGACAGTTTAATGTGTAATGCTTCAAATGTAATTACTAATT
>KK115731.1:0-66554 GCA_000611955.2 Stegodyphus mimosarum
TGTACGCTTAATTCTAAAAATCCCTTGTACGCTTAATTCTAAAAATCCCATTAAATTATACCACGAGGATTAGGATCTCAGATCTTTTTTTATAATCATTAAACTGTCAGTGCTTGACTCTGAGATCATCATTGATCCCTATCCTTAACTTCTGTATGTCAGTGAAGATTTAATGAAACTCTTTGCTGTTGTGCATATTAAAAACGGATTAAGCTATTAATTCTCAATTTAAATATTAAAAAAAATAAGTTAAAGCTTTAATTCCATGCCCAGTTTTTCAAGACTACAGGACAAAGTTTTGGTGTTCCTAAAATACAACCTGTTTATCATATATATATTTGTAGTATAGTTGAAAAATGATTTTTGGGGCGTGGCGATCCAATTCCTTGGCCACCCAGATCACCTGATATAGCGCTGCTGGACTTTTTCCTTTGGGGATTTGTAAAAAAACCCAGAATTACAACCTCCGTAGCCTCTGTGGATGCCGATATGCTTGCCGGTACCTCGCGTGAAATTGAATATCGACTTGATATTCTCCGTGCGACGAAGGGGGCACACGTGGAAGTTCATTGACAAGGGTCATGAAACTTTTTGCCTCTATCTAACTAGTTATGTTATTAATTTTAATCTATCTTTATTATTTTATGAGTTATTAAACATCAAAATCGGTCATATGCAGAGTTTTTCAAGAATATAGGACAAAGTTTTGAGGTTTCTAAAATACCATTTGTTTGTCATATATATTTTTATTATTATTGAAAAATTAGTTTTGATTTTAGTAAAATATAACTTATTCATCGTACGAATTTGTATTATGCTTTAGCAATGAATTTCTGAGAGTTTAAACATGTGTGTATGTATGTTTCTATACATACACATATATATATATACACAATTCAAAAGCATGCCTAAATATTTTGAAATCCTTATTGTCCTAAATTTTCTTCCTGTGCTCTGTTTGAAAACAAAACTGTCTAGAAGTTTAGATACTTCTGCTAATGAAATTGATAAACATTTTTTGCTCTTATACCTACCGGAAATTCAACAGAATCAACTCAGTGTAAACATTTCAAGTGAATGACTAAATATTTAGCTAGAGAGTGGGCGAGTAAGAGCATACGACTTGGATTTGTACAAGAGAGATTTTGCATATATAATTATAACAATTTCAGTTAAAAGGGTGCAAGTGTTAAAAAAAACTGTTTAGTAGAAAATCGTGCACTAAGTAATGTAGTTTTTATATGTAATGTTATTTAAATAGCATGCAATTTCTTCAGAAAATACATGATAATGGAGTGATTTAATTTGCGACAACACTTCTGTTAAATAATTTCGCAAAATTTTGTTCTCTGACCTGTAAATAACTCAATATTCAATGATCATTTCAGTTGCAAGAACACACTACATAAATATGAATTTAGAAGACCATATTAAATTTATATTGTTCATTCTTCAAAAACTTGTACAATGTAAGAACCTGTAGTGGTTTATCAGCTGAACTAATTCAAATAAAATTTTCTGTTTTTTTATTTAAAGCTATGTGCTTCAAATTGTGGTCATTTCACCCTTTTGTGCCTAACAGGACACTTACATTCCGAGCAAATTTCAAAGGAGTCTTTTGGGACAGAAACACGTCTCTGTCTAATGGGAGACTTTCCCCACCAGAACTGCTAATATTTTTGACGGTATTTGCATTCACAAAACACAGATGACACTACCATGCATAGTGCAATTCCCGCAGTTTTGAAGTGTTGTAGCAGCTCATTCCGTGCTGTACGAACGTGAATAATTTAGTTTGGAAAATACCACCTATTTTCGATTAAATTTTGATTGATCCATAAATCTAAGTCCAGATAAGTTACTCACGAAGCAGATTACCTCTAATAATTTGTCAAATGGCAAAGTTTTTTTTCCGTTTTTATTATCGGGACATATGTGTCCCTCTCATCTTGGATAGTGGAAACACATTGTCCCAACAGTCCTATGTGATCATTTCTCTTGATATTATATTTTGCGGCTACTTTTGAAATAGTTGTTTATTATTTTTAATTTAGTATCAAATTGTTTCAGTCTAAAATGACTCGATGTCGGAGACTTACTAATGAGGAAATCAAAAATTTTTTTAGAAGAGTCAGATGACGATGATATTGATTTGGATGATGAAACAGACAATTCCGATTTTCAAGACCCAGCACACAATTTGCAGTACTCATCCAATTCAGATGAGTGTGAAATGGACATCGCTCATAATACCATTCTCTGAAATACAAAGAACAGTGATGCTTTGAGTGATACTGATGTAGCATCACTTCATTAGTTGATGAGATACCATCACTAATGCTTCAGGCTGCAGACCAATCTTATGATTTTTTTGCAGATTCACAATTCCAGCAGAGTCATCACCTAGTTTCTTTTTCAACTTAAATCGTTCAGCTACCGAATTGGACGTGTTTCTCAAGATATTTCCAAGAAGTCTTATGATTTTGATCTCTCAATGCACAAACCAACTCGAAAAGGTAGGGCAAACAATTCACCCTACAGACCCCTCTGAAATTATGCTTGTCCTTGGATGCATGCTTCTCATGTCTTACAATAAGGTGCTGAAACTCTCTCATTATTGGTCATCTGATCTTCTTTGGGAACGTAGCAATAAAAAAACGCTATTTCAAAAAACAGATGTAAGACATTTTCGAAGACAGACATGTAAGACATTTTGAAACATATATTTTGCGGAACCAGAAAATGCAGGTAAAACATATTACATTGATGAGGTTGTTTCGTGCCTGAAACGAACCTTCAAACAGCGCCGAAGCAAAAGCTCATATCACTCTATTGATGAATCAGTGGCGAAATTCAAGGGACGTTCATCCCTAAACAATATATGCCAATGCAACTGTGAAAAGAGGGATAAAAATTTGACAGCGATGCGATTCAAAAACAGGATATGTATGTGACATTAACATTTATTCTACAAAAGAAATGGGTGAAGTTCAAGGCACACTCAGGGAATGGGTAGCATCAAAGCTAACGGGGACACTCCAACGAAAAGACGTGATGCTTGCGCTTGACCGATTTTTTACAAGTGAGCACCTGATGGAAAACCTGAAATTTCCTGCTGTTGGTGCGTGCATCAAGACACACAAAGATGTTCCTAATTTTGCAACAAAACTAAGCGAAAGGGGTGAGGCTGAGTATCTCGTAACTAAAAATGGAACAATATGTGCGAGTTGGCTTGACTCAAAGGAAGTGATGATGCTAAGTTATTGCCACGAAGCTAAATGCGCAAAAGTAAATCGCACCATGAAAGTCGGAAGTAAAGAAGAATTTGATTGCCCTGTGGCAATCGAATTCTACAACAAAATCATGGGAGTTTAAGACCTTGCAGACCAAATGGCAAATGTCTATGAATTAGATCGAAGTGAAAGTGTTGGGAAAAAGTATTTCTTCGCCTATTGATGAGCGCAGTGGTCAACTCATGGATTGCGTACTGCGAACTCAAACACTGAAAAACCCCACTTCTCAAATTCATTGTACCTCTTGCAGAAGCCTTGAGGTCGTCCGGAAAGCTCAACGTACAGTATCAACATCATAGAGGAACTGGATGCCCATCCAAAACATCACGAAGCTTACTCAGTGTTGGTGACCATCTGCCAGTAACAACAAAAACACGACGGCGGTGCCGTAAGTGTGCACAACAAAAGAAGGAATTATGCACTAAAATAATGTGCACGGTGTGTAATATCCCATTGTCCATTGATTGTTTCAAACCGTATCATTCATAATTAAATTTTTATGACTTGAAAATCATTGGTTTTATTTACAAAGTTACTCATTGAAGACTACTGGGACACGTATGCCCCAGTGGTCACGACTGAGTTGACATATATTTCTCGGTCTTAAATCAGTGTTTAGAAATTGTCCTAAAAATGTAACATCTTAGTTTTAGCATTCTAGTGCACCTTACTCATAGTTTATGCCACCAAAATTGTTCTGTTGTAAAAAAAAAAAAAAAAAAAAAAAACTTGTCGTGAAAGGGTTGAAGCAAAAGAGCTCTCAGGGGACATTTGCAATTAAAAAAGTTTTGAAACTTTTCAAAGTCAGTACTCAATTTTTCCTTGTTTAAATTGATCAGGACACTGAAGAAGTGCAAGTGATGTTGATATGATAGACATATCACGAAAATAGCTTCCATAAAGTATTTGGAAAAAAGAGCATGGTAATGGACAAATTACAGGAAAGGGGGGGGGAACTTGAATTGCATGTTTTTAATGTGTGCACACCTACATAAATGACCAAAAATAATGAACATAACATCACAGAAGGAATCTGTATAACATATTTATAATGGCATCAAGGAAAATGAGTTAAAATGTAATTTAAAAAGAATGAGTTTTTATATTTTATTAAAAGGATAAGGATCTCAGATGCTTTTTTTTAATCATTAAAAAATTTCAAAGTGCGCAAATTATCATCACTGATCCTTATGAGCATATATTCATATATTCCTACTGAATCATAATTCCAAGCTTAGCTTTGATGTTTCTAAAATACGACTTGTTTATCATATGTATCTGGTGATTCGCCTCTACAACTCCTCCCATCATCCCACATCTGGCAATGGCAGCAGGAGTTAGATGATTCTTTAAGCTGCATGAGAAAATTAAAAGGATTCAGCTAGATGAGATTTGGCTGCTGCACAGGAAGCATCAATGATTATATGTTCGGAGGACTTCACCGTTTCTTTGATGATGAATGCTACTCCGTTTTGATAATGAACTGAAACTTTCACCTCATTTTTCATCTTACTTCCGCTCATTCTTTTCACTGTACATATCATCCTCATGTTTATTATTTCATTATTAAAAAAGTTATATATTTTATCATTTGTTTGAATCGTTTGTTCACAATTTCATTTATGATTTTTGAACATCATGGTTATTGTGTAATATACTGAGAAGAATTAATGTTATTGTGCAGAATACGAAACATTAAGAATTTCTTTTGTTGTATAATTTTTCAAACCAGATAAATAATATTTGACAAAATCGAAACATACATATTTTGTCAATTTCAATTTGATAAAAACGAAACTGCTAAATAATGTCTATGCGTAACGATTATCCCAACATTGCACGGTCATTAAAAACTGCCAGTACCCAACATTTCAAGCTATATCATCGTTTAGTTTTTGTCTCAGATGGTTATCGGCAGAATCGTGCTAGGTTATGCAATCTTTCTGATGTGGTAATTCACCACTACAACTTCTCCCGTCATCCCACATCTGGCAACGGCAGCAGCAGTTAGATGATTCTTAAAGCTGTGTGAGAAAATTAATAGGATTCAACTAGATGAGGTTTAGCCGCTACGCAGGAAGCATCAATGATACTGTTCGAGGACTTCACCATTTCTTTGATGAGGAATGCTACTTCATTTTGATAATGAACTGAAACTTTCATCTCATTTTTCATCTTACTTCCGTCCATTCTATTCACTGTACATATCATCCTCATGTTTATTATTTCATTATTAAAAAAGCTACTTAACGCCACTACCTTTCCTTGTTATTAAGCCTAAGCTCATTATACATATATATTTGTAGTATAGTTGAAAAACGAGTTTTGATTATAGTAAAATACAACCTACTCATCCTATATATATTTGTATTGTGAGCTCTGAGAGCTTAAACGTGTATACGCACACACACACAATAAAAAAGCTTGCTTAAGTATGTTTAAAAATCCTTACTGCCTTTTAAACTTTTAATGTATTTGCTTTAAATTTTCTTTCCGTGCTTTGTTTGAGAGCAAAATTGTATGGAATTTTGGAAACTTCTGCTAATGAAATTAATAGCATTTATTGCTCTCATACCTACCAGAAATTCAAGAGAATCTACTTCTTAGTGTAAACATTTTAAATGAATAACTAAATATTTATGCAGACAGTGGACGATGAAAGGCATACGACTTGGATTTGTGCAACACTGATTTTGCATATAAGTTTATATCAATTTTAGTTAGAAGGGTGCAAATGTTAACAAACACTGTTTAGCAGAAAATCATGCAATAATTAATGCAGTTTTATATATAATAATTTTTAAATAGAGTGCAGTTTCCTCAGAAAATACATGATTATGCAGTCATTTAATTTGCAACAACACTTCTGTTAAGTCATTTCCTAAAACTTTGTTCTCCGACCTGTAAGTAGCTCAATCGTCAATGATCATTTCAGTTGCAATAACCCATTAAATACATATGAATTTGGAAGAATCAATGCAAGCAAAAGAGCTGTCAGGGGATGTTTACAAAAGTTTTGAAACTTTTCAATGTAAATAAATTTTTCCTTGTACAAATTGATCAGGACACTGAAAAAGTGCAAGTGGTGCTGTAGTGATAGACATATCAGGAAAATTGCTCCCATAAAGTATTTGGAAAAAAAAGCATTGTAATGGACAAATTACAGGAAAGGAGGGAATTGAAAGTTTTCAATGTGTGCACATCTACATAAACGAGAATGCGTTGTATTTGAGAAATTCCTGACAAAAATGACTAACGGAACATCACGGGAAGAATCCGTTTAACATAGTTAATGGCATCAAGGGAAAAAAAAAGTGGGTGAGTTTTTATATTCTGTGGAGAGGATAAGGATGTTGAATATTTTTTGTCATCATTAAAAAATTTCAAATTGCTCGAATTATCATCACCAATCATTATCAGCATATATTCCTACTGAATCAGAATTCTTAGTATGAAATCTATGTAGGTATGGGTCTTGTTCGTTTATGTAATGTCTAGTTTACGAAGTGGATTTAATAGAATGAAATTGTAATTTGCCAAATTTTCTTTTTGAGGGTGATCTGCCTTTGTTTCAGAATACTGAAAGAAAATAAAACATGTTTAAAAAGTGTCATGCGGTGATATATATGTATTGCACAAATAAGTTAGTTGAGGTTCTAATGTCTTAGGTGTTCTGTTTCATCTGTCAGTTTTGTTGAATCAAGTATTCTTTTGCGTAGTTTTTATGGTTGCTGTCCTGGAAGTTTTTATTAAACAGGGGGTATAAATATAGTTGATTTTATCTGAGGAAATCTTTTGTATGGGGAGATACAGATTGTATGCTTAGTTGTAGAAAAATTAGTGAATTGTGCCGAGAGGATTGGATTCTCAGACCTTTTTTTTTGTAATCATTAAAATGTCAGTGCTTGACTCTGAGGTCATCATTGATCCCTATCCTTAGCTTCTATATGTCAATGAAGATTTAACCCACAAAACTAACCCTCTTTCACAGGTATGTCAATACTTATTAGCTGCTCTGAACTAAAAACTGAGAGCAGATGCTTTCTACATTGCTTATATAATTTTACCCTGGCCACCAAGAAATCTAATACCTTCCATTTCTCGAAATTACCAAAAAGCATATGGGGGTAAGTTACATCTAAGGGCCCGATACAAATAGGGATCAATCGGAGTTATTCATTTACAGTACCAATTATAGTTATACAAGGCCTCCCCCCCTGCACACCTGTCATGTGATAGACCAGGATCCGATTCCTTGGCCAAGAAGCCAAATATTAGTCACTAGGTGTCAGCTTTTTGATATTGTAATTTGGCAAGATAGCCATTTACCTCAATGTTAAATAAACTTGCACCTGTAATATTTTTCCGACACAACTTTGACTGTTCAGATTTCCATATTACATTTTAAACATAACTTCGCTAAAATTATTTACATATATGAAAAATTCATAACTATAATATCTCACTTTTAGTTATGTATAATCTTACACAGAATTTAATATATACAAAATCCATAATATAATTCAGTTACAGAAGAATATGCAGTTCTGAGTGTCAAAAAGCTTAATTTCTAACTTTTACACTGCAGAATATAGCTAATTAATTATGTCATTATAAGTATCTATTTATTAAATAATTCACAGCCTTAAGTTAAAATTACTCTTTCCAATTAAGTGAACGTAACAGATATTTTTTCATTTATTTACAAACAGTTTTATCTACTTTAATAATATCTGTATAAATGGATAAATTTAGCGTAAAAAATTGTAACTGCTGTTCCTGCAGTATAATTAATTTATAACTAATGTAAGAAAATAATGTTTAAGTATTACTTGAACTATATTTGAAAGTAATGCGAAAACAGTAATGCAATGGAAAGCCCTTACAAAACTCACAATTTGCCTCTAACTTCTTTTGCAAAACCTATTAATTACTTTTATAAAATTCTTACCCATTAAAAATTACTACATCTAAATCAACTTATTATACAGGAAAACTTTCCCAAAAGAGTTAACTACATTTCCAGATAATGACAATTTCTTGTAGCCTTACAGAACTATCGGTGAATTTTAAGTACTGTTTCTAAATTATGTTCCTGACAAATGTCTCAGGGTCAGAGGTGGTCATCTAAGGAAATAACCACTGTAAGATTTTTTACTTCATGTAATTTTTTCAGATATATTATTCATATTTCTACCTCATACTCCCGTACATAAAGTCTATGAATTATTTTCACAACTATATTTTGAAAGAAATTTATGAAAAAAAGCCGTTTTGAATTTTATTCATCAAACTAATAATGATGAAAATCGAAATATGCATAGAAATGTCTGATTATATATGTTTTGAACAAAATAGCACAAAATATTTAATGTGACATTGTGATTCTAGTCTAGTTAAAAAAGAATCAAACAGAAAAAGCAGTGTATGCGACTGTCTATGCATTAGAAGTATCCTGAGGGTGGTCCCCATACATTAGAAATGCATAAGAAATGTGACTTTGTAATTGTACTGTAATTTTAATTGGCTAGAATAATAGAATAATTGTACTTACATATTCCAAAGTTGCAGTTTTCTTCTTGGATACTCTAGTAAAAAAGAAAAGCTTATTTCAGCTTTCAGTGTGGTTATACAGATGTAGTAAGGTAATAATGCTTTCAGTATGAATAAATAATAAGTGATAAATCAAAAGACTATGGACACAAAAAATATATAAATTGAATATAAATAACATGGCAAAAAAGGATCATCATTTTAGTAATTTCGGATATCATAAATCCTTTTCTTCATTTATGATGTCATACATTTAATTCATTGTTATAATTAAAATCAGTTCTATCTATTGTCATTTTGAGATAAAACTTGCCTGAATAGAGTAAAAACATCAGAATATCTCAAAGAATGTACATTAAAATTTACAGCCTATACGCTACTCCCACAAAAAGGGCTTGCAAAGACCCTCATATTTTGAAAAATAAGAATGTAAGAGAATAGTTGAAAAGTACGGTAGTGATTAGAATTCATTGGATTTGATAAGATTGAAAGGTCAACTACTGAATTTATATGTAGTATTTACTATGGTATCTGAAGAAAATTTATACAGTTTATATAGTATACTGTAATTCCCCATGCGGTTTATTTGGTATTTAAATGTTTTAATTATTAAGTTCTGTATTAAACTTCCCTGCTAAAAATGCCTTGTAGAAACCCATAAATTTTTTTTACGGGCAATTGGCCTACGGGCCAAATTCCCTTTAAAACCCGCAGACCGAACCCCGTACAACAGTATGGGTACCCGTAGGCCAAATCCCCGTGAAAACCCATACACAGAAACTTGTAGAACATATGGGTACTATAAACAAAATCCCTGTGAAAACCAATAGCCAGAAACCATAATTTTATGCATATCCATAGGCAAAATCTGCATTAAAAAATGGATATTCCGTAGGTCTAGTCCTCATAAAAACCAGTAAACAAAAATTCAGACCTATGCGGATACCCATAGGCCAATTCTCTGTAAAAGCCAGTACACAAAAATCTACAGACTAATAAGGGGTACCCATTGGGAAAATCACTGCACAAAACAGTAGACAAAAACCCATACAAAAAACCAGTAGAATTTTACCATAGTGGATTATCCATTTGTAGAACAGGTGTCCATACACAGAATCCATATAAAAAACAATACACAAAAATAGAACTGTAGATCAAATTTCCATAAAAACTAATAATTATAAGCATAAACCAGCAGAAGTACACAATTAGCAGTGATGAAATGTGTAGACTTAAATAGGGAAAAAGCACACAGAGTAAATTTAAATAAAATTCAATGCGAAGAAACTTAATAAAATTGTATAAATATCTAGAAGCCAATGACAAACCCCTGTCCTTCTCTTTGCATGTCAGTACCTATAACCATATTACAAAATATTTATATAAATTCTCTTTTCAAATTTTAAACTTCCTTTCTATTATTTTGAAAATAATAGAAAGATAATAATCAAAGTCATGATTCACAACCATCGAATGATATACACTCACGTTTGTGAAAATTGCAACACCATGAAGGACTTACGCCAGTGAGCTGAAATTTTCAGGAAAAAATATATACACATAATACTGTATTGCATTGCATATATATGTATTGCACTGCACTTCAGTTCTTTAATTGGGAAATCAAGCATACGAATTTATTCATATCAGCTTGTTTAACAATTTGACACCTAATGAGAAATGTACTGCCAAAGGATGGTACTTTGTAGCATCTGCTTAAATTTTAAGTTACCTACATTGCACTAAACCAGATTTAAACAAAACTAGACGAAACCCTAATTTTCAGGAAGAGAAGCACTATTACAAGTAAAAATATTAAAGAAACAAGCAAGCAAAAAGAATGAGGGACTTGATTATTAGAAATTTAACAAAGAGTAAATTTAGCGTATTTGCTATTCTCCTCAACACTCGCTTACCTCTGATAGCAACACCCTGCAGCTTATTATGACACATATACACATAGATGTTTTCCATGGAATTTGAATCCTAAAATATAATGTAGTGAAGAAATAATAATATACATATACTGTGTCGACCATCTTTTTACAGTGCTTTGAGCATTACCTGTATCTGTCAGAATATAAATGAAACCTCAATATAAGAATATAATAAACTTAATAATACCCAAAATGCAATAAATTATGTTGTAACAAAACAAACTTTCAAAAATTTTACAAGACTCAACAAATATCGATTCTCAACCCACAGTTCGGGAATTGAGAAAATATCTCATAGCGTATATCTTATTCTGTATCTCACTTTTAGTGTTGTATAATCTTCCTCACATTTTATATAAATAAAATTTATAACATAATAGGCATTTTTACAACATGTAGTTTTCAGTGTAAAAATGCTTAATAATTAACTTTCATACTGTATATATATAAATAATTTATTATTACAAAAGGTATTTCGTAAATCATCTCCAAGGAACATAAATTTAATTCAAGCGATGCATTATTGGAATAAATTAAGTTGTTGTTTACAATATAAGTTATTTACATTTCTATTGCAGAAAAAATACTTTTACAACTGTATAGAAATATTATTTTGAACTGTAAAATTTCTAAATAGTAAAATTTAAAGTACTGAAAAGATAGCTATTGCTATTGACCATGGATTATATACTATAAAAATATCACTTCGTGCTGAGCATTTCCTGTATTTAGACTGCCAAATGAAATTCATATAGTGTAGTTTTTAGCAATATAAATAAATTTTCTACACAGCCTTATACACAAGTTAAAATTACTGTTATCGCAATTAAGCAGATATAGCACATATAGTTACAGTTGTTTACAAACAGTTTTTACATTACTATCTATACAACCAGATAAATTAATGCAGAAAATTGTAACAAGTATTTCCGCGATATAACTAATGAAAGAAAATAATGGCTATATATTACTCTAACTATATTTGAAAGTAATGCTAAAACAATGTCCATACAAGATTTCATGATTTGAAGAGCTTTGGTTTAACTGTCTTCTAAAACCTTTCAATTATTTATGCAAAATTCATATCCACGTAAAAATTACTATACCTAAATCAACTGACTATACAGTGAAACTTTCCTAAAACAATTAACTCCACTATTCCAGATAATTCCAGTTTCTTGTAGCCTTACAAAACTATCAGTGATTTTAAGTACTCTTATTTAATTATGTTCCTGACAAATGTGTCATTGCCAAAGGCAGTCATCTAAGAAAATAACCACTATATGAGGTTTCACATGATGAAATTTTTTTCCAATAAATAATTCATATTTTATATTCCCAAGACTAGCACATTTAATAGAACATAAACTCTATTAATTATACACAACTCTATTTCAAAAGCAATTTATGAAAAAAATTGAAATTTTTATCATGAAATTAATAATGATGAAAATTAAAATATGCATAAAAATGTTTGATTATATGTATTTTAACAAAATAGCACAAAATATTTAATGTAACAATGTGTTTCTAGTCTCATACAGAAATATAGACCAAAAAAGAAAAAAATATATATATATAAGCTACTATGAACATGTAAATTTTTACACAATTTTACTACTGCAAGAAAGATTCCTTGGCTTGTATGTCTTGCCTGCCTCATTCAATAAGTAATAAACACATAAAGTATTTCAGTGTTTACTTCATTTAAGTAAACTTACCTTTTTTGTTTGCGAAATAAAATGAGTACATTTTTTAAGACATAACAAAATATTCCTTCTACTTAACCACATCACAGTAGTCGAAAAATTGAAAATTGAATCATGCAAGATCTCTTTTAAGTAAGGTATGCTCAAATTTATTAGTACATAATATTCAAATGATAAAGTTCTGCATGAACAAGTTTAAAAAAGTATTTCTAAATTATAATCAAAAAACAAATTTTCAAAAATACAGTTTGAGTAGAATGCAATGTGCATCTGATGTAAACACACTGAGCCAAATTATCAAGTCTGAAATTATCACATTTCAGTCTTTAAGCACATTGCTTTTTAGGATAAAAGTAAAGATGGAAAATCAATTTCATGCACAGAAAATCCATTTCAGAACTATTTAACTGTCAAAACAGTTCGCTGCATGCATTAGACAAGATTACACGTGCAAGGCTTCACATTATTTCATATTCACAGTCAATTTTGGTATTTTATTTTTCATCATAAACATCTAAACAGTAAAACATAGTAAAAATTGTAATATTTTAAATTATTTATTGCATTACTACAGCTTACTATCCACCAAGACGATATCACAAACATCCCATAACATTAACATGAACACCGCCGTATTGCTTCTTTTGAGAGCGTGGGAGGGAGAGGAATTTTTTTCCTCACGTCAGCATTAACACGGAGAAAAATAGTTTGAACACGGTCATGTTAGAGAGATGGTGGTTGATGCCAGTGTTTATTTGTAATATCAGAAATTTTGACATATCGGATAAGTGTGTATGTATGTGTATTCAGAAAACCAACTCGTGGCGAAATCACCTCCCTAAGATAACCTCCTTTGAACAAGACCAGTATTTCTGAAAACTTAAGTATATTTCGGTATTGAAACATTTCTTCAGTAAGACCTGCAAAGAAAATTCTGGAAGTGTGACTGGTCATCTTAGAGATATTCATTTCGTAGAGGCAACCTCCTTAAGATGACCACCTCTAAAAGATAAACATATTTCTGAGAACATAAGTATACATTGGTATTGAGCATCACCTCTGTAAGGCGACCACTTGCAAAGATGCATTTTTATGTGTGGCTGGTCGCCTTAAGGAGACCTCACTGTGTTGTGGTGTATATGATTACTATTATTGTCTCCGACAAAAGTTTTAAGAAATCAAATAAATGAGCATATATAGTAAAAACCCTCTCTTAAAACGACCACCTGCGTTTCCAGGTTACTCTGATGGTCTTAAAGAGATCGTATTTTCATTCTTAGGAATATTGATCATCTTGGAGAAGAGGTGGAGATGAGAGGGTTTACTGTATGTTTTTAAATTTTAAAGCTTTCTCTTAGTTACAAAACAGAAATAACCTTATTTTCAACAATATCCAAATAAATGAAATAAAAATAAATAAATAAATAATTTAAAATAATCAGGAGACAACAAGACGTCATTTCGAAAATTTGAATAAACCCATATAAACCAACAGAAGATTTACTTAGCATCTATTTCTGTTATATTGATACCAGTAAGAAAACCAGAGAAAGTCAATGTAAACCAATACAAACCAGTAGAAAGTTCTGACATTCATGTTGGTTCTATAGGTGTTAGATGATACCAGTAAGAAAAACCCACAGAGACCAACAAAAACCAGTAAAAGTCAACAGAAACCCATAGAATTTTATGGGTACCCATAAAAGATTTTACTGGTTTCTATGGGGCATTTTTTGCAGGGTTCTTCCCCTTATTCCGCGATTTTTATTAATCAAAATGTCTGTTTATAAGATGCTAGCAAATTTTTAGAAACAAAAGTATAGTCAAAAAAAGGTCTTATTCTCGATTAAATATGGTAATTATTGTAACAAGAACATAAAAAGACACAGTATTGCATTCATTATAATGAATTCATTTACTGAAAAAATAAATAACCATTATTTTCTCATTTAGTATCATCTACATCAGATGCAATCGTAGCTAAGTATCGGTTTGACAATCTTTCCATTGTCTGTTCTTGAAAAAATTTCTTTAAGTCATCATAATTTTATTCATTAGATTACACAATCTAATGAATTACACAATCTAATGAATTATCTATTATTCAAGAATCAAAAATAATTCATTAGATTACACAATCTAATGAATTATCTGTTATTCAAGAATCAAAAATAAGGCTGTGAATAACCCTAACTTTTACGTTCTTAAAATTCCCTTTACATTTGCAACGGAAGGATTTTCACGTTTAATAAGTTAAATAAAAGTAATAAGTTAATAAAAAAACCCGTATTTGAACATTTTGTGGTATGTTATCAAAATGTACTTCTCTATTCAGGATTTAATTCTTAAGCATATGACCATTTTAATAACACTATAAAACCGAAAATGAGAGATTTCAAAAATTTTTCAGTTTCTGACTACTAATTCTCAGTATTTCAACAGACACTGAACTGTTAACTTATTCAGTTATAAACAGGTCGTATCAAGTATGTATACTGCATAATTTATAATTACTTTTTAAACGAGATTTTCAAGATGGCTGCAGAACAGGAATACGTTAAATACAGAAATATTTTATATTACGACTCGTAAAACACTAGAGACCCTCTATAATATACAAAAAAGACTTAGAGAGGTATAATTATACAAAAAAGACTGGAAATAATTCAATTTTAAACTTACTTAAATTGTCAAAAAGCTTAATCCTTTGTTGAAGAACTTTAACGTACTAGCGAAACGGATTAGCGAACGGATTAACGAAACGGATTACTTCAGTCTCCGTGATTGGTCCATAAAAAGTTGCCATATATTCTCTCTGGAAAATTAATATTTTTTACGGGAAAGTGGCGGTCCGTGGGCTGCATGCAGGCCCCCGAAGCAATTTTACAGGGCTTGCAATAAAACTGCCTTAAAGTATAGTATTATTACGACATTAATTCTTATAATAAGAATTTAAAGAAGTGATTTGGAGTCCAGTTTTACGTTATTTTCATTACCATTAAAAACGAGCGTGAGTAACGCGCCAGAAAATCTACAAATAATCCTGAAGTGATACGAAACTGCGGTATAAATCGTATTCAAAGATTTGAAGATACAGAATTAACTTTTTTCCTTCTTATCAAAAAATAAATACTTTTGGTGACTCTTAACCGAAATATTCCTGCTAAATTTATCCTACACCTTGATGATTTGTTTTCCATGAAATATGATAGTACTTAAAACAAACTAATCTCATAGCGGTAGAAAAAGCCACCCAGCAGCCAGACGCATTCCTCATTCGCAGTTTACGAGAGTGTCGATAAATCTGTCAGATGTGAATCGCATAATAATTAATGGCGTTCAGTCAAAAAGTAAGGGTTCGCTTCAGAATTTGGACGTTATTCTATGCTCCAAAAGAGGGTTTATTAATTTTTGTCTCGAGCGTTATTGGATAGTGGCATTAGAATGCGTTTAGCATATTTTAAAATTTTCGATTGAGCGAAGAGAGGTAAGTAAAATGTATGGTGCTACGAATTTTAACCTTAACTAATGAGAATGTCCTTAATTTTAATTGTAAGCTAGGTTAAAAAGCGATCGCTGTTGCACTGATTGGAATTCTCAGGCGGGAGATTCAGGGAGTTTTGAAAGAAAGGGTTCTAACTGATTCGTTTATTAATTGAGACGTTATTAAAGATTCAAAAGTCGAAATATTAAACAAAAGCTTAAGTTGCTCCTAAGCTATTTTTGGACAGAAATCTGCAGGAAATTCAAAACGCTGTTGAAGGTAGTATTTCACGAAGGAAGGTATGAAAGAAAAATGATTCAGTTTTGTAGTGTGAACATAACGAACGTTTTTTTAAACAATTTTACTTTCTTATATTCATCCCCTTTTATTTTGAACTGTATTGGTACCAAATGAAGTGGGAGGACGTCAGTTTAGGAAAGATGTTATCCGAGAATGTTCTTACAGGAATACAAAGGAATATTTTGTGCTCCATAAAGCAGTTACGAGATCTTAAAACCCGTGTTGAAGGCCGTGTTTTCAGTAGAAGTTTGTGAAGGAAATACTGTTTTAACGATTATATACAGATAGGTCAAATTTAAGTCCTTGTATGCTGGATATCATTTAAGAGCTTATTAATACAAAAATCGAAGGACTTATATTTATTATGAATTTCTATAACCTTTTCGGTATTTAAATGATAAAGGTAAATTTTGTGTCATCAGACGCAAAATTTTACCAGGCCAAAAAGTCATCACTAAGCATCTTTGTTCTCTGCGTGTGTTTCCTTAATTAAAAAAGGCAATATTTCAGCTACAGAACTGAAAGTCTTGTAATCATCTTTAAGTCCAGAAAAGGTGAAATGTTTGCTACTACTGATCTCAAGAAATAACTTGAAAGCGTTAGCGAATTCAGAAAAAATTAATGATCTCTCTTTTGGTGTGGAGGTAAATGCGGGCAGCTAGATTTAAATTTCTATGAAATTAGCTTCGAATATACGATCAATATAGGAAATATTGAGAAGTTAAGAGAGGTTTCTAAAAAAGACACATATGGAGTCTCAGCGTGGGATTCATTACATCCACTTAAAACCGAAGAAATCGTGTTTTCCGATTAGTGAATCTTTTAAAATCTGTAGTTGTGAAGCAGTTGGATGCGTAAAAGTAAGATAACATTCATGCATTTGATAAACAAATGAAACGCTCTCTGAAATGAGCGAAAGACGGTAGAATTTTAAACTGTCTTTAATGTTGAACGGTTCAGTCTTTACCCTCCAGAAAATGGGTGGTAGTTTAAAAATGAACTCTATTGTGAACAGTGTGTGGTCAAAGGCGAAATCTATATTTTGAGAAGATAAAAACTATGCTACTAATTTATTTAGTTTTATAGTGGATAATAAAAGCGTGGAATGAATTTAAACCCGACGTAATTCAAAATTTATTTAAAAAATGTTGTATTCCTAATAATGTGCGTGAAACGGAAGATGATTATTTATTTAAAATTTTTAAGTTCATAAGGTATGTCATTTCTTTTAAATAAACAGCATTCGGGTAAACGTAAAAATCTACATTTGTATGCTTATCTTTTCCTTATTTTTAAATCTATCATTTTTATATCCGGCGTATAACGTGCTGCTATAAATTTCGATCTTACTTTTTGCATTACAAGTGCGCGTTTTACGCCGTAATATAAGGCATTTGAAACTCTCCCCCCCCCAAAATTCAGTAACTTTTTAACTTCTGAATTTTCTCTTTGAACAGTTCACCCGCCAGAGCGAAATACGTGTTCTCCAAGCGCTTTCATCTGAGCATCGGATGGGTCACCGATTGCCTTCCATTACCATACTGGTTATGGTAAAGCATCCGCAGAAACAGCGTCTTCGCAAGATGGATGCCGTGAAGAAGCGTTTTCATAGCAGAATAGCTGGAATACATCAAAAGCAATATTCTGACTAATACCAAATACGGTGTGTGATCTTAATATGATAGACGATGTGGATTTCCGTCGACGCTACCATATCTCATGTACCTGATATGTGGTCTGCTAGTGCTCGAAACTTTTAATTCGTACCAAAAAATATGTATTGCGCTTAGATTTTATGCGTTTTGTACATATTAATTAGTTGTAGAAGATTTAAGCCCTGATATTCAAAATCCAATTTGCCAATCAGTTGATCAGGTATAACGATGTATTGCGAAATTGTATTCTCAGCACATCATATTGTGTAATACAGAAGATGAAATTCGAGAGGTAAAATCTATTTCTTATAGCAATTATTATGTACTGTATGGCATCCTTTACAAGAATTTTATTAGTAAAGTTTAATAAAAAAAAATGTACATGCCATACATCACATGTATAACGTTACACATTGCGAATGTTATCTGAATGCTCTGTTGAATTTATTTTGTGCTTAAAGGTTACAGTTTATGTAACTATGTATTATGTACAAGATACCGTTTTAAATTCGTAATGATTGTGTAGTTGTTTAGATTTTTATTTTACCCATATATTGGTGAAGTAGTTAGGTCTAATAATGACCCATAAAGAATTATGTAGTTAAAGTAATTCTTCCCGTATATATATTAATTTTCGAGTATGGAACAGCTTGCTTTATGACTTAACTTTATTAATTAAGTTACAAAATTCAGTATACGTTTTATATAACTAATCTGGTTATGTGTTTAAGTAACAGTTTCTGTATATGCTTATATGTAAAGGAAATCATCTTGCTTTCTGAATGTTTACCACTTTGCAAGTTCATCAGAGTCGCTAAATCGAATTTGTTTCTGCGTGACTTCAAAATTGAAGCACCAATAATAAATTCGTTTTGGCATTCACATTTAAGAAATTTAAATGAAACAAATTATTACGAACTGAATGAGTAAATTTGTAAAAGTAAGTCATTTGTTTACTACGGATCGTTATACGTGTGTTTATACACCTATCAATCCCTTACAATATTACCTCGACCTGTAAACTATCCTTCTTTAATATTTAACGTTTTTAATAAAATTTTTCTATTTTCATATGATATTTATGTAATACAATGCATCGTTTGTCGTGTTTCTATGTAAGTTAAAAAGGAAAGGTCTTGCATTATTTTTAATGCATATGGTATCCGAACATGATCTTTGCTGGATGCTATTAAATTATATCGCTATATTATTAATTCTATTGCACATTAAAGTACATAATTATGTGATATTTCTTAAAGATGCTACCCACCCCCCAAGAAAAAAATGCCTGGAATGTAGTTTAACCCACTCCTTGCTGACTTCTGCACAAAAAGCACACCTAAGTTCGGAACTTTTATGTTTTGCATTCAAGAAGCGAGGTTAGCTGTTAGTGCAGCGCTTGCACGTAATCACACTATAGCAGTTTGAATTTGAGCGATAATTAAAAAAAATTAATTCATCGAACTCATGTGCATGTGCCGTTTGCGCAGCGGGTGTACATGTTTAAACAGTATAGCGGTTTGATTGGAAATAGGCTCTAGCGAACGACGCATGCTTCCTCTTGGGAAACGAATCGAGCCTCGAGACCGACGAGTACAGAAAAGAAAGTTTCTGAAGTTTGCTTTTGAAAACTGGCAACGATGAGTGTACGTGTATAGAACAATGACATTAAGTAGGTTAGAAGCTTATTTTGTTGTTGTAATTATCGATATATTGTTACTGTTTTGTGTGAAGTGTAAAATAAAGTCATTCGTGCAAAATCGTGTCAATTTTAGATGAGTTTGAAATATAGTCTCCTTAAGCAGTGGACTAGAATCGAAGAACGAGGATCATAAAGGTAAGCAACTTCTCTTCATTTGCTTATCCAGAATTTCGAATGATCTGTTTTTTACTGAAATAAAATAGCTGGCGCCCGAACAGGGACCGCCGAAGCAGACTATATTGAAGTGAAAGGTTTAGGATTGCTTGAAAAAATATCGCCTTTTGATTTGAAATTTAAATGAAAGAATATTTATGGTTTTAGAACACTGATTTGTAATTTGAAACATTTTTCTAAGAAAAGAAAGTTTCAATATTATTCTCAATTTTCTATTGAAATATTTTCTATCTGAAGTATTAAACATGTCTACGAAAATAGAAGAATTAAAGAAAAGGCGAACTGTAGTTAGGTGTATGACAACAAAGTTGATAAATAATTGTAAAGAATACCTTCAAGAGACAGAACACGATTTGTGTATTCTTAATGAGAATCTTGATTTATTAGATTCAAAATATAACAGCCTAAAAGAATTAGATAAACAAATACAAGAATTAATTGAGGCTACTGAATACGACTCGGAATTTGAAACTTGTGAAGTTTATTCGGAGAAAATAATTTCCATGAAATCGAAACTAACATTTGTGTTAAAAAAAGAAAGGGAAACCTGAAATTCCTATTTCGAGTACAATTGGTAATATTGTGAATGATATGTTAAATATTTCTGTTTCTTCAAAAATTAAATAGCCCAGATTATCGATCAATAAATTTAATGGCGATCCTGTTAATTGGTTATCATTTTGGAACCAGTTTGATAAGGCGATACATCAAAATGGTGATTTAAGAGATACAGACAAATTTAATTATTTCATTTCATTTTATCATGCTGCTTGTTATGCTGTTAGTGGTTTTGCATTATCCAGTGAAAATTATTTTGCCGCAATCTAGGTGCTTAAAGCACGTTTTGGTAGAACAGATTTAATTATAAATGCATGTATGAGAAAACTCTTAAATTTAGAACCTGTTAGGAATGCTAGCAACATATTTGCATTACGGAAGTTGCATGATGATATTGCAATACAAATAAGAAGTTTGAAATCACTTAATGTAACTTCCGGCACGTTATTGACACCAGTTTTATTAAAATTAATTCCGAATGAATAGAATCTCGATTTTCAAAGAAAAAGGAAATCTAAAGATAATTCCGATGTAAACGAATTATTAGAGTTCTTAAAAACGGAAACAATGTCGCGAATCTATGCTACGAATTCAAGATAAAATAAACAATCAGAATTCGAGCCACTTTCCTAAAGAAAACAGAATGAATAAAATTTCTATTCCAGCAGCCGCTGTATTAAAGGTTTCAATCAACAGCTGCATATTTTGCGAGGATTAAAAAAAAAAAAAAAAAAAAAAAAAACATTTCCGATACTTGCCCGAAGTCTGTAGCAGACAGAAAGGCGTCACTTCGAAAACTCGGAATCTGTTATTTATGCCTTAAAAGGGGTAACCATTTAGCGAAAAATAGCTGTTTCAAGATAAAGTGTAATTCATGTGCTTGGAAACACAATAGTTTAATCTGCGACAGAATTAGTTTAGGTGAGAAAAAATCAAATAAGAAGGATTTCAATTTAACGAACAAGACATGTTTAGAAAAAGTTTTATTACAAACTTTAGTAGTAAAAGTGCGTGGAAATGGTCTAGAAAAATACTGCCGGTGTTTAATTGATTCTGGGAGTCAACGAAGCTATGTATCTAAATTTTTAGCTAATGCTATGCAGTACGAATGTATTAACGAAAGCAGTGTTATTCATAGTCTGTTTGGAGGTACCGAAGTAGTTGAAACTCATAAACAGTTCATTGTTCGCTTAAGCATTGTTCGCTCAAAATTTCGAGAAATATGAAAACAGCCTTTTGGCAACAGATGGCGCTGACCGTTGCACTGGATTTTTGACGTACTGACGCACTGGATTTTTGATTGAAGGCGATATAATCGGCATAGCTAGAACATTTGCCGCCCTTGGCCAACACCTCCTAACAGAAGAAAGCCGGGACACTGGATTATGACGTCACGAGTAGTCGTCTGAGTCGAAACCCCGAGAGGATAACAAAACAAGCTTCGCGCTAGTGCCGTACTTAACGTTGCTTTCACTATTTGATGTAGATACTTGGGTTGGATTTTATTCAAAGATTCAGTATTTTTGTTTTATATAAACAGTACGATTAATATTTCCGGAATTTTAATATATTAAGAAAATAAACAAGTTTTTATAAGTTATTCGGCCAAAAACTAAAGGGTAAACATTTATGCTTTATAGGTAATATTAAAAAATAAATAATAATGTCCATGGTTATCTATAGACGTCTATCCTAAAACTATATTAAATTCTAAAAAATTATTTCACAAGGAAGCACACAAGGAAGATTGCTAACTACAAAACAACATTTTCCTACAAATCTACTAAAAAACATTGTGCATGAAGACAGCTGTTATTGGAATATAGCTGAATTTCTATCAAAATATCTACTTCCCTGCTTATTAAAAAGTAATTACATTAAAAAAAAAAGGATCGTACTACTTCTCTGAAAGATAAGTATTTCCTTAAGGTCGTCCTTTCTATTTCATGATTTATGCGATATCGTAAGACAATTCCAAAATTTTGGGGAAAAAAAAGTTACCTCTTTTCATATTTTACATAGTTCCTGTATAATTTTTATTATAAATAAATTTTATATGAAAAAATGTCTTATTGTCACGTATAACATTATGAAATATATTATTGCTTTTATATAGGCAGAAGAAACGTTTTATTAATATATATAATGAATATTTTAATTAGTTCAAAATTTAACAGAATTAAATTTGACGTAAATTTAAGAATTTTCTTTTTCTTATTCCTAGACTATAACTAATTAATTACACTTCCTTGAAGATTTCACAGCAGCATTCAATACGTTAAAAATCAACCGTATTAACTCAAAATGGAATTTTCGACTTTTCTCTAATAATTTGTTATTTAATGTTGCCCTATATTTTTCTAATATTTATGGAAAAAAAATCTGAATTATCTGCATACAAACTACTACTTATCATTTCATTTTTCTTCAAATCAAAAACTTGTCTTTAAAAGAAAATAGTATAAAAATGTACTAAATTTTGACTATAATATGCTATTTATTTTCCAAGTTTCAAACATTTCATTTTCCTTCAAATCAGAAACTTGTCTTTAAAAGAAAATAGTATAAAAATGTACTAAATTTTGACTATAATATGCTATGTATTTTCCAAGTTTCAAATAAATTAGTATATTAGAGGTCTGCTAAGCAAATAATTCAAAGTGCAATTTAAAATTTTAACTTAAATCTGTAAACCAATATTAGTTGTATATGTACTTAATTGTATTATGTTAGTTATATATCTGAACTTGAAAATAAAGATTCACAAGTGAAAAATAATAAATATTTATTTACAGTTTTATGCAAACAGTTCAGAATAACAACATATCACCCGAGTTATAACATAAATGATATCCACTTCATAAAATTAGTTGCCACTTAAAATGGAACCCATATATGTTTTTATGCAGCAAACGCTAAACAGCACAAAAATAAATTTTACAATATTATCACCTTTCAAGTTATCACAATATAAAACAGTCAGTGCATGTCGATATCAACAAAATTATAATGACCCATTCCCAGTAAAATAGCAGCAGCTATTATAATTTTAAAACATACCAAACAGGCAGAAAATAAGTGATAATTCATATCATATTATCAGTTATAGCAATGTAACCTGAATGTCGTAAAAACTTGTATGCATGTGGTGAGATCGAGTTTAACAAACTGCAAAAAATAAGTAAATCTGGAGTGTATCAATATTTCTGTTTGTTTACATTTAGTTTATTTACTTGCTGTGAAAGGAAGTTTAGTTCAGTTTTTTTTTTCAGGTAATACTCTTTTTAATTCTGAGAGCACATCATCCACAATTTGTGTAGAATTCATAATATATTCTTCATTTTGAAAGTTATGAGACAGGCTGTCAACTTCCTTCAGTACTTCTAGGAACATATTTATAGTACTAATTTTTAGAGGGAAAACAAATTTACCAACAGATTTTATAGCGATATTTTTAATATAAACATACACTATTAAATCCTCATTTATTACCACTGATTTCTGAAGCTGGGTCACTTAAAATATCAAGTAACATGGTTGAATTTTCAGTATGTACAGTCGTCCAAAATGTTTCTAAAATTTGATGTGCTAGGCAATTATTGAATTTAGTTAAACTTTCAAATGATCGCTCATCATCATACAGTTCTTTCGTTTTCAAACTTTCTTCTATTGCTTTCTCCAGATGTTTCTCTTCTAAACGAGCTTTCTTCTTTTCTGGTGACATTCTTGATACAGAATTTGATCACATGTAGGATGGGCCATCCGGAAACTGAGAAGGTATGCATTCTTTTTTCAAACGTGGCCTAGAAATTGGGGCTTTAATTAACTTTGCTGATTTCTCATCATACATTTCAATTTCTCGTATTATTTCATCCGCTCGAAAATGTAATTCACATACCTATAAAAGAAAATATTCAAAAATTAACTTGTTGTGATTACAAAAGTTACATTGCATGTTAATATTTAGTAACTGAAGTCAATAAGCCTTATGATTTAAATGAGTACTTTGATAAATAAATACCAATTAGAAAGCCAGTAATATGATTTCAATTACATATATAATTTCTTTAATTTGTAAGGTCTGCATTGCTCATCTTGATGATTACAGCTTTATTTGCATTTAAAAAATTTATGTAATTTAGATAATTGATTATAACAAATACTGGTTATCAAATACAATTAATTACCTTAAATACAGCATACCAAACTTGTATACATCATTACGAAAATTTTAAAATGAAACCTATTATTATCTGGAAAATCCTTGTTATATAAAATATTATGAATTTGGAATAATTACAAAATCTGCCAGCACTTTTTACTGAGTATTTACAAATTATTGGCTTTCATGTAACTACTAAATTTAGAATTATTCCTGTTATATGGAACTTTATTTCATTCATATAACTTTGAAGGAAAATATTTCTTTTAAATGATTAAAACAGGCAAGATTAAAAATCTTTCAACCATAACTTTTTACCCTCAAATCAATATCTAATAACGAAAGCATAAACCTCACATACGTATCAATAAAAGTAATAAAAAATTTATAATGATACAAAACATTAAAAATGCAGTAAAATCGAACTTACTCTGGTATGTTTAGTAGGTTGAAAGCCATCTTTTCTTCGTAAACTCCTTATCCATTTCATACGGAGTTCTGTCTCATTTGGAAACTTGAATACAGCCACTTTTGGGCCGTTTTTATAATTACCGCGGCATGTGGCTACTGCACATTTATGAGGCATCGTACGAAATTACAAAAACACGAGACAATATATAAACTTTGAGGAAAATTACAGCTCCACGTTCGTCGCTCAACTACGGGGCTTTGAACTTGTTAGAAGGAGCGATAGGTGAGTCAGACGACTACCTGTGACGTCAGAGCTTCCTCTCGCTTCAGTGTCCCGGCTTTCTTCTGCTAGGAGGTGTTGAGTCCATGTTCCTCTCACTTCAGTGTCCCGGCTTTCTTCTGTTAGGAGGTGTTGCCTTGGCCGACCTCGAGTGTGTACGCCTAGACAGTCTTTGAATTCGTCTCTCCTTTTGGTATAAGCAAATGACTGAATGTAAAAATGACAGGAAGGAAATAAATTAAAAATCTACTTCTGAAAAAATTTTTAATTCTATCATTTTAAAATTGTATTATTATTATTATATTTGTTTGCAAAGCCACCTATAACAGAGTACTACGCTGATAGTACAGAACTATTTCTTAAATGCAAAATTAATCATTCGTAGTTCTAAAATGATTTTTATTTAAAAAACTCTTATCACAACTAGAAACACAGCAATTGTGAAAAACATTCTCGGCAGTATTACATTATACGAAGAGCTGTATTTTAGAACAAAGAGCAAAACGTTCATAGGACCCACTTTCTACATTTCTGTTTCGTTTTCTTTAGCAATAATAACGGAAATAAAACTTTCAGACACTTCTCTCTAACTGAGGGAATTCTTCCTTGTTAACCTTTTGATGGTCTTCAACGAGCTCAGCTCATATTCCAGTTATGCACCGCAGCGGACGCGAACAAACGCAGCTCGTATTACAAATTTACGTCTGACAATTATCGCTCGTATTTGGAAACAAAAAATTGCTTAATCTCACTACCCCCCCCCCGTAGGTTTCACCAAGATCACAATTTAGTTGATATTCGCAATTTTCAAGCTTTGAATGAACAAAAATGGTATAAGAGTGCGTAGCTGTTGAAATCTCGTCGTGATTTCTTTGGATACTGATCTACAGAAAAGTCTGTTTTTCTTCTTAAATTAATACTGTGTAGTAATTCAGAATCGTATTGTTCTTTATTTGCCTGAACGATCCACAGGACTCTCTTCCATATGTTACTTCACATGAAATTGGCGCCTCCAAATTATGTCGTCCGTGGTGGACCAGCCCCCTTTAGCTACGCTACTGAGTCTGACATCACATGAATTAAAGAAAGGAAGGTGGAATTTTCGTATATAATTAAAAGCCTTAATTAACTTTATGAGAAAAATATAAAGAAAATGGAAGCAAATTATCTGAATAAAAATGTGTGTTTGTAAATTGTAAGACATGTGAATATATTGCAAATTTAAGTTTCGATTTCTGCATTTCAGCTCTTATAAGCCCTTGGAAGTAGGTCTTACTATTTTTACTTGAATAGGAAAATTAAAACTCACTTCTTTTGAAAATAGGAAACGTTGCTAAGCCACGTGCTATAATACCTATGATAAGGAACTCGCTGACCAATTATCTATTGATGTGCAATATACATCAACTTATGTACCATAAAGGATATAAATAGCAGTTTTGCAAATCATGCATTATCTTCAAATTTTTAACCGTATTAAAACTATTGTGAAGATCCAACAGCGGCCTACTGTAATATTGCTGTAAAGAGCTAGATCAACTATAGTTTATATCTCGGCGAATGAGTTGTCTATACAGAAGTTTTCCGTGGTTCCCCTCCTCAAGTATGTATACTTTTATAGCTTATAATGTGTAAAAATACAACCATGATATCTCGTAGCGAAGCTGGTAACATTAGCAAAATTGGACTGGTTTGTATGGATGAAAAAAAAAAAAGATTAAAAAGTGTATGATATTATGTTTCGTATATGATACTTTTTGTAAGTATAAATGAGAAAACGCATTTGCAAAAATTGTCATGAAATTTCCCCAGGGTCTAGAATTTTTACATTTTCAACTTTTTCGCAAACAACTTCAGTTATTGCATCGACTTCTCCGCAATTAGATAAATCTCTGAATCTCCGATTTTCTGTGCATGAAACAATATTTTTTCATGATCGACTTTGAGCATGTTTGCTGTATACATACTCTCTCGCATAGCGTTGAGTGGGCGTGCGTGGATACGCATGGATAAAATCCGCAAACCGGATAATGCGCACCTGCATAATCAAGAGAATACTGTATATATTTTAATAATTTCCATTGAATCTTGAATGTGATTTGAAAGCCAGTTTTTATTAAATTGAGCGACCATTTAACTCGTGAAACAAAATATAATTAACTTTTAAAAAATGAATTAAGAATTTTTTATCTTGCATATAACCAATGCACAATAGTCTTTTAGTAATATAAGCTACCTCAGATTTCCTTTCCCCAATATTTTATATAGAATAATTGAACAGACTTGAAAAATAAGGTATCGGAAAAGACACTGAAAATTACAATTTTTGTGACATTACAAGTTAGCATCAACTTATAAAAAATATTTTAAAGTTTATTTATTTATTTGTTTTATTTCCCATATTATTACCATTAAAATTTTCCACGTGAAAACCTATTTCCGTAAAAACAAATTTTAATTTAATAAAATACCTCAAAATACTCTTCCTAAAAGTACAACCTGAAAACCTGTTCTGATGCGAATCCACCGTTTTTCGTAAAGCTGCGGCAACTTTATAACGATTTATCTAAAAGTGCAGATACTTATCCAAAGGTCCCCGTTTTTCATAAAGATTCCGAAGATTTATATAATACCTTGTTTAATAAGTGAATCAGTAACTGAAATGAAAATCGAACTTGCATAAGGATGCCGATAATCAGTTTGAAGGGAGAAACTGATTTTCAGTTTGTGTACGTTACCTCCTGTTGCGGCACCATTATGAAGGCATTCGAATTTAATTGCATCCTCGCCTCATGATAAAGTTCATTCAATTAACTAAAAAAAAAATGGTAGTTAAGCATTCTAATCGTTGCATAGCGTGGGATTGTTCCCGTCACCGAAGAAACTTTAAATATATTTCCCCAAAAGCTCATTCTTCGAAAAAAAAAAGCGAGCTGTTTTTTTACGTTTTAAAAAATTTATTATGTTTTAATTGACAATGATTTATGCAGGTTTTATCCTGTTAAATAAAATGAATTTTAAAATAAGCATTTCATGTGATAGCAAAAAACATGTAGAACTATGAGGCGCAAGTTTTAAAATTTTTTCATGGTATACACCTTAAAATATTTTAATTTAAGGGGTAAATAAAAAATACTGTACTCAGAAAAAAACATATGAAAACTAACAGACCCATGAGTAGCTGAGAGATTAAACCGCTGATATACTGCGAGTTCGATCCCAGGCGAATGGGTTAACTGCAAGGTTGGTTTTCAGGGTTTTCCTCTTCTGTTAGGTGAATACGAGCCACTTTCCCTTAGAATGTCCTCCACAAAGGCATCTCTGCTACTATGCAGATAATAGCCCTTGCGTGCTTTTCTATATCTGTAAAACCTAACCTGAAAACTAGCAACAAAAGACAATATAGTATGATATCTCCTTATACAAATATCTCATTCTTTTATAATCGTTCGGAAGTACCATGCAAAATATTCTGCGTGAATGAAATTATTAGAATGTATTCTTTTTTAATAATAGCGAAAGTGGTGGTTGAAAATGATACGGCATTTCGAAAGGAAGAACTTTTGAAAGTAACTCTTTACCTAAAGAAACAGATGATTTTTAATCCTGTGTTCAATCGAAAACTTGTTCCAAATGCATTGTGCAGGACCCTCACAAAAGTCAGTAAACGTATACAACAACTTGTGGCCCCAACTAAAGTCCGTTTACTCGTTCATTTCCCCCTTTTCCAAATGTGTCTTCATGTGATTTTCTCTCATGGAGATAAATTTCGCTTTCAAAAATGAAACCTATCTGCTGAAGGAATCTTTATTTTGATAATGAACAGATTAAAGAACTGAAACATGTGTGTTTAGAAAAAAAAAAAGGATCTGTGAGAATCTTTCCGTCCGTTATCTAATCACGAACTTCTACGCAAGAGGTTTGTATTTCGAATAATATTCATCTATGTGATTTCTGAATATTGATGCTTTCCTTGTTAATTGTTCCGGGCTAATTTCTATGTTATGTGCTTTTCCATGTTAATTGCCCAATTTTTACTCAAAGTGACCTCATTAAAGATAATTACTTCTCAAAGAATTCTCGACCAACTTATAAATCGTTTTCTATCATTCACCACAATTTTTTCGATACTATAAAGAACTTAGACATATTTCAAAAACAGTTTGTGTTTTCAACTTAAAATTATGATCTTATTAATCTCTTTAAGCTATATTTCAACTATTAGGAGTAACCATTTTAAATTTTATACCAGAATCTATCGAACGAAACAGCATCATCTAATGCATCACTTTGGTTTACCATGCAGTGCAATTCCTGCCGCCAGTTACCGTCAATAGAAAGTTCATTTAGAAAGATTTATCCTCAGTTTCAAAGTGCATCTCTATTCCTGAGTATCTTCGCCCGGGTATAGTAATGATGTCTTATTTTCAAAACTTTTAATAAATTTAAATTCGTAACCCACGATTGGCCGAGTAGTTGAAATCATGGGACACTGGTAGTTTGACTGATGTTCGAATTCCAGTGAAAGGGTTGGCTTTTCGTATTATCTCTATGTATAATGGGAATATAAGCCAGCTTTCTTTAGAAAATTGTGCATAAAGATTTCTTTCTTCCACTAATCAAACTAGTCACGTGCTTTCCCGTATTGGACTAGAGAAATAAACTTCCATATCGTTATCACATTAATTCATTCCATTCCCGATGAAAATGCTACTTTCACCTTTGCTTAGCATCTTTCAATATCAAGGACATTCAAATAGAAGCTCAGTCCATTACTTGCACATTATCTAAGTAATACCTTCATTCATATTACTTCTCAAATGTATGCATTAGTGGATGCATTCTCAAATAGAGACAACGATTGTAACTTAGATGAAATCACTTATCTTATATTGACATTAAAAAATATAGTCTTCAAAAACTTAATTCAAAAAACACTTAATTTCAAAATTGCCAAAGAGCAACAATGTGCCTGCTGATCATCAGCTACATTTCTCATATATATAAAATATTATTTCCTCTGTCATTATTCTTTGCCTGCTAGATATGACAGCGTATAGCACACATAAATATGAAAAATATTAAAGATCCTCCAAACTAAACCAAAGCTTGTTTTGGTTTGGAGGATCTTTAATATTTTACTTCATTTGTACAAATTGCTTCATTTGTACAATTTGAACACAATAATAATCTTCAAGTAGATAGCATCTTTATTCATTCAAGTTAAATTATATTTCTATATAAGTACCTAATTCTTCAATAGCTGTAAGATTGGGTCAATTTTTCTTATGGAAACTATCGTAAAATATGTGAGAATGTGTAAATATCGCCGTAATAAGATGAATTCAGCTGACCTCGATATCCAAAAATTGACACATAGAACCAGGGGTATCACCTACTAACAGAAAACAACTACCAAGTGCAATCGTAAAACATAATTCTAAGTCTCTTGAAAGCGTAATAAATTAGTTGCGGATTTCATCATATGCTGTCTTAGCAGTAGCTTTGAAGAAGTCATTGTTTCTTTTTTTTGTATAACTGTGGATGGTTTCTATTTTAAAATTGATATGAATGCCTTTAGAATTACTCTGAGAATTTTGTTTCAAACTATTTTATCTCTATTTTTTTTTCATAAATCACAACGGCATTACGCAGGGCCGGGACGAGAGTGAGGCAGTTGCCTCATGTGAACAAATGGAAGGGGCGCCAAATTAGCTGCTTGATAAAAAATTCAGAAATTTATTTTTTAAACTTTCGATTTTCAACTTTTAATTTCGGAATACATCACTGAATATTAAAAAAGAATTTTGCGTTATAAACAATCCAGTTAAAAAAAGACAAAGAAAAACTAATAGCATTAATTTATTCTCAAAAGACATTAGCTTTCACAATAGTGTCTATAATATTTTCTAACATTAAAATTTGCTATTGAAAGTAGCTTTAAGGAACTAATTACACTTTGTGTAACGAATTGCATAGATTAAACTTTCATAGAAAATATTATACTGCCGACATTAGTTGTTCTTTGCATCTCTCATTACTTAAGCTCTTTACTTAACAAACTCGCCGAAGTCCACTAACGGAACATAGGCGGCGACATAACTGCTGAGGTTTGCAATTTCATGAACGTCTTCTGGAACAGAATCCTAGGAATGTACAAGGTTGATTGAAAATGAAATATATCATATTATTAGTTATTGTACTTTTCTTGGTATAAAATTTTCCAATAAACGAAGCGCATGAATTGAAGTTTTGGGCTTGCATTCACACTCATGTTGCGCGGGAACTGTATGGATTGTTTCATTTAAAGTTATTTCTGAAGCAGATGTTGAAGGATTAATTGGTTCATTCTTTGTCAACTGGGATGTAAAGATATCAGGTAAGATAATAATTCTATTTTATATTGAAACAATAAAATAAATTTTTCAGTTTTAGAGAACTAAAAAACGAGGTTTAAAATTTTGAGTACTTTGTGGAAGACTTAAGACAAACTGTTCTGGCTAATTCTAATGTAATTAATTGATTTTGACGTAACAAATATATTTTAAAAAATTTAGTTTTATTCCGTTGACTATAACGGGATTGTTGTAAAAATATATATAAAAGATATGCTTCTTGCTAAAAAAAACATTAAGAACTACTCGTTGCTGTGAATAAAAATTAATGATAAGCACCTGTCATAGTCGCGAAATTTAACACATGGAAGTTTCATGAGTTAATTGATGAGGCGCAATAAAAGTGAAGATAAAATATGAAGTATCATTAAATCTTGTTAATTTTTAAATTATGCTTTTATTATCGAGATATGAAGATATTGTTCGAGAAAAAACTATCTGATAGCCAAACTATTGGCATCTTTAAATTAGATGGCATATAAATCTCTGCTCATGCTCAAATAAACTTTTCGTCGGGGGTGGATAGTTTAACTGATGAAAGATTCTGTGAATATTAAAGACTGACTTCATTGATTAATCTATTAAAATGATGCTCGCGATAATATATGGTTTAGAAGCGATGTTTTCGTGGAGGAGGTTCTGATAGAACTGTATGATATTCAAGGTACAGAAGATTAAATTCAGTCAATCCGATCACTTCAATAAACTATTTGAAAAAGTTGCCTATATTACCCCTCGGCCACTTCTGAATGCGAACATTAATGGAAAGACCAGAAATTATTACTTAATAATTGTTAAGAAGAATTTCCGCGATCAAAAATAAAAAGTGCTTAAAATGAAAGTCGCAACTTTACTTAACATACCGCAGAGGACTGTTCGTGAAACTGCGTTAAAGGTTAAAAAAAAAAAGGAAAGAAAATGAAAGAACTATAAAATTCATTGCACATAAGAGAATTTGAACCAATGACGGAAACGTGTTCATGTAATTTTAGGTTTAATGGTTTCAGTATAATAACCATACTCAGGTTTCATTAATATTACAATGTACAGAGGATTAGTAATTTAAATTAAGAATTATAATGGGTTTTGAAGCATTAATAACATAACTATGGTGAAACAACATTGCAAACTTTATATAACGAAACCATAGCTTGTATTAAAGTATGCGATATTTTTCGTTTTATAACAACCCAAACTTCACAATTTTGTATAGAACTAGCGTTGCCTAGTAAGCACAGTTAAATTCTTATTTCTTATAACTACCTTCACTAGGCCAAGAAAACCTTTCAAACATGGCCATTCTCTGTATAGAACATGAGTTAAGTAATCAAATAGATTTTGAAAAAAAATTATTTATGATTTTGCTTCTTTCAAAGCAAGAAAAATTAAATTATGAATACGTTTGAAAAGTTTATGAAATAAAGTTTTGAACACATGTTTTGATTATACTACTTAATATTATTTGCCATTTTTCAAAAAGCACATTTTTAACGTCTTCCATTTCAAAATTGTTCATCATTATATATGTTTCACTTTATGGAATATACAAAGTTATAATTAAATAGTACTATAAGAGTTATTGTATTTTTATTTGATATATATATATATATATATAGTTATTTCAGTGCATAAAATTCTTCATTTACAGAGAATACTGTATAGTTACTTCATATATTGAAATCAAAACAGAAAATATATTGAATCAAAACTTATTTTTTAATATCTAAAATTTTATTTTTTCGTTAAAAATCAAATATAATTTTTTGTTTTCTAATTCGCTTAGGTCGGGATGAACTGTTTGAGTACTTTCAGGTGCATCTGTAGAGACAACTCTTTTGCTCTTCATATGCTTGCGTTTAGTATCACTTATTTCTATATTTAGCTTTTCTGAGCTCAGTCTTTTTTTAGTACTTAGTTTTTCTGTTACATATTGGGATTCCCGAAGTGGCATATTCCTTGTTGCCCGGGGATCTAAAATTTCGGGTAGCACACAATCAAACTAAAATGAAGTGAATTTGGGAAGAATATCTTCCTAAAATCTCTCATTCTTCTTGATTCTGACAGTTAATGTATCTCCTTGACACCAATAAAATAGATCGCACCAACTTCGATTAGTAATATTCAATTGACCTTGAACTTGATAGTAATATTTGTGTGCATTTGGAAGATAAAATTAACCATCTGCATTCCATTTTAATCCCTGCTTATTGTTCTGTCTGAAGAATTTCTGCAGATTAGCAGAATCTCTAGCTGTGTAGCGGCATTTTATTTCCACTAATCCGATGTCTCCAATAAGACCGTCAGGGGAAGTACAAAGGAAAGGGTTTGCGGAATCTATAAATATTCCACATCTATGAACATATAATTGTTGGTCACGTTCTTATTGCGCTAGAGCTTTAACTTCATTAGCCGAACCATACCGCATTGCCTCATTCGCCTCAGTGTTTTCATACACAATTCTTTTCACTAGGTTCGCACTTCGTGTTGTTTGTCGTCTGGTTACTATATCTTTGAAGAAAGATGAAGATATTCGTCTTGATCTTTCTTCTCTCCACCTTTCTGATAAGGTTTGCCCTCTAGTTTCTAATTCTAATTCGTCTTTACGCAGAACTTGAATAGATGACATGTGCTTTTTAAGTACATTCAGTGCTTCTGGAGATATTTTGAGCAGAAATACCGTAATGATGATCTCCTCCACTTTTAACGTGAAAACATCTCCTCTGAACTCTTTTCTTTTTTTCAAGACCAAATAGTCTGCGTCTTTTTATTCTCTCTAAATGTCGTTTTTTTTCGGGAATTTAAAAATCTGTATAAAGGAGTTTGAGAACTTCTGCTCGATACTGCCCTATAAATACCGCTCTGCCACTGTTGTTCAGGAGTTTGAAATGCCATGACAGCTATGTTTGCTCTTCTGTTTATGCTTCCTGCTTCGGCAAAATTGACTCTTTTTCCTCCAGAAGTCTTGCAGAGCTGGCTCATAAAATTGTCTGCAGGGTTATTTGTAGCATTCCAGATTCGCGTGTTAGAATATGCTATTTAAACACGACCAATTTCTACTTCTATTGCTTGAAGCATACCTGAAGACTCCATTATCTCAAAAGCAGATTCATCTGGATCAGCAAGCTTTCATTTGCAAAAAGAACCACAAGCATCGTGCTTTCCGAAGACATAGTTTGGTGAATTTCGCTACTCCTGTACTAATGCATCTATTATCTCCTGTGTTGGTTCCTTATGGTTTGAAATAACATGATTTTTTATAGCTGCCCTTGCGCCTCGTATTAGTCTTGGCATACGGCTCTTAAGAATCTTTCTGGCTTTAATGCCATTTACCCCTGAAAACCTGATGCTGCTACGCCGCAGTTTCTCGAGTGCTCGTCCGTATCTTCGCACAGCATGATTTGCGTATTCAAGTTTTAAAACGCGGCCTCCATATGATACTTTCTCCCTCACTTTCATCATGGTATTGGCATCTCCATCACCCACTAAACGAGTACAACGAATATTATGTACTTCTTCTAAGTACTGCAAGCCTTCTACTATCGTATCACTTTCCATTGCAGTCGAAGGACCGTTCCAGTTTTTCCAACAAAAGTGCTCTTTTGCTTGTATTTTGCCCTGTTCGATTGAATTACAGATAAGACACACTTTATTTCTAACACCTACAAATAATATTTTTTGAGTGACATACCTATAATAACTGTTATGCCTGCTGAAGCATTATATTCGTGCCCATAACTTCTCTTGCACCATCCACCATCAGTTATAGCTGTTATACAACAAAAATTATCATTATCTTTGTCTCCACGTTCCTCTGCCATTTTCTTTTCTTCTGCGACGGCGCTGTATATTGAGTCCTTCGCATAAGCTTCAATGACTTAACCGGTGATTTTCTTGCAAGAGGAAACATGTACTGTGACATATATTTGATATTCATAATACTAAACTTTTCTTCTTCTTGAGAAAACCCACTGCCTGTTGTTAAAGCCCCTAAAACAGCTAAGTTATTCAGGACATTTGATTCTGTGTCAGATTCAATAATAGCTACGTCTGGGCATAACAGACTGCTGCAAACATATCGAAATGATGCAAAAAGTCCAGTGTATTTAACTCTCGAGAATACATATTTCCCACCAAATTTGCAACTATCCGTGTGCTCCTCTATCTTTCTGGCTTGATTTATAACAAGAGTTATATTACAGATAAAGCGGCCTGATGGCAAGTCTTGACTTTTACGTTCTTCGTGAAACTCAGTAAGTAGAGGTGGCAAAATTTCCTCCGCTATTTCATGCTGATGTGATTCTGATTTAGAGCTTGCACTTTCAACTACAATATCATCAACTGATTGAAGATCATTTCTGCTATCATCATTAACCTGTAGTGTATCCTCTGGCTTCAGATTTGAAGATCTATGGGAGAGAAAAACAAATTCAGATATATTAATGCTAATTTAATGAGAAAAATAAAATGTCAGTTCAAAAAATGAAATATCTCTTCCTTTACTATTGCTAATAACTTTCAGACACTTGTAATAGGGATGAAATATTCTATATTACCTGATGTATCAATTTTATACGTATGAATGTTCCAAATGTATGTTGTAGGTAAACATATATACAAAAGTATTTTAAAAATGAGGATATTCGATGACGCAGCAATATTTTGCATTTCTCTAGATTTTCCATATACAATTTTCCAAACCCGCTGGACCGCTATTATCAGAATATGAGTTTTCAGTTACTTGCATCACAGTTTATTGAAAAGTTTTTTTTTTGGGGGGGGGGGGGTTAAGACAGATTAAATAATTCGAATATTATTTATTTACTTTTCGAATGATGCATAAAATTAAATTAAAAAATACTCATTAAGTTAAAGCATATTCTTTATATTATATGCAAGCAATATAATAAATAACAGATTAAAAATTAAAATGGGAAAGAAATGCAATATTTCGATGTTACATACAGCTATATATGTATGCTCATAAAATTGCGCATATGTATTCAGTTAGTACTGATCTGAATTAATATGGTTTGGCTGCATTAATTTACAATAAGGATAAACTTTAAAATCAAGTCTTCAGATTTTTCGTTTTCTATTGACATAACATATTTATAACAAAGATAATCAAACTTTTATATGTACTTTCATTCGTATTAGGGGGGGGGAAATAATAATAATAATAAAAAAAAAACCTGTGCTTTATAAACTGGTGATAGCTTCTTGGAGAACGAGCTGGCTGCGTTGGAATTTGGGTTTTTTTTTTTTCAATCTGTGACGGGAATACGAGCCAGATTCCCTAAAAATATTCCAAGAAACCCTCAACAACTCGTCGATAAATTCTGATTAAGAATAGAAAATTACTCAGATAAGCAAAAGTTAAGAGAATTCCTTGATTCAGTCTGTAGAGTCATTAGGTTATTTCGAAGCAGGAGAAGTGAAAAATGAGCAATGTTGATGCCGGGACTCGAACCACGAATCTCTTGAATATGCGCCGAGTGTACTTGACCATTACATCACGAAGGCGAGAGAAATACCTTATCTACTCCCCCTTTTAAAGGGCGACTGGGGCTTTGGGGACCCAATCACCGAATCCTGGGGTGGAGAATCATCAACCACCACCTTTTTTTTTTAGTTCGGGCGCCACTGTAGTGTCATTAGGTTATTTCGAAGCAGGAAAAGTGAAAAATGCGCAATGCCCTTGCTGGGGCTCGAACCACTTACCTCTCGAATTACGCCACGAAGGCATGCTAAGAAGGCGGGAAAATACTTTATAAGTCAATGGTAAAAAGCAATCCTTTGGAAATGGGAAATTGTAATAAAAACCATAGAACAAACAGTATTTATTATATAACGACCAACTCAGAATCTTTCGCTTTACATTCGATGTCGTCCTAAACAATTTTCACCATCTATCCATTTGAATTCTTCTAAGCTACTAAGTACTTGTTCTAAGCTACTAAGTACAGGTAATGTCCTGAGGATTGCTAGCACTAAAGGAACTAAAAGTCTTTTATTATTTTCAGCCTCTATTTTAGATTATTTCAGTGCGATAAAAAGAAAGAGCTCTATGCTATATCAGCTGAATGCCTTTACACATACGCGTATCTGCGTATCGCAGAAAGGTAAAATCACAGGCTCAGTAAACCCGTGCCGAGCCTTCAGCTGAAGCTCAGGTAGCTCATTAAAACACTCAAAAGTAATTCAAAATAAAATGATTACCAAATAGATTGTGTGCATTTAAAGTTTTGAGAAAACAATTGGCAGAAAGAATAAATTCTGGTAAATAAGAAAATCGAAATTGAATTAGGGACAACGAATAATATGAAAAAGATTAAAAAGGCCTTCAAAATTGAGCATTGATATCAACATTGAAATATAGCTAAAAATATATACTGTGAAAAGCTGAAGATGATAAACGGTAGTTTATGCTTTGAACATGGATGGGGGGGGGAGAGAAACTTATTAGAGTAATATACCTTGAACATAAGTATTCGCCTCTTGATTTCATAAAGAAAACTGAACAATAAAAAGGAAAATACATTGATAAATTTAAACACGATATCATTTTGCTGGCAGTCCGAAGCCTAGAGAAAGGATGAATAGCAATTAGAATTGCTCTTAAAACGCACTCTTTATACAAAGGTTAGCGATACGTAATATAAACATACTGTTAAAACAGGGCCGGATTTAGACTTAATAAGGCCCTAAGCTATTTGAGATATGAGGCCCTTTATAAATCTGTTATACAATATTTTAACACTATATTAATATTATATTTTAATTTTTTTTGGGGGGGGGGAGGCCCTAAGCTATAGCTTTGTGTAGCTTATACGTAAATCCTGCACTGTGTAAAAATCTGTGTTTTCGCATTTCAGTTAGACCAAAACATTTCTAACAATTTAATAAACGTAAATACTTTTCTAATGAAAGTAAATAATCTAGTTTATCATGTAGGTCTATTAAAAGACAATCAAGGAGATTTGTTTTGGGTTTAAATTATATAAAGTACATTATACAAATTTCTAATCCATCAGTGAATATTTTTGTTGGAAAATTTTCAGTATGAAACTATGTAGTAGAGACTTGTCAATATAAAACTTATTTTGGTCACAAGAAATATTATGGTGCAATATACTTAAAATGTTTCATTTCCTTTAACTGAAGGTAACCGTTCTGAAAATGGATATTTAAATATAATTCTCACTTTTATATATTTTAATGCACAGGTTCTTGACAAAGAAATATATACAAAAAATTTAGGAATACTGCAAAGCACGCGAGCACCAACTTTCTAGGAGGAGGGACGCTTTCGTGGAGTTCTTTGTAGGAGAAATTGGCTCGCATTTACGTTACACATAGGAAAAACCACGAAAACTTTACGGCAAAACTATTCGCCAGGCTGAGTTACCAGTTTTCAACGACTCTACAACTCATCCGCCGGTGAGACATATAAAACAAAAATTTCAAATAAATAATAAAAACAAGGTCAAAAGGAATGTTAATAATAACACTACGAAGAATATATAAGCGGCTTAATGCCATTATATACTGGTGTCGAATTTTATAATATTACATTCAATAGAAATGAAGAGTTAAAAAAAAGGTGGATTTAAATATTGATGATATACATGTACTTCCAAACACAAAATTTTCCAGAAAAAGATGATGAATTTCACAAAATGTTTCAATTCGGTGAGTAAAACTTTTCTCTGTAAATTTTAACTTTTTGCATGTTCCTGATGTATAAAAAATTCTAATAAGTAAAATATGCATATTCGCGTTAGTAAGAGAAGTATAAACAATTATACACTTTACTTTCTCTTAAAAAATTCAAAGTAAGACATAAAGTAAAACATAAATTAGTCAAGGTAACAACTTTGTCTTTTGTGTAGATTTTCATTAAATTTCGACTGATTTTGAGGGCGACCAGTTACAAATCCCTCTTCGTCAGGTGCGAAGAAGTATTTGTACCTGTAATCCTTTTCGAAATCGACAGCTTTTTAAAGTCTACGTCAGATATAAGGATACTGTTTTTGCCTAATCTATGAAATTAAATATTATTTACAGATTTATTAATTTAGATTACATTTCAAAGCCTATCAATCGAGATTTTTTAAATTCAGGAAGCAGTTGCAAAACAGAATTTAGTTGTTCTGACGTTCTTCAGTAAAACAGTTTCAACGTCAACGTTTGAATTTGTGGCTGTCTCCCCTTAAAATATTAAATACCTCTGCGAATTCTGCATGCAAAAATATAGTTTTTGCATTTATTTGAATCCGCAAAATTTTCCTCCTAATTCAAAATTCACTTAATTGTCTTCGTAACTTAATTAACTTCACAACTTAATTAACATAATTCACTTAACTAACCAGATGAATGCATTATTTACTGATTTCTTTTTCAAAATTTCAAATAGCAAAGATTTTTGGCACAAAAGTGGAACTGCTGTAAAGACCTAATACTGAAAAATGTTGTTTCAGTTTTGTCTTTGTTAACGTTAAAAATCAATACATCACAGATATGCCAACAATCATCGATAATTAATAAATGTTACGTGAGATAAAAAAAACATTCGATTTAAAAAAAGTAGAAAGAGAAAAAGGGTATATAAAACATACTGTTCTATAAGATCTATATTCATAGGTGATTGAAACACTGTTCTTTCTTTCAGACGGCGCAGTCATTGAGCTTTTGAAGCTAATGAATACAGTGGGTGAACTCTTCGACGATTACTTTTAGATTCACCTTTACGTCTACCCATTTTGGAATTAGAGATCAACAGCGAAATAATAATAACACAATATCCAAAATATAAAAGCGAAGAATAAAACAAAAATCAGTATGCAAAATCTGATGACGAAAATGTAAAGAAATGAGATCACGTATATTCTATGGACTAATTTCAGTTTATAAGTAGCTTCTGATTAGTGCATTATAAATTGAAAACAGAGTCTGGCATTTCTGTAACAAGTTCTATTTCTCCCTGAACTGCTCCTTCACCCCTCAGGGTACCTCATGGGGTTAGGAACTAAGAGGACAGGCGTAATCGGTTTTCCCCATTCACTGTAAAGCAGTGGAGATCCCTCTTACATATATGCACTTTTATTTTATGTCTAAATGTTCAATTGTATGTTCTTAATCTTTTACTAAACACCGTGAATTTCACACTTGTTCCTTTTATCTTTGTCTAGCTACTAGCTGTCATTTCAGTTGTTAGCTGATTTACCATTCGCAACTGCCTATCTGTTCGACAAGGGGTAGGGGTTCTTGTCAACCCAGGCACCTTGGTGTTACACCGTTTTCTCCGCTGCTGGAGATCCCTTCGTGGAAACCAAAACATTCAATGACATAAGTTTTGACATGATCGGATGCAAACATTTCGTAATTACGACGTAAATATATGTATTTTCTTTCCTACAATATTCAGTATGTGAAAAGAATGCATTTTTAAGCAGCATTTGATTTTGAAAGGAAATAAACGCTATACTTTTTTCAGAACAGTTTGCTCAGAACAAGTTAATTTGAATGAAACATTTTCACAAATTTTCGTTAACTACAACAGAAAAAATTTTTAAGGTAATTCGATTTTATTCGTTTAAGGATTATAAAAATTACAATCGATGTTTATCCTTAATTTCAACAATTACATATTCTAAAAACTCTTCTTTGCTAATTCCTTAATTACGCATCTAATAGAATTTGTTTTACAATACCTTTTAACAGATTGCCTTCCAGTACGAACAGTTCTAGGTTAAACAGTTTTATAAACGTATTTGTCAACAGAATTTATGTTTACGATTATTAAATGTTAAGTTTATTATGTATTTAGATAATATTTATAATTATTATAAATTTAGGTATATTAAATAACTATATTTCTTCACAGTAACTTTCACAGGAGTTTATGAATGAATAAATCCTTTATTTCCAAGTACATTTATTACTAATTTAATAAACATTTACGTATTTTGTTAAACGCAGATACATGCGTTTTGCAATCATATGCATAAATACCCATATATATTTAATATTTTTCATTTTCGGCATGTGCAAATCTTTCATTTCTGTGCATTCACTATTTTTCTCCAGTAAAGCAATTTATAATAATTTAGCGTGAACCAGAAATTTTTACATAAGAAATATGTATAAACATAATTTGAATGAAAACTACATGCATTTTTTAAGAGGTAAAACTTCATTTTTTATTTAACCTAAAGTGTAAATCCAAAATGATTATTTTTCAGTTATATGAAAATAAAATTATAATATGTGGATGACATAACGTGTATTTTATTTAAAACATTTTGGTGTTTGGAATATAAAATAAAAGTAGCAAATACTGTATCTACGGTATCGAAAGATACACACAATTTTAAAGGTACCGCAAAATTGCTGTCGCAAGTTATCGAAAAATAATCAAAATATGATTTTTGCGTAAATGTTGCTAAACTATATAAATTTCTATTATTTATCCAACAATGAATGTTTCTTTCATACTGAAATGTCCCGCTTTTCGACTGGTATGGAATTGTTGTGCGTAGAAATACTATCAAAGCTCTATCAAGGAAGCTGTGGATGTAAACAAAAAATCTGGATCAAAACCTGGGAGCAGTGCTTCACTCGTAATGGGAGGTTGTCCCCTCCTGTGGTTTTTATCTCCATGGGGTACGTACGTGGCATTTAGACATAAGCAAAAATGCTTTCGCTTACCGAAAAAGCTGCTTTGTTTGCCTTTTCCTCCTCTTCCAAAAGGAGTAATAGATTGACAACTGATATACTTTTTACAGCTGTGTAAAGTATCTAAACGATAGAGAGGAAAGCATTTTCTTGCATGAACTGACCTGCAGAAAGCGTTTTTATGCAATTCTTTTCATTTTGCGCGCGTACTAGAAGAGAAGTAAACAATAAAATTACTCTTGACACAAACCTATTACAGTTTTTTTTTATACTTAATTTATTTTATTTTCATTTGTTATTCGTTCAAGGTTTACAGTTTATCTCATTCTTTTTTCCTTCCTTCTTCCCAATCTTTTTTGAGCAACTTTTTTGGTTGTATGGTTCAATTAATTTTCAATTATTAAATTTATAATATGCGGAGTTTACAAGTAACGAAAGGCGGGCACTCTGGTGGCCAACATGCATAAACAGGTAGTCGTCCCTTGCCATCCACTGTAGAGCATACAGAATGAAAATAACCTAGGATTTGAACTGTGAAATCCGTTTCCATTTTTTTATACTTCCTACATTATCGTATCGAAACCGGCGATCGCTGCTGGTGTCTCTGGAGTGTGCTTCGTAGTACTTACAGTTTTCTGGGTCTGCCGCTGTGGCCCACTTTGGACTTTTGACCGGATATGATTGTCTAAGTACCTATTTATTTCGATTTTAACTGAATAATTCCCCTGAATACGTGATGTATGACTCCAACAAAGGCGTGACTGGTGCTTATCTTGGCGAGTGTTCTGCGCTAAATAATTTTTATTGTTTTGTTAAAAGTATTGGCGAGTTCGTTGCCTAATGATCTGAAAGTCAATGGCCTGGCATTTGTTTAATAATTTAAACAATGTTTTAGACCCATTCCCTGACAAACGGTAAACTAGCTGAAAATTACTAGATCGACCATTGTTCAAATCCTCAAAGAAGTTCCCGCATGGGAGTTTTCGTGATTTTCCCCATGCGTAATGTGGATACGAGCCATTCCCATTTAGAAAGCCTCTCAGGAAGGCATTCCTTTCTTCAGTCAAACAGCTTTCGTGTGCTTTGCCGTTACCAAAATAATCCAGTCCAAAGCAAAGCTACAAACAGAACAAGAAACAGTTTCAATTAAAAATACCAGGTTTGTATTGGGATTTTAAATTGCTCCTGCTAGCTTTTTGTTATTATGCCACCATATATTTTATATATGTTCTTCAGCCCTCATCATATCATCATCAATTACTCCAAATCCATGAAGCCGTAAAACGCTACAATATCTTCAAAAATTGATGATAATATATGAAAATGCTGTTCACATGCATTTACGTCTAATACGTACAACGATAAGTCGAAATGATCATTGAAATTAAATGTTTATCTCGGTAAAAGACCTTTCATCTACTTTACCATTAATTATCATTTGATGATTTACAATCAAAGAGCTGACAAAACAAACCAAATATCTTCAAAGTAAAGTTATTACTCGTTCTTTGAATTCTTCCGCAAGACCCACTTTATTAGTGAGCGAATTTTCGCAAATTTTAAGGATTTTTCGTAATTTTATAACATAATAAATTAAAAAAATCACGAATTTTTCTGATTTCTATTGAAGTTTCTAGATGTTTTCCAATGTTTAAATGCCTTTAATATTTGCCGGCATCTTGGACAATCCATTTTTGAATACAAACTTACATGATAGCAGATTAGCTCATTGACGACCGAGGTGCCGGTAGGCCATCTGTTATCACTGATCACTGATAGTTCGATCGGAGTTCTAATAGCAGCGAATGGTCTGGTTGCATGGGTGATTTCGTGATTTTCCCCATGTATAGCATAGTATAAGCCAGTTTCACTTAGAAAGTCCTCAATCAAGTCAAGGGCATCCCTCCATTTACACAGATAGCCCTTGTGTGCTTTGCCGTAATTAAATAAATAACGAAACCAGTGATAATAACAGTTACCAAATAAAGAAAAATCTATGTGGCGTATAAGTATTAAATTATATAAGTGACAATCCTCGGCTGCGAAATATTCGCGGAATTCACGATTTATCTCTCGAGATGTTCCTTAATTTTCAATTATGCCATCCTTCCCGAGATGAAATAACTTATACTATGTGATGCACGAAATAATATTGAAATATTCAAATGTCATGTTGCAAGAATTATTGAAGAGGCAAAATTTGCTTTAACGAATTCTTATATAAAATAACTCACTATCCCTAATAGTATTTGAAGACTATTTTAAATCCGTTTTAATTATGTTTAATTTCCACGCATTCAATGAAGTGCTGACCTAATATATAATGAGATTATTCAAAAAATGTAAGTATAATTTGAACGCTTCTTTTTCTATGATTAAATTCTATAAATTACCCCAAGTAAATATCAGTGCAGCATTCAAGATTTTACGTAAAATGGTTCAAAATTGATAACTGAGGTAGTTTTAAAGATATCCCTAACGCTCTCTGAAAAAATATTGAATCAGCTTTCCACGTTCTCGCATAACCCTTAGCTGAAAATTCATTAGTATTATCAGTTAAATAATTAATCATTTGAATTACATTTAGCGGAGAGCGAAACATTGCGCCTGAGAAATTCTTCGTTGAATGCACCGACTCCTTATGGTTTCCAGACTCTACAGATGGCTATTGAAAGGTTCAACGTTTTGTTAGATTGATTGGCTATTGAAAGCTTTCAACATATTGTCCTCTTAAATTGCTTGAGGCAGGGGGGTATACAATGACGTAAGCGAAATCTTTAAATTTGCAGCCTTTTTAAATATAATCGATGTATATGCACGTTTTGTGCTGTAGAAATAACATTTTGATGAATGAATTGCGTCATGGGGAATCTATAAATGTTACTTCGTTTCCTGAGGTAAAAAATTAAGCACTTTAATGCAGAAGAATTAAATGTTACCTCCAAAATGAAAATTGACTATCTATCCAAGCGCAGTTGTGGCGCCCTCTATTTTTCAATAATGATACTAATAAAAAAAACGCTAAAAAACAAAAGTGATATTCGGCAAATATTTATTAATAATATGATAAAGTATGCCATTTTTTAAACTCAGCAGAATTTTAAGGATGTATTCTATGCATAAGAAGACTTTTGCAGTACTTCACTGCATTGTTTTTATGTGATAATAGACCGCTAAATTTGCTTATGTTGAAAGAATAGGCAGACATTTGTCAACAAACCGCCTTAAGAACGATTATCAATGTAACTTTAAAGCTTTTGATCAAGCGAAAATTTGTTCTGATATTCCACAATTGAACATCAAGCCTTATTTAAATGAGTTAAAAACCCATAATATACTTTTGCGTTGAAGATATGCATAAAAAATTGTTGTTCGAACATTCCCCTTCTGAAATTCATATCCTCATAGGCGCGGACATAGCGGGAAAATTGCTTACAGGCAAAATAAAGAAGTTAGAATGTGGATTAGTTTGCATTGAAACTTATTTAGGCTGGAATATCACGGGAAAAATTCCTGTAGAAATGGAAAATAAATATGGTTGTTCTTATACATTTTCCATGTTAGTATCAGATAGTAAAATTTCTGATTTATGGAAACTTGATACTCTTCGGATATTAGATCCTTCAGAAAGTCAAGCTAAAAGTGAATTAGAAAAACAAACAATGACGCATTTTCTTGTTAATGTGAAAAGAGACGAAGAGGGAAGGTTTCAAGTTTGTTAACCTTGGATTGAAAATCATTCCTCACTTCCAAACTATCGGGAAATAGCAGAAAAGAGATTAAAGAGCACAGTGAAGAATTTAAAGGATGAGGGATTTTTAGAAGATTATGAGGCAATTTTTAAATCTTGGGAAGAGGAGAAGATTATAGAGATTATTCCTGTGGAAGAAGTTAATAACCTCTTCCATTATTTACCCCTCCGTGCTGTTATTCGAATGAATTCCACAACGACAAAAATAAGATCGGTTTTCGATGGATCCGTAAGAACTAAAGGATCATCTTCCATAAATGACTGTTTGGAAAAGGGTCCAAATTTGATTGACACTGTTCCAGCCATAATAAATAGATTTCGACTGGGAAAAATTGGCATGAGCGCTGATATTAAGAAGGCTTTTCTTCAGATAGGACTTAGACCTGAAGGCAGAGATTATTTAAGATTTTTATGGTGGGAACAGGGAAATTCTGAGCGTTTGAAAATATTCAGGTATAGAAGAGTAGTCTTTGGAATAACCAGCAGTCCGTTTCTCTTAAATGCAACACTAACGAAATTACTGAATGAAGTACCAGAAAATTATCGCGCGAGTGCTAATAAATTAGTAGAATCCTGGTACGTTGATAATTTAGTTACAAGTGTGAATGATGAATCAGAATTAAAGAAATTAAAAATGATGCTACTGAAATTTTGGCAAGTGCTAAATTTGAATTACAAGAGTGGGTGTATAACTACTATCCGCCAAATAAAAGGGATGCCTTTGTTGTCGAACCCATTTTAGAACAGTCGAAACTTGATAAATTAAATGAGAATGAGTTTTTAGGTGAACCTTGGGAAGCTAAAACGGTCAACATTTTGGGACTTCTTTTGGATTTGCATGATGACACATTAAGCTGTGATATCAAGGGATTAAATGAATCTAAAAATAAAACTATTACTAAAAGAATAATTTTGTCTGAAATTCATAAAATTTATGACCCTATTGGATTCACTTGCCCTGTAATTTTAATTCTCGAAATTCAATTACAAAACTACTGGTAATTAAAAGTAACTTGGGATGAAGATCTTCCTGAAGAAATAAATATGAAATACATGAAATGGAAAAATAATACAACTCGTTTAACAGAAATAAAAATCCCACGACAGATGATGCTTAATATTGATTCTGGATTGAAATTATCCTTTCATATCTTTTGTGATGCATCTCGAATGGCATATGTCACCTGCGTTTATTTAAGAAATGAAAATGAAACTGAAGTTTCTTGTCATTTAGTTCAAGCACGATCTAGAGTATCTCCTCTAAAACCCACATCAGTTTGTAGACTAGAATTATTAGCTTGCGTTATTGGTGTAATGTTAATGAAATCTATAAAACGAGATTTAAAGGAAGAAAATATACCGACGTTTTATTGGACAGATTCGATGAACACATTGTACTGGACTAAGAATGAAGAAAATTGGGAAGTATTTGTTATGAATAGAGTAAAAGAAATACGAGCTATGTTCCTGGAAACTTGAATCCTGCGGATATTCCGTCAAAAGAATGTTCTGTTGAAACTATTAAAACCAGAAGATGGCATGAAGGTCCAGCATGGTTGAAGTTGAATTCAGACTGTTGGCCTACTTTTGATATTTCTCCTGACAAGGATATGATTTATCGAGAAAGAAGAAAACAGTTGTATCTTCGTTAACAAATGTAGATGAAGAATTTTCTCATTTCTCACAAATTTCTTCTTTTGAGAAATTAATTAGAGTTACAGCCTGGATAAAAAAGGTATATTGACAACTGCAGAGATAAAAATAGAAGAACGTCAAAGAACTTAGAAGTCGAAGAATTGAATGCAGCTGAAGTTCCTTGTTTGGAAAATTGTGCAAAGGGTCACCTTTAAAACAGAAAAGGATAAACGCTTGCGACATTTAAAACCATTTGTTGATTCACCTGTCTTTTAAGAGTAAAGTCAAGAATATTAATGAGACAAGACTTCGAAAATTTTAGAACCTACCTGTAATCCTACCTCCTGAACATCCAGTTGTCTCTAAACTGATTATGGAAAAACATAAACAATTAATGCATTGTGGAACTCAGACTTTAATGGCAATGCTACGTGAAAATTTTTGGATTTTGAAAAGTCGTAAAACTATTCATAAAGTGTTGAAAAACTGCACTAAATGTAGAAGATTTGATTCGAGGCCCACGACGGTACAATTCGCACCTTTACCAAAAGACCGTGTTAAAAATTCTTCTGTTTTCGAAGTGACCGGTATTGACTTAGCTGGCCCTTTATTTTTAAAAAATGGGTCGAAAACGTGGATAGTTTTATTTACATGTGCCGTATACAGGACAATTCATCTTGGACTTTTAACGCCTTTGTCAACAGATAACTTTTTATTGGCTTTCCGGCGTTTTATAGCTCGCCGAGAAAGACCTGAAATTGTCTACACTGATAACGGTAGTAAATTTGTGTGTACAAATTCACTCTTAAGAATGATTGACTGTGATAAAATTATTAAAAATCATATTGTCAACTGAATTAAATGGAAATTCATCCCACCAGCTTCTCCCTGCTAGGGTGGATTTTGGGAAAGAATGATTGGCCTGATGCAAAACATTCTCAGAAAAGTTTTAAGTAATGCCTCACTGAAATATGAAGAACTCTCTACAATCTTCTGTGATTGCAAAAATATCTTAAATTGCAAACCATTAACTTATATGTCCGAAGACTTGGAACTGGAACCCTTGACACTGCCATGTTTTTTTGTGATCTAAAAGAAAGTGGTGTTCCAGATCTAGACATTATTGATGCCAAATACTTACAAAAAAGGTATGCATACCAGATGAAGGTCAGAGAAGATCTAAGAAAACGGTTTAGAACGGAATACCTAGGACAACTAAGAAACCATACTTTAAAAACAGAGAAATATGTTAAACTATCGGTTGGAGACATTGTGTTAATAGAAACACCTGAGAAAAGAATCAAGTAGCCTCTAGGAAAAATTATAACACTAATCCCAGGAAATGATGATATAGTTCGTTTAGTGAAATTACGCACCAAATGTGGCGAAATCCTTCGACCCATAAAACGAATTTATCCGTTGGAAGTCCATTTACAAACGGATAATCTAGGAGACTGTTTGAGAGAGAAGCATTCTGAAAAAAAAAATGTGATAAGCCTACATCTTCTATTGGACCTACAGATTTTCGTGCCACTGACAAAGATCAGTCAGATGAATTCAAACAGGAATCTCTCAAAACAACTAGATGTGGACGAGTAATTCGAACCCCTGAAAGGTTAGACCTCATGAACATTCAACCAGACTATGGCTGAGTTTCAACTTGGCGAAACTCATGGGGGGGAAGCGTGTCGCGAACGACGCATGCTCCATTCTTGGGGAACGAATCGAGCCTTCAGACCGACGAGTACAAAAAAGAAAGTTTCTGAAGTTTACTTTTGAGAACTGGCAACGATGAGTGTACGTGTATAGAACAGTGACGTTAAGTAGGTTAGAAGCATATTTTGTTGTTGTAATGATCGATATATTGTTACTGTTTTGTGTGAAGTGTAAAATAAAGTCATTCGTGAAAAATAGTGTCAATTTTAGATGTGTTTGAAATATAGTCTCCTTAAGCGGCGGACCAGAATCGAAGGACGAGGAATCATAAAGGTAAGCAACTTCTCTTCATTTGCTTATGCAGAATTTTGAATGATCTGTTTTTTAATGAAATAAAATAGGCCGATGATTGTTAACATTCTTTCTGTTCTCTGGATGTTAAAAGATTTTGGATCACAATGTGGAAATGATTTGGGTTATGAAAAAGATGAATGATTATGCTAAAATTTTACAATTTTTATATGATATTTGGAAATGCAAGGAGTCTGTTTTAGTTGGTGCATAAAGTCGGTTTGATTGTTCTAAATATGAGTGTCTGAAATGTCAGAACAGTGTGCATTTGTGGGAACAAATGGATAAACTGATGAATATGAATGGCTTTGTCAAAAGCAAGGTAGTGTGAATCCACGTGATGTTTGTAGAAGTCAGGAGAGGTTCATATTTTAAGCACAGTTATTTGACCATTTATGGCATTTTACAGATTACAAGATTAGGGTCCGGAATGTACTCGAATGAGTTTGCTATGAATGCGGCGAAAGTTTATGGACATGTTGTTGTTGACTGGTTTATGTTTTTTTGCAGAGAGGTATGGTAGATGGTCGTGATCATTTAAGGCGTTCATCTTGGTAGAAAAGAAGTGATTTTTGAAATGAATAAAATGTGGAAAGGCTGAGTCTGCACGTGGACTCTGGATTGTTGGTGGAATTGAAAGGAAATCGGATATATATATATTTTAAGAGAGATTGGAAGACCAAAAGAGAACCTTCTGAGTTATCTTGGGCACTTCCAAGGAGAGCATACAACAGAGTCTCTCGGAAGAAAGGATGCGTGTATTTATGCACCAATCACACCGTGACATTCAAAGAGTTTGAGTGGGAGGCCCATATCAGTTTAGTTGAAGCAACTTGGTCAATATTCAAACACAACCTTATAGAGACATAGGTTATTTCGAAGCATCAGACATGAAAAATGAGCAACGCCTTCGCCGGGAATCGAACCACGGAGCTCTCGGTTACGCGTCGAGCATGCAGACCACTACACCCCGAAGGCATGCGAAGAAGGCGGGAGAAATACCTTATAACCTGAGAAATAATTCGGAACGTGAATTCGATTCTTATCTGACGGAATATGCTCTCATGTCCATAAATTAAGGATAATGCAAAATCAGGCAAGGGAAGAGTTAAAAGCAAAACAAATTTGACTTATTTGTAAAGCTTATTTATTAAACAAAAGAGCAAAAAAAGATGCTATATGTTTGATATTATTAAAAAAATTAGCGATTTTTTCTCCCTGGAGCAAATTACAAAAAAAAAAACCTATTTACAAAAAACCAATATTACATGGTTGGTATGATTGTTAATACATTGTACGTCTCCCAGACGATGCAATAAAGTCCGTACAACGCCTAGGCATGCTGAGTATCAAATTATCGATCTGATCGTGTGGGATATTACACCACTCAAAAAGCAATGCTCTCCGAAGTTCCGGTAGACACGTAGGAGGAGGTTGACGGGCTGCAAGTCTTCGGGCAAGCATGTCCCACACGTGCTCTACTGGATTTAAGTCCGGTGAGAATGCTGGCCTTTCCATACGGGGGATATCCTCCGATTGAAGGCATTCACTTACGATGTTTGCACGGTGAGGACGGTCGTTGTCATCCATAAACACAAATTGTGCGCCCATGGAGCTCCGAAACAAACGTACATGTTGTTCCAGAATGACGTCCCGATAGATTTGGCTTGTCATGGTTCCAATTTGAACATGCAGGTCAGTTCTGGAACCCAGAATAATTCCAACCCAAACGAACACTCCTGCACCACCGTAACGGTGTTGTTCAATGATGCTTTCTTGGTGGTAACGGGTACCTGGAGCTCTCCATATGAAAGTCCGGTGAGAATCAGACTGCAAGCTAAACCTGGACTCGTCGGAAAACATCACACAAGCCCACTGTTTCGGTGTTCACAATGCATGCTCTCTACTCCAGGCTAACCACAGGCGACAGTGAGTTGCAGTAAGTGAAGTGCATTTGACAGCTCTACGAGCATATAGACCAATCTGCCCTAAGCGTCTGTATACGGTCTGCCTTGAAATTGTCGAACTGAAGAGAGCTGACGAGACAGGTCTGAGGCTGTGCTCCGCCTGTTTCTTTTGGCAGTAACTCCCAAATACCGGTCCTCATTCGGCGTTGTAACTCTGGGGCGACTTGTGAGGAAACGTCTACTCACATTACCATCATCTTGGAATGGTTACCAAAGCCTAGAGATGACACTCTGGGCAATTCCAAGTTCGTCTGATACTTCCAGTTGGGTACGCCCACATTCCAGACGGCCGATAATTCTACCATAAAAAATCATGCAAATGCGTCTTTTGTGTCATAACTATTCGGTTATTGCACTGAAATGCTTATAAAGCGCCTGCGAACAATTTTCCTTCTTTATCTGTATTCCTTATATATCACTCTTTTACACTCTCGTCATTGCGACGTACTATCGGTGTCATCTGGTTACTTCCTGAAATTTGCATATGATTCTTGAAGATGTGTGTAGTGATTTTACAGGTGATATATTTATTTTAGAGTTCGATTTCCGCGTGACTCCGAATTATCCTTAATTTTTGGACATGAGTGTATGTAGAAAAGATTTTACAGCCATTCAACGAAAGATGAAGCTTTTTGTGCATTCCTGTCTGACATTATCCAGCTTTGTCCACTAATGAAAAAAGATGCATCTGAATTACTGAGGCAAGTGCGAAATCTTGTGTTTTCTATACTGTACCCGCTGTTGGGCTCGTTTTCTGTTTGTGTCAATTGGAATTATAACTCTTTCGGGAAAATGTATAGAAACGCACTAGTTTTCAAAGTCCGCCATGAATGCATCTTTCCCCTGGCATAGATAATCCTTGAATGCTTTGCCGTAATCTAAATAAGCAAATCGCTACCATCATCGAGCGAACGGAGGTCTTCCATGTGCCCGTGACCTTGGAGCACTGAACGTTACTGTGCGTTCGAGTTCATTTTGCAGTTAAGCCTAGCATGCAAGAACAATTCCTATAAAACCTGCTTTTTACCTAATTATTTGGATTCTTGCATATATTATTTAAATGTTATAACATAAACAGAAAATCCTAACACTTAAAATAATAATTATAAATAAGTGCGTTATTAGTAATAATAATTATATTCAGATATTTGAATTATTTCTGTGCAGTAATGAACTAAAAAATTAATTTAAATATCAGTATTAATTTATACTATTTCCTGTAGAGGCATTGGTTTTTTCACGGTTTACCTTCCATTAATTTCAATGAAAGATTTTGCCCACTAATTGCAGCAAAGCACTAGTATAACATGCTGGCTCTGTTTTTGACGGCTGAAATGTTAACTTTTTAGAAATGAGGGGCGTTGTAGCTTTCCTCATATGCAACGTAACTGTGAGTAGTCCTCTATAAAGGCATCTCTTGTGCAGATGATACTCTCCACACTTTCGGAGTTGGTGACTATATTATACTAATACCTCCACAGATATAAGTAGACCATGCGTATCTTCACATCTCACTTCAAACAGAAATTATTAATCTGGTAATTAAATATGTCACGCTTGGTTTTAAAATTTTTCTTGCTTGTTCTGCTTTAGACAAGTTTTTACGCGAAATTCTTTGATATTTATCTGTCTCTCAGATATATATTAAAGACATGTTGGTTCGAAAAAGATAGCTATGATATTAATTCTTTATATATTTATCCTAGTTGTGCACTTCCAATTATTTCTTAACGTAAGACGCAGAAATTTATAAAAACAGTCTTAACATTTTATGTGGCAAAGGTAACATTTTATACAATCCGTGTAGAGTACAAATTCCAGTTAGTAAAACATTTATTACGATTAAGTTATTAAAAAATGAAAGCTCCTTACTTTTAAAAATAAAATTCGGGGAACTGTGTTAAATAATAAATTCCCACAAAAATAAAAAGCTTGGTGAAACCTTTAATAAAGGATTCTGTTTTAACCAAGACAGAAACCATCAGTCATTAAACGAAGCAGTTTTTGCTTTACGCTTTTCCCCTAAATATATTCTCAAAAATCTTGAACTAAAATTCAAAGTTAGTATAAAAAGTGACGCAAGTCAGTAAATTCATTCTGGAATGTTTCCGAAAGTTTTTCCATGAAATGGTTAGAAATTTTTGTTCATAATTTTAACCATAATAAATACAATATTTGACGAAACGAATTTTTTTATCTAAAACTGCAGGAAAAGTTAACTTTTATTTTAAGAGAAACTTTTACCTGCTTAAGAATGTTCATAAAACACTTTATAAACAATTTTTTTTCCGGAGAAACAATTTATGCTTCAATTAGATTTTAAAAAAAAGTAGAAACTAAAAGAATAGCATACTATTTAAGCCAGAGCTCTCTCATCAGTCTGTAAGGTTATTGTTTAAATTAACCATAATTTCAGCCTTTACTATAACTTCTCCTTTCCATTTCCTCACCAGAAATGTAAATGAGTTAGAGAGTATTTATTCTGAGGATTTTCGATTGTAAAACAGAGCGTGTTTTTGGCACTCGAGGCCCCGTTACTTAGTTTTACCAGCTTTCATATGATTGCAGTTGTTCGGGTTTGTGTTACAGCTACCGTCATTTAAATTGTTATGCCGGTAAGAAGTTTTGAGCAAACTTAGATTTAATTTAAATTGATTACTAGGTTAACTTTGAATTTAAGTGCTGCCTCAAGTTACATCGCCACAAGTGATGGTTGATCTTCTCAAGCACGAGAAGTACGTTTATGTTCGAGTTCTGTTATAACAAAAAGCCTATTTTAAAACCTTTTCAAAACGCTGCAATTAATTTTAGACACAGCAGTAATTCGCTTTATCTCTGTTAAAAGTTTGGATCTAGTTTATGTTCTCGAAGAAAATCAAACTCTATAAGTATTTTATTTTCCTCCTCACTCTTTTTCGTCCTTCTCTCTCTCTCTTTTTCGCTTATTGCGCTTCTTTTATCAGTTTCATCTAACAGATATATTAGAAAATTCATAACTCCAGGAAAAACGAACAAGTAACTTTGCTTTAACTTTTTATATGAAATCATAGTACGGCTTAGGAAGCTTAACATATTATGTAATTAGTTTGCTTTAACTTAAGCTAAGAACACGATAGCTGCCACTCTAAGCACGATTCCCCTTTCGAATGTAGAATCCGAGGATCTCGTATTCCTGTTACTTTACCACTAATCTATCGAGAACGCCTTTGTAACACCAGATTATAAATCCTCACTCCACAAAGACACTATATAGTGACAAAGGTTCCCAACCTGCTCGGAATTCGAACCTGATGTCAATGGTTTCTGCATTCAACCTTCTCTAACACCATACTGTTTGCGGCATGTTGAAATGAGAAACAGTGTATTATAACTGATGACAAAAGTGAGATAATTATTCTACGGCTCTGTAGCATTCTTTAAGAATTCATTACTGTAAATTTGCTCATAAGTTATGCTTATAGTGAGTCTATGGTAAATATTGTTTGCAAACTTCGGATATTGAAAACTAAATTTCTTGTTAATCGCGTGTTTAAACAGTTTAATAAAAAAAATTGGCATTTGCAAGTGCTCTTACAGAATGTTGTCATTGTGGAAACTTTTGCACTTTCTAGCAAAAGAACTGAGAGTTAATGTTTTTAAATTCTGGCATATATCGTGGGTCTCACACGAAAAAAAAAAGTGTAGTTTTTCATGTAAATCTATCCAGAAAGCAGTGATTAGTCTATAGCACGGGCTCCCAACCTTTTTGTCCCTAAGAGTACATTCTAGAATATCTGTTGGACGGCGGGCGCCATTTACTTTTTCAAGGTGAATTTATAGTTGGAATAATGAATAACACATGCACATAAGAAACGAAATCGGTCGCATTGCTCTTTGTGCTGGTATCAGTGTTGGACACAATTTCTATTTCAATAAAAATAAAAAAACTTTCCCATAGAAATTGTATTGAAAACTAAAACATTTTTATTGTGGTCGTACGGAGGCAGGCACAGGTTAAACGATCGGCGGTCATAGGATTGGGAACCCCTGGTCTGTAGAGTCATGAAGTTTTTTTGATGCGGGAGACGTGAAAAAGGAGCAATGACCTCGCCGGGTCTCGAACACCGGACCTCCCGAACACCCGACAAGTGTGCTTCTAGTTACACCAGGAAAGCACGCAGAGAAGAGGGAGAAAATATCTTATATACTCCTCCTTTTAAAGGACGACTGGAGATGAGGGGATCCAATCGCTACATCCTGGTGGTGGCGAAGTATCGTCCACCGCCTTTTAGTTCAGCCGGCAGTGTAGAGTCATTAGGTTTTTAGCCCAAATGGGAGTTAGCCAAGAAGGGCTATTAGTCTCGAAACGACGTTTTGCGTAGAGTCACTTTAAATGGCTGAGTCACTTTTAAAATTGTGGCCACCAAAAATTATCACCTTGTATTATATTTTAAGAAACTAACTAATGAAGAAGCTACATGAATGCATGTATGTTTCTCCCATTGTGAGAAAACAACGGTACCTATAGTCATCAAATTTTTAATAACATAATCCTTCACCTGAACATGGGCACCTGGAAGTCCGAATTTAGTATTTAGAATTTGTTTTATTGTCTATTTCATATTTTGTAAAACTTTAACGAATTTTAGGGGTGAACATGGTCCGCAAGCACAGATGCGTACTTGTATTGATCCACTGTGCCTTCCACAATGATCAGTGAACCTAGAGAATGCCAGGAAAACATTCCCCAGACCATAATGCTCCCGCCTCCAGCTTGGACCGTTCCGGCAATGGTTGCAGGGTGGTTCCTTTCAGAGGTTTCACGCCTTATACGCCAACGTCCATCTGTCCGATGGAGCATAAAACGCGATTCATCCGAAAACGCAACCTGTCGCCACTCAGTGGACGTCCAGCTGCTGTACTGGCGTGCAAATTCTAGCCTTCGCCGTCGATGAACAGCAGTCAGCATAGGTGCACGAACCAGGCGTCTGCTTCGGAGGCCCAGACGCAGCAATGTTCGCTGAATAGTACTTTGGGAGACACTTTTGGTAGCCCCTTGGTTCATTTTGGTGGTCAGTTGCTCAACGGTAGCCCGTCTATCTGCCCGAACGCATCTCCGCAACCGTCGTTCGCCTCTGTCATCTATGGCCCGTGGTGCACCACATTTGCCACGTCGCTGATTTTGGACAGTCCCATTTTGCCATGCACGGTACACTTTTACCACGGCGGCACGCGAACAGTTCACAAACTCAGCCGTTTCGGAAATGCTTCCACCCTTGGCCCGAAAGCCAATGATCATGCCCTTTTGTAAGTCGGATAAATCGCTTCGTTTCTGCATTACGCCAACGATTGAAATGTTTTCCGAAGCCCTCACACACCCTTTATATACGCTCAACTGCACTGTGCTGCCACCTGCCTTCTGTGATTGGTTATTTAACTCTGACATGGAAAGTACGTGGTGGTCACATTAATGTGACTGGACTGTGTATGTAAATATGTAATAGATATTTTATATGTAATCTGAATAGATAGAATAGATAGTCGGTTATCATATAATACCCTGCTAAAAATGCCCCATAGAAGCCAGTAAAATTTTTTATGGGTACCCATAAAATTCTATGGGTTTCTGTTGCGTTCGTTTATGCTTAGTTAGAGCGGCGTTCCATGCGTCGTTTAGCTCCGATAGCGTCGTTGTGTATCAAGTGTGAACAGCCCTTAAGGCGACCCCGTTCAAACTTTTCTCCGTGTGAACGCTGACGTGAGGAAAAAAATTCCCCTCCCTCCCCCGCTCTCGGAAGAAGCAATATGACCCCGTTCGTGGTAATGTTGTCATGGGATGTATGTGATATCGTGTTGGTGGATAGTAGGGTGTAATAATGCAATAAATGATTTACAATTTTTGCTATGTTTTACTGTTTAGATGTTTGTAATGAAAAATAAAATACCAACATTGGCTGTGAATATGAAATAATATGAAAGGAAATAACAATAAAGCCATGCACCTGTAATCGTGTCTAATGCATTCAGCGAACATTTTTTGACAGTTAAATAGTTCTGAAATGGATTTTCTGTGCGTGAAATTGGTTTTACATCTTTACTTTTATCCTAAAAAAGTAATGTGCTTAAAGACTGAAAAGTGATAATTTCAGACTTGATAATTTGGCTCAGTGTGTTTACATCAGATGCACATTGCATTCTACTCAAACTGTATTTTTGAAAATTTGTTTTTTGATTATAATTTAGAAATACTTTTTAAAGCTTGTTCATGTAGATCTTTATTATTTGAATATTATGTAATAATAAATTTGAGCATACCTTACTTAAAAGAGATCTTGCATGATTCAATAATGAAGTAAACATTGAAATATTTAATGTGTGTATTTCTTATTGAATGAGGTAGGCAAGACCTACAAGCCAAGGAATCTTTTTTGCATTACTAAAATTGTGTGAAAATTTAGATGATTATAGTAGGTTACATTGTTTAGTCCTGTTTTTTTTCTTTTTGGTCTATATTTCTGTACAAGTATGAGACTAGAACCACATTGTTACATTAAATATTTTATGCTATTTTGTTAAAACACATATAACCAAACATTTTTATGCATGTTTTAATTTTCATCATTATTAATTTCATGAAGAAAATTTCAATTTTTTTTCATAAATTGCTTTTGAAATAGAGTTGTGAATAATTAATAGAGTTAATGCAATATTAAATGTGCTAATCTTGGGAATATAAAATATGAATTATTTATTGGAAAAAAACTGCATTAAGTGAAACCTCATATAGTGGTTATTTTCTTAGATGACCACCTCTGACAGTGACACATTTGTCAGGAACATAATTAAATAACAGTACTTAAAATCACTGATAGTTTTGTAAGGCTACAAGAAACTGGCGTTATCCGGAATTGTGGAGTTAATTGTTTTAGGAAAGTTTCACTGTATAATCAGTTGATTTAGGTATAGTAATTTGGTATTTTTACAAAGTGTTATTTTTATAGTATGTAATCTGTGGTCAATAGCAATACCTATCTTTTCAGTACTTTAAATTTTACTATTTAGAAATTTTACAGTTCAAAATAACATTTCTATACAGTTTTTAAAGTATTTTTTCTGCAATAGAAATGTAAATAACTTATACCCAAAACACCAACTTAAATTTATTTTGTAATGATAAATTATTTATATATATATACAGTATGAAAGTTAATTATTAAGCATTTTTACATCGAGAACTACATGTTGTATAAATACCTATTATGTTATAGATTTTATTTATATAAGTCTGTGGAAGATTATATGATACTAAAAGTGAGATTCAGAATAAGATATTGTATGCTATGAGATATTTCCTTAATTCCCGAACTGTGGGTTGAGAATTGGTATTTTTTGAGTCTTGTAAATTTTTTAAAGTTTGCTTTGTTACAATGTAATTTATTGCATTTTGGTTTGTTATATTCTTATATTGAGGTTTCTTTTATATTCTGACAGATACAGGTAACGTTCAAAGTACTGTAAAAAGATGGCATCTGTCCACCAACATAATTTATTGCATTTTGGGTATTATTAAGTTTATTATATTCTTATATTGAGGTTTCATTTATATTCTGACAGATACAGGTAATGTTCAAAGTACTGTAAAAAGAGGGTCGACACTGTATATGTATATTATCGTTTCTACACTACATTATATTTTAGAATTTGGCCTACGGGTACCCGCAGAACTGTACTTAATTCCCCGTAAAAAATTTTATGCGTTTCTACGGGGCATTTTTAGCAGGGTATATATTTATAATAAATATCATATAATAGATATTTTATATGCAATATGAAAGCTCTTTTTACCTTATGTGCCGTAATTACCTATAAAAGTTTTAAGCTGCTTATGTTGTGTGAAACGTTTCTAAATAGTGAACGAACGTTGTTAGCATTTCACGCAATTCACTTTCGTGGAATAAAATGATAAATGATAATCATCACAACAATGCTTACTCTCGAGATTCTATTGAGTTTTGATAGCATTCTGACATAATTTATGCGCATTTAAAATTTAAAAATAAAACGTTCAGCACATCAAATATGATACTGTGAGCCCATGAAGGAAAAAAAAACCTTATTGTATACAAAGGATATTAACACATTTTTAGAACAATTTCGATAAGGTATTAAAAGAAAAGCCTATGTTTTGGAATAAAAATTTCTGGCAACAGATTATTTGACATGAGAAATATCGTCTGATACTTTAAAATTTTTTCTGCTTTCAAAATGTCACATTTAAACAAGCCGCGCATTGAAGAATATGTTTTTCTGCTTTCTGAAGAGAAATATTCCTATTTCATAATTTAAGGAACGTTGTGAAATGAACGGTTTTAAAATTTCTAAGTGCAATATAAGCATCATTATTAATCGGAAAGGGAAAAACTGTCAATCATTACTTCTACGAAGAAGAGACCAAATGAGTCCTTAAATCTTTGATAACAAGAGAAAATCAGGCAAGGCAGAAATCAGTTGCAAAATCTTCAAATACATCTGTAGCAACAATAAGTGAAATAATAAACCAAGACTTGCAACTTAAAAAACATGATGTTCACCAAGTTTTGCTGAGGCATGTGGCTCAACCCAGAGCGATTTGTAAAACCCAGTACGAAAACTATTTAGCAGGACATAAATGAAAATACATTGATAGCCTTGATGAAGCATAGATTTATCTAAATAACTGGAACAGAAAAAGCTCTATTTATTATCGAAAACGGAAAATAAAAAATATATAAACCTGATTTCGTAATGCAAAGAAAGTTTCAGTAAAAGGGGTTTAAGATTGTTGTACGCTTCTCTTACAATATGAAATTAAAAATAAGAAGAGCAGAGAAAATGTTAAAATTAAATCAATATACTATGAAGAGAAAGTTTTTAAGTCCGATATTCACAGAAGAAATTCCATTTCTTTATTCCAATGACTTTGAAAGATTGAAACTTAATCCACATAAAACAACAAGTCATACTTAAAAAAGTACCACTGCATTCCTTGAAAAAGACTGATATAGATATTGTCGCGTAGATGAAGGGATCGTACAAATGAACAGGCAAGCACTCAAGTCTAAACTCAAGTCTAAACCCCCCTGCGTTTCACCTATGGGTTATCGTGCCTTTGATATCTTAAAAGAGCTAAATGCCAACCAGTCAATCAGTTGAATGGAATCAAAACCCCAGGAAATTTTATGAAAACCCCTTCTATCGTGGAAATCATGATGCAGATTTTTAACATATTAACCCTTTACATTTTAAACATTAATTATACGATTATAAGAATTATAAGAAGATATAATAAATTATAAGAAATTTTAATCACATTCAGTTTGAAACAGGTGACTTTCGTTGCTGATAAACTGAAATTTTCGTTGTAAGTCGAGGATGGTTTAATAGATTTAAACATCGAAATAATTTTCATAACATACAGATTGCTGGTGAAGTAGCAAGTGGAGGTATAAAAGCGACGGCTGAATCCCCAGAGGCATTAAGAACAATAATTTAATGAGGAAACTATCCTCCAGAATTAGTTTTTAGTGTCGATGATACAGGCCTATTTTGGAAAAGAATACCAAAATAGTATACATTTCTAGCCCGTGAAGAAAATCGTGTATCAGTATTTAAAGTTGCGAAAGATCGTTTAACACTTCTCTTGGGTGCTAACGCTAATGGAGTTTCCACTAACCCCATTATTTACATGATGAGTTGACCTCGTTTAACTCTATTTCGTATAACGCTCTAATTTGATGGAACTAACACCCGCGTTAAGAGGAAATTTACTGTATTTTGATTATTTGATATGATTTAATTATTACATCTGATAGCAAGTCCCTGAAAAAGTCCCCGAACCCCTATCTCTCTGTTCCATAACTTTTTTGCCAGAAGTTATATCGAAAGCTTAAATCTTTATGAAACTTGCTACACCAATCTTCCAGGAGGAAGTTAACAAGTTTGTGTACATTGTGAATTTAGCCTAAAATTTATATTGAGGTTATTTTCTTGGCAGTCTTTTTTTTAAAAGCATGCTGGTATGGGTTTCGGGAGCTTGAATGCAGTCACATTTCCCAAGGAGACTGTTGAATGTGAAACTCTTAAGTCCAGTCTAAGTAAAATTTAGGTCCCATTAGGATTCTGATCTGATACAGTGTTACTTTTTAATTAACAGGGCACCACTTTGCGTGGAACATAAATGTTGGTATGAAATCCATTTACGGATAGAAATGGTAACCCTAATTACATATAAAACTTTATGAAAAGAATGGTTATCCTATTAAATCCAAAATAAATAAGAACACATGAAATTATTTTAATCAATGCATGTACAATGATTTATTCCTGTTTTGCAGGTAACAGAATTCTACTAGACTGTGCTCATGATACCATAAGTTGTGGAGTCGATAAAAGAAGAAAATGAAATTCTGATTTGTGATACCAAATTCTGATTTGTGATCTGCCTAAGGGAAGGACTGCCTTCACGGAGGACTTTCTAAAGGAACCTGGCTCGTTGCTCATTGGGAAAACCACGAAAGCACCCATGCAGCCAGCCCATTCGCCAGCATTTGAACTACCAGTGTTCAGCGGCTTTATCGCATGACCGTTTGTATTTCAGCACGAAATTCATATAATAATGAACAGATATTAATTTTTATAGTAAAATTTCATAAAAAAAGTTATTTTACCTTTGCTTTACATATTTGTCTTTCCGATCTCATATGCTTTCATATAAAGTAACATATACCAGTTTTATGTTAAAACTTTTTTTTAATTGCTGGAGACAGCACATTTTCCAATAATAGTTACTTCCAGTCTGATTACATCATAGCAGAAAAATCAATGCATGGTATTTCATAAAATCATAATTCTAATTTTAAAAAAATGCCCTTCTGTGGTATGGTAGTAGAAAATGCAAAATATAAATGTATTGTTTGCAACAAAATTGTGGATCACGCGCATTCGTGTGACTTAAACAATTTCGTAACACTTGTTAGATTACATTAGATAGTATTATAGCAAAGCATACAAAGGCTCTCTTTAAAAGGCCCTCCCTTTAGAAGACCTTTTTTCAGATATCATCTGTCTCATATTCTTGTCATGCATGGAAAACCATGGAAACTGCCACATAACCAGCCGTTTCCACAGAATTTGAACCCAGTAATAGCATTTGAAAAAGCTTGAGGTAGAAGATAAATAGACTTAAACTAAAATTTCATGATATAGGTTATTTTTCGTCCGAATACCTCATTTCATGTATACTATTCATTCATCTAATGATTCACTGTTTCATTTGTAACTTGTAATTTTAATGTTACTTTTATTTTGAGCAGATAGTATAATACTTATAGATAATTTTTTTTAACTTAAACGTAAAATTTAAGGTTTATCCTTACATGACAATTTAACATGTTCATGCCGGGGCCGATTAGTTTTGCTGTGAGGCGACGCTTAAATTAGTGACGCTCATCTGGCGGCGCGCGATTTTTGCCTGTTCAAACCTGCAAACCGGCACCGGTGTTACGCGCTGCCCGATGAGACAATCTAGTGCGAGCCACCGGTGGCCCGCGTCGCCCGATGAGACAGTTTAGCGCCGGCGTGAACGTGTTAATATACATAAACGAAAATACAGAGTATATTACTACACTATTTTCTGTCTTCATAGTAGTTTATGTTTGAATTTTAATAAACGAATTTATTAAAAAGCTTAAGCGCATATTTTATTATGTAATTGAGAGAAAAATCAAACTTATTCTTTCTGCATAAGTATTGCCAAATATTGCCAGTTATTACCGAATTAGTACATTTCACTACACACCGCGAAGATGACATCCGTCCTTGTTTGTGGCGTGCGGAATTGAACGTCATTTTTGCGGAAATCTGTTATGTTGGCATACAAGGCCTGTTGTTCAGTACATACTTTTTTCTTTTGTTACAAGATATTTTGAATAGCATAATATTACATGTGAACATTCATATTACATAAATGAAAACTTATATATTAGGGGAATTATATGGTATATATATGCATATTAGTACATTAAATGAATACTAACTACATTTGTGTATAAATAAGTCAAATTAGATACATTTAAGTGATGACAATCAACGTGGAAAAAGATTTTTACGCTACAGATATATATAAATAACATTATGAAACACCGTTTTTGGTATTTCATGTGTTAATTTGGCATATTTACAATAATGGAATGAACGCTTACATTACGAGAATTATATAACTATATGTAACAATGTATTGCGCCGGATGAATACAAATATATGCATATGTCAAGTAGCTGATTCGATGGAACAAAGGTTTTAATATCGAAAGAGTTAGATAACTGTATAAAAAAATTAAATATATGTATTACAGGACCTGAAACCGAAATTTTGCTACTTGCGGTATGACTGCGGTGAAAAGCTGTTCCAGATTACTGCGTTTTTGCAGCGCAATATGTAGTGATAGGATGTAGTTTCGGTAGGGAAACATAGTTATTTTGAATATTCTTCCACATCATCGAACATTGAGCACTTAGAGATGACAGTATCATGATGTGAAATTTCGATAGGATACTGCATCCAGCTGCACATCTTTAAAGAAGGTTCTACAATGGTTTCGCGGTATCGGGATGAAGCCCTACACTCCACTGTGATACTCCATTTTTTGTTGCCAGCGGGCTGGCTGCATTTTCGTGGTTTTCCCCATGTGTAACGTGTACACGAGCCAGTTTCCTTTAGAAAGCCCTCCACGAAAGCATCCATTCCCTTAGGCAGATAACCCTTGAATGCTTTGTCTTAATCAAATAAACCGAACCAAACCACTTTTTTGTTGATTTTAATGTCATGTGCATTTTAAGATTTAAGCAGATGTAAACTTTTTGCATAACTTAACATTTGTACGCTTTCTTTTTAGCACAATTTTTAGCAAGCATGTATTTAAGTGCTGTTCAAACGGAAAAGCGTTTAGTCTAACTGACTGCTTACCGAAGGGCTGAGGTTCGAATCCCGGAGAAGGCGGGGATGTAAATTGGCTGTCCCTTCATAAGACGCAACGATGGCTCACCTGTTAGATGTCCTAGATGTAATAAAAAGTGACCACCACTTCCCGCCTTAGTAGTGGCCAACGCCTATGACGGCTAGTGCCCGTCACTGAAGGCGAAAAAAAAACTTTTTAAAGGTTTCTAGGCAATGATGATTAGGTAAGGCGTATTTTATACGCCTATATTGTTTCATCTCCATAAATGTGATACTATATTACAGACAGGACTGATTAAGGTAAGTATGCAGCATTTTCTTTTTCTGATAGTCATTTATATTTTGTATGATTTTTAATAATCCAGAAAAAGGCAGCAGGCATTCTTTTTTAAGCAGAATTATGCAATTCCTGTTTGTTAAGATATTCCTGCTAATCAGCTTTATTTTATCGCACGAAATGCAAGAATACAGTTTAAGCTTAGTTAAGCTGCATAATGGAGAAAGACCAGTAAGTTCTCACAAAAAATAAAAATTACCTAATATGACGTCCTTCAACTCTACGTCACTTCCGAGAAAATCCAAAATGGCGACGTTTCTCCCGGGTGTCACGTGATCCAAGATGGCGACAACAGCATACGACAGTCTACTTCCCTATGAGCATTAAGATATAGACATTTTCGCCTCAGACGAAAGCACAAAAATTTCTGGGACTTGTATATATTATTTTCGATTTTTACTGTACGTTACTGTGTCAAATCTACGATAATGTGTAAAAGATATGCCATTGCGAAAAGATACGCCTGACGATATCTAATTGCTATTATTGCTTATCCAACGAAGACTTCATTCGTGGCCGATAAATGGCGCCTCTCCTGATCAACTTCTACTGAAGACTTTGCACTTTTATTATAAGTGCACAGGATTTTTCCATTTTTATGGAATTTAACGAACTTTTACAGGTCCTCAGGAGAATGATAAACATGTAGCGGTAAAGGCCTTCGGGTCGAACACCACTTAACGAATGATGATCTCCGCGCGGATCCATTGCTATCTTTTTACCTCATCTATTGTCCTATTGCGTAATGACTTCTGGGGCGGAATCCTTTGGGCTCCCGAATACCTTCGCTTACTACTTAAGCGAATATCCGTTCTGTTCACGGGTAAGTTCGTGATATTTGTTCCACAGATTGGTTTTAGGCGTATTTACATGTAGAGAAAAGCGAACACTCGGTATCTTTCGTTTAGCACACAGTAAAGTAACACATATGGGCAAAATATATATGTTTAGGTTGCCCTGTCATCATAACCCGCACGGAAACATCACTGCTGACAGGAACAGAGATGGGTTCGGATTTCCATTCTTCATTAAGATGTGGCTGTAGTTGGCGATACATTTGTACTACAGATAGCTTTCTATCCGCATCAATACCAGCTGGCCTTGTGTAACAATATCTTGAAGGCGAAATCATAGTCCACATGCAATAGTCGCCCACGAGCGGCCGAGCGATGAAGTCGCTGAGCACTCGTAGTTCGACCTGATTCTATACCTGGCAAACGGGCTGACTGCATGGGCGTTTTCGGGGTTTTCTCCATGTGAGCGTCTAGAAAGAAAACTGGCGCTGGCTCCATGTGTTCTTCACGAAGTTATCATCCTTTAGGTAGGTAGCGCTAGCGTGGTTTGCTAGAATCAAATAAACCAAACCAAATCAAACCACACCATATACAATAGCGTGCATCCTTCTCGAATTGAAGTATGTAGAACAGGAATGGCCAAATTTTCTCTCGGTAGGATATGTATGGTAGAATTCCAGATCCAAAACTTCATAATTATGCAAATTTAAAAGAAGTAAAGCAGTTTTTGAAAAGAAACGCTCGAAATGAATTTTGTCCTCTGTACTTCATTTGGTTACATATTACTGTAAATAGAACGCT
>KK115731.1:66630-123572 GCA_000611955.2 Stegodyphus mimosarum
GTATTCGCAGATAACTGGTCCCGAGATTTACCTCCAATATTTACAAACGTTATCGAAAATAGGACATTCGAACATACATAATTTTATTTTTAAATTGAATTGATAAATTATGCAAGTAAGATATTAACTACATCTAATGAAGGAATAATAAAGTATTATATGTTATACACTACATACTCTGTCGTATATAAAAGTAAGGAATTCTGACATTTAAACGTAATTCGTCCAAAACATAGAGGCATGAAGAAACACAATTCTTTTACTGTACAACAGTACTCTCAAAAGAGCTGTTTTTGCAGGCCACATGCGGCCTCCCAAGCATTTTTATGAGGCCCGCGAATACAATTCGATTATTATTAGACAAGTGTATATGAACTACAGAATTTTATCAGTAAGGTATTCCAGAAATTAGGATTCAGAGTTATGTGAGAAAAATCAAGAAGTACTTTGTTGGGGTTTCTGTAACCGAGAATTGGTATTCCTGAGGGCCGCAGGTCTTACGGTGTCCTAGAATTATCTTACACCTCTTCATAATTCTGTTTTCTCCTTTACTGAAGCAATGAAAGTGGTTATTGAGGACCCCTGAAAGAATACCATGTCCAGGGCTGCAGACTGACTGTGTTAGACCCTGGCCGTAGCACTCATGAGTAAACTGAAATAAAATATTAGTAATCTCTGGTCTGACCATCAAAATATGAATTAATATAAAAATGATAAAATACTGAAGAAATCTAAATTGAACGACTTATTTATACATAGTTTATATCTACTTACAATTTTGTAAACGATTTCCAATGCCCGGAAATTGTGCTGAAGGGCACTCTAAAACATAAAAAGCGACACACCAAGATGGAATAATCCGAATGGGATTAAATTGCGTGCGCCGATACCTTACGATAGTATATGCAAATGATAAACTTTTGGCAGCCAGTGACTGACTAACTAGAGCTCCAGTGTGTTGCAATGGAACATTTGGAATGGTGCAATAATAATAATGATAATAATAATAACATGTATACTTGCTCCATGTGTCTTCTAGAACCGCACTACACTACTCGCCTAAGCTTCTTTAAATGATCATGTACTCTGACCTGTTTGGAATGTTAAGTCTGTCTTATAGTTCCTTAACTGTATAACGTGGATTTTCAGCGATAAATTTGTGGGGTTTTACTTGATCTGGAACTAATAACCCCATCAGATGTAAAGCTGATTATCGTTATGACTGAAGTAACTACAAATCGCAGGATTTTAAATAACCTTCTTGTTAAAACAGAATTTAGGACATAAACGCACTTTCTTATTCTAACAATATCAGCCACAGCTCATACGGATGGAACTAAACAGACCAGTGAACTCATATTAAATGGGGAACAGTAATCAAAGACTACACAATTTAGATTTTGTTTGAAGCTGGTTCAGTAATTCTACTCGAGCATCAAAATCACAAGCCGGATAATTACAGTTATCAGACCTTGCAGGAACTAACACGTAGCGTGCACGCGCAGACAGGAACACGCTATCTATTAACCCTTGACTATTCCTACTAAAAGTTTAAAAATTACTGCTGGGTTAAAAAGTACTTAGAATCTCCTGAATGTTGGGGATCATCTTTCAATAGTTGGAAAATCAAGACGCCGCTGTGCTCGTTGTACACAAATGAACATAGAGAAAAGAACAAATATGAGTTGCCCAATGTGTAATGCTATGTTAAATGAAAGGATGCTTTACCCTGTATCATACGATGTAAAATCTATTTCATATAATAAAGTTTTCCAGAATAATAGATGTGCTTAATAATAGATGTGTCGATCGCTTCGCTACGTGTGGGACATATGTATCCTACCATTAACTATGGCTGGGAGATATGTGTCTCAGCCTTTGGCTTGAAAACCGTTAGTAAAAAAAAAATCCCAAATGCTAAAAGCGTTAAAGCTCCCAAAACCTCATTTTAAATACTATCTATGTCATTCGTATTCTGGTGAAGAGGAAGTTATAGTAAAGGCTGAAATTAAAAATAACTAATTAGTTTAAATAATAACATTACAGCTTCTTTTAATAGGTCCTAGTTTACAGAAGGTGGTTTTTATCACTTTCCAAGACTAAAATTTAAGCACTTCTCAAACCACTCTTGAGCTGTGCCATAATAAACAGCAATTTGTCCCTATTTAGCACAAACTGTACGAGAAGTCTGACTAGCAATTTTTCCTTTTTTATTTCCTTGTACGAAGTAAAAAGGAAGTATTGTAATCGCGAAAAATATCGGGTATCATATTTCAACGAAAATATCTATTTTGACTGCTTTCGAATGCAATTTAACGATGCTTTTGAGTGACATTCGTACGTAAGAACAGAATAAAGGACTCTTTTTCCTTAAAAAAAATTATAAAACAGATTTAAAATGGATTCTGAAGAGATTTTTTCGTGGTGTCTGTGCGTACGTACGTATGTATGTATCTCGTACAACTCAAAAACGAGTAGCCTCAGAACGTTGAAATTTTGTACATAGGACTGCTATAACATGTAGGTGTGCACCTCCTATTTTGGTTGCAATCGGCCGCACCAAAAGTATATAAATTTATGTATATATATATATCCACTTTGTTACTCTACTCAGTGAGCTCAGTTTTTTATTCTTACATGTTGGTAAATTGTGCATTTTTTGCTTTAAAAATTATTGAATTATGTTGTTCTTATCTTCCGGTTAAGGTTTTTATGCCTTTAGTAAATCTGCATGCAAGATTTGTAGAATTATCAACAATTTAAAAGTTCTTTACGTGCGGCTAAGCCTTATCATTTTTCTCATGGCGGATGTATTTGTTTACATTTGAAACTTAGGAGAATATTGGATTTGTTGCCAATCTAGAGAAACTAAGCTTCGCAACAACAAAGTAACGTCTTCTTTTATTATTGCGAATTAAATTATGCTTAATTCTTTCTGGAATTATCATTTAAGCTATTAACCAGTTTTTGCGTACAAACTGTAATTTTAATTGTAAAAAATGTTTTTTTAATTGTTTTAACTGCACTTGGTGTTTTATGTTTTTCTGTATCTTTCAATTTTTAATGAAAATATTTTGAATTTTTATGCATTTTTCCTTTACCGCGAAGTGAGAACTGAATTAATCAGTAGCGCATGCGCATTAAGGCAACACCGACTCTACTTCAAGCCTTAGCGCGCGGTTTGAAAATTCCTGTGACGTCACGTCTTCTGGTCATCACAAACTTCGGAACGTAGGAAGTAGCTCTTTGCTCACGCTTGCTACGTTGTGAGAACGCTGAGTGAGAATACTTTTTATAGTTTTAAGGTTGGTTGCATTTTAGAGAGCTAAGAATAACATTATTTCATTACTTTACTTCTGTCAACATTACTTTATATTTTTCTAATTATGTCAAAATTTTTAGGCGTATGTTCTAGTACATGTGTGTTGCTTCTGGTGGAGACAAATTTTTAGACTGCTGTGCTGTGTATAATTTATTTCCTAGAAATGTTGCATCAGCCCATTGTAGAATAAATGGGCTTTGCATAATTATATGACATAACCTAATGTAGTTCACATTAAAAGTTTTTTTTTTTAACCAGATAATTGTGGATATTATGAAACAGTACCATAAGAATGAAAAAATATTTCTTAAACAAATTACCTTGTGATGCATGTACGTAATGGTATGTTTATTTTATTTTTATTTCATATAATTCTGAATTTTTAGTTGTAATTATTGATAATAATAAGCAAATGTTTGATTCTAAAATGTCATTGTCATTACTCTATATTGCTTATAACTGTCATTGAAACCAGAGGTTTTATCAGTTTTTATAATAGAATTTGGAAAACTTGCGTAAAAGGATTGTTGACTGAAACACAAGTGACAATACATCTTTGGAATTTGCATTCTCATTGCCAGTTTTAAAAAGACATTCTTTAACTTTTTCTTAAAAAAGTTAACATTACAACAACCTTAGAAGTAAACATTGGCGACTTCATATGAACCAATCTATTAACGAGTTTAGCAAAAAATTTGTTGATGACTTTCCAATAACAGAACAGTACCGGATTTTAGTCACATATTATGAGCATTCATTTCTTAAAATGATAAATTTTTAAATTCTTGCATTGTATTTCTTTTATGTCAACACAGAATAGTTTGTGTTAGATTTCAGTTATAATGATAAAGATACTGTAATAAAATTTGTTGTAAATGTCTGTTATGTATTTTTCTTTAGTATATCATTGACAGTTGAATTTATGAAAATTTGTATTAATTTCTAACAAACAAAATTTTATATTTAACTATAAATCCATCTACCAATACTGGCTTTAGTGTAGAATTGATTAGTGACAAATTTTGAAACAATTTCTTTGATTTCTTATTTTGGTTTTGTGTAGCAGCCATCTTGAAATTGTGCCTTCCGGCGCTGATCTTGGTGTCAAAAAAGAATCGCCAAAAAGACACGGGGCACCTAATTGTAAACTTTTATCCAGATACTACATCCTGGAAAATAATTTGTTATGCATTTTCAAAACTCAGATTAAAATGTAAACAAACTTGAATGCATAATAATCTTTAATGAATAAATACAATGTAAAATATGAGAAGTGTTCTGACATATCACATTAAGACTGCAATCAAATAAAGAATTCTTTATACATGCTTTGTTTTTTGTTTATAATTTGCAGTCTTGAATATTTAAGACTGATCTAAACTAAGGTGACCAGATTTTAACATTGGTAAAGAAGGACACAATTGACCGGGAGGGGGTGATGAAAAATTTATCTACATAGAACCAACTGAAATATTCATACATCGTAAATGAAGGATTGTAATATATATATATATTTTTAATTTCAACATAGTACAGTTTACAGATATTATACATTCAAAAAATTATGTATAGTATTTTATTCTTTGGCATATTTCTCATTTGAGAGAATTTTTTTTAGTAATTGATATCGTTGTTTTAAAGGTCATGACATTTTTCACAAGAATTTGTTAAATTATATTTCACACATAAAATGGCTTTCAAAGTCTCAACACTTAATTGTGATTTTTCTGATGTCCACACTTTATTTACCATAGAAAAAACACATTCAGTCACAGCATTAGCTGGAAAGGACAGCGAATATTCCACAATTTTTAGTGCATGGTTTGTTTCAAAATGATGAAATATTTCTGACCATTTGTCTCTATTGGGATTTTTGCTGATGTCAAGATTTAACCTTTTCCTTATCAATGTACTTTTTTTATAATGATACTTTATAAAATAGTTTAACATCATAAAATTCACAGAAATAGTATAAAACTCATAACCATATATTCCCTTCCCACCGTTCCCTAGCTTCTCGTGCTGTAAAAAGGCGGGACTTTTTTAAAACGTCGCGGGACAAATTGTTAAAAATCGGGACTGTCCAGCCAAATCTAAACTCATTTTAAAAAATTTGATGCTCTGATGAATAGTGATTTATTTTCTTATTATAATATGTTTAAAAACTGAATAATTAAGAAGCATTTTTACTTTAAACAATATTCACGAAAAATATGTACTCTCTTGTGTGAAATGCTTATTTTATAATCCGTGCAAAATAATTAAATAAATATATATAAAAACTAATTATTTCTTAAATATAAAGTAATTAAATACTTTCATTATCCCTATGATTATAAGAATTACATTTGAAAGGGCATAAAGAATAGCACAATCAAAGGTAACATGCTACAGAAAGTTTCTGGTTAGCAAAATACAACAGAGCAAATCATTACAATACTATAAGAGTTGATTAGTTAGGTAAGCATCAGTTGATCATTTTTTCACAGTAAATAAACTTTTTATTTAAAATTGTTAATAATATGCCAAAACAGATTTACTACTGGTGCCTCAGATTTAAGGTCACACAAAAGTAAATTTGATTTAGCAGACCAAAAGATCTTCCATGTCCAATTTATGAGAAAGATTTTCATTGATGTTAAGCTTATTATCTATTAGATCTATCATAATGGCTTGGTTAGATGAATAGCACAAAGCTCACACGAGCTTTCTGCTCATGGTGCCTCTGAAGGACTTTCTAAGAACTGGCTTGTATTCACATTATGCGTAGTAAGAACAACTAAAATACCAACCATGTAGCCAACATGTTCGGAAAAAGAACAGAAGATGAACTCCTAGCATTCAGTAACCCTAACCATTCAGCTACTGGTGGGCCTAACTACTGTTCGAAGAAACAGGCAACAATTTTTCAGCAATAACTATCGTACTTTTTCACAGACAGAACTGAATAGTAAAAACTTCTTAAACCGTCGATTCAGATTCTAATTTAGTTCCTTCCTTTTGAAAGCAGGAGCTGCAAAATTTTGTTCATGCTGCTTTTTATTTTGAAGAAGCTTCTTGCAAAAAATTCCACGTGTAGTCAAATATTTTATGACCTTTGTTTCGATATTGCAACAGGAGAGAATAATTACCTCATCAGCTTTTGTACAAATCATAGTTATAAATTTTTCATCCATAGCTATATTTCCACATATTATTTTGTCTAAAAAATTTTGAAGTATTTTTTCACATAGAAGGCATAATTTAAAAATTTCAGTAGGTCTTTTAAACCCCACCTAAATTTTCAAAATTAATTAAATACTGCCTATTTCCATACTAATTAAAACATATTTCCTGTGTACACATTGAAAATAAATTTATAATAACTATAGTTAAAAATACAACATGAAGGTTTACTATCAAATAAAAGCATGATAATGGAATCAAAATGATGCATAGAATATTTAAATTAATACTGAACTTCTTCAAAATGCCTAAAAAATACAGAATATATTTATCTTACTATAACAAAAAAAACCTAAATAATTTATAATTTAGATCATACTATATATCAAATTTTTAACATAGGCGCACACTAACAGGGTTGATGACAATACATAGAATCAAAATATAGCATGTGCTTTTAAATCACCAATCATGCAGTAAAATTTTAATAAGAAAAGGGACATCACATTTCTAACCCAGCACAAAGTTTACATGAAATGTAATACACAATTTTGCAAACAGTATAAACCACACACGATAACATAAGAAACAACATCACAAACAGTATAGGCCATATTTTACTGCACAAACACACATTCCACAGTTGATTTTGTACTTATAAACTCATTTGATCGTCAATTAGTGACAGTTAAATGAAAATACATATTTTGAAGAAATACTGAAAGTAATTATTCTAACATGTTATGGAAAAATACGAAGCTGAACAGACAAAGACTCAAAGACAGGCTTCTGCGGCAGGAATCGATCGATTTCGACGAGAATTAATTACCCATTTGCTTCATTTTTGGGAAAACGAAACATCCTAAAGATATTTTTAGAATGATTGGAACAATTTGGTGCAGTACATCCACCCATATTTCTCAAAATTAAGTCGGAATCAACCAACAAGTAACAACGATAATCCAATGGCAAATAGCAACAAACGTGCTTCGTTAGTTACATCGGACGACGCGGCAGCTATTCGATGACCACAACTTGTGACGTCACAAAACCGCCATCTGGCTTGTAGTAGAGTCGGTGTTGATTAAGGCCAGTTTACATATGTCAGAGTAGCACGTAACAAGCCGCTCGTTACTACTACTTTGACAATGTAAATGCTCACTTCGACCGAGTAGAAACGTAGGGAAGATGAGTCAGCGCTTTCGTTTCTACTTTGAACCTGTTGAAAAATCTATCCGGGCAGTTCTTCCGAGTAGCGTTGTCGTGACAGTGATTCCTAAAATCTCGAAAATTCCGAGATGGAACAACAGCCAAACAATGGCATTTTTTGATGCCTATGCATCTTGTGAAGTGTTATGGCACACTTCACTTGCTGAATATAAAGATAAAAATCGAAGACAGAAGGCGTATGAGGATATTATTAATACGCTAAAATTTGACGGACTTGGAGTTCCAGAACTCAAGCACAAAATAAACAACTTTCGCTCTACTTATCTCCAGGAGCTAAAAAAAAATGCCAATTCAAAGCGATCTGGAACTTCTGGAGATAATATTTACAAACCGTCTGTTGTATGGTTTCAAGTGGCAGACTCTTTTTTACGTCCTCATGTGGCTCAAAGAAAAAACTCAACATAATTTGGTAAGTACAATATTTTCCTTGAAATATACTTTATAACTATGCATGAAGTAACTTTTTTCTCTGACTCACTGATGTAACATATTTTAATTATGTTCAGTAATGTGAAATATGTTCATTCATATGTTTTCTGACTTTATAGTTTCTGTATTCTGCTTCATTAATAAGTTGCAATCTTCAATACTTATGTGAACTTATATTCATTTTTTTACAAGCATCCCTACATGAGGATGCAATGAATATATATCATAAACTATAAAAATAAGAATGGAATTATGAAAAAAAAATATATAGATCTGTTTTATTGGGGATATTTAAATTTGTTGCTTTGTATAAAAACATTCTGAGGTGCAATTTATTACAATTCAGCTTGATACAAATTATCTAGATGAATTCTAATTTTCTTAAATTATCCATTTCAGCATTTTAAAAAATAAAGTATAATCACTATAATTTAATCAATATTAATATTTTTTTATATCACTTTATATTTTATTTGTGTGTTGTCCAGAAACACAATTTCAGTAGGATCCAAAAGTAACAATTTGCAATAAATATTTTCCTCTTGGAACTGTGTCATAATTTAGGTGAATGTTTTTATACCTCTTCTTGTGATCGGACATTAGTACTGACTGTATATTCCTATACCTTACTACCTAATTAGATTTTAGCACTACGTTGCACTTTTGCTCTTGCTATGTGTTCTTATATTATTCATTTTTGATGAGGTTCTCGAATTCACGTTTTTTTATTTTAAAATGTATTCATTGCTTTTTGTGTGTGTGTGTGTGTGAACATGATGTTAACAATCTTTAATTTAACTACTAACTAAGTAATGAGGTGGATGCCATATCCTTTTTCAAGGAAGAGGTATTTTACTTAAGAATCAAGCATGCGAAGATGGCCACGACATGAAACTTTATGTTAACGACGTAACCATTTGGAGGAAGCAATGTTAAAAATTGCGAAAAGGAGAAGGGTTTAGGGGTTCAATAATTACATATGATAAAATAATAAGGATTCTTAAAAATAATCTTAGGAAACGACATGCAAGTATTATTGTTATTATATACTGTGTTGTTTATTTTTACATTCGTGCTTCATGTACTTGCCGAAATTATAGCCGAGATCTTGGTTCAAATCTAAAATTTCCAAAACTGAAAAAGAATAAACAGTCTTTTTACATACCAAAACATATTTAATAGCACATGTACTAATTAACTATTATTTGAATGAATAAATATTTTTTCTCTTACTTAAGTAGTTTGATTAGCTTTTCTCTTTCTTAAATAGTTTATACCAACATAAATTGATAACCATAGGATTAGTTTTTATTATAGAGTAGATACATTATATATTTCATACTTAGTTTGCTTCAGACGTATGCATTATTGTAAATAAAAAAAAATTAAAATTTCTTTATTTACAAATATTTACTTCCACTTGGATGTTACAGATGAATCTTAATCTGTAACATCCAAGTGGACATGCATATGCTTGCATATTTACATTGCATGTTGCCAGGGAAGAGCTCCCTCTCTGTTCACATAGAGACATAACGCATCACGCTTTCTCGTTGCTTCTTTGGATGGATTATGTCCTGGCGTGAAAGACGCAGATATAGGAAGAAATCCCATAGGCTGAGGAATGTTCCTCCAGGGTCCTGGATTGAAATTGAAACTGTTGAAATCTTCCTTATCATATGATCCTGGTGGCATGTATGTAGATTTACCTGTTGTGCGTAGAAAATTGTGCAGTGCACAGGTAGCTTTAACAATTCCATCCACTTTTTCTGGGCTCGGAGGGATTGGTTTAAAATAAATTTGGAACCGTTGAGCCATTATGCCAAAGGCATTCTCAACAATTCTCCGAGCCCGTGAAAGCCTGTAATTAAATATCTTCTGTTCCTTTGACAGTTGTCTCCGTGAATATGGCTTCATTAGATATTTTGTCAAGGGAAACGCATCATCACCTACAAGAAAACCATCCTCAGGTAGGTTTAATGCATTTGTTTCAAGTGCTTTATTCATGGCAGAATTGCTGAAGACCCCTGCGTCTGAACATCTTCCATTCGCTACCACATCAATGTAACGAAATCTATAATCATGGTCTACAACGGCCAGCAATACGATGCTGAAGGATCCCTTATAGTTATGATAGGTGGATCCACTCCTGGGAGGTGCTTTGATAACAATATGCTTGCCATCAATAGCTCCATAACAGTGAGGGAAATTCCATCGCATTAAGAATCCTTCTCCAATCTCATTCCATTCTTCAGAAGTCTGGGGACACTGCAACAATAAAGATGACATTTGATTAAATGTAAAAATATCTAACATTTTAACAAACTTAATTTTAAAAAAATCAGTTTTTTTTCTTTTTGAGTTTTGGCTTAAGATAAATTAATGTTTGTCAAGAATTATGATTGATTTATACATTGTTATTTTTTTGTATTCTAACAGGTTTTAGAAGCAAATGAAGGCAGTTCTAAAGGTGCTGCAACAACAGAGTGGGAAGAAACTACAGACTGTCCTGAGCTCGATACTAGCTTACCATATGAAGTGCCAGATGAGCATGAAACTGCACAACCATCTGGCATTGCTATGAGCCAAGCTGTAAAAAGAAAAAGGACGGCTGTCCCTAGTGGCATTGACAGTGCCATACTAAAATTACAAAAAGTAATAGAAGCTGCAAAATGTGCTCGCGAAGAACACATGTTCGACGCATTTGGGAAAAGTGTTGCAGCCCAGTTGAAAGCACTGCCAAAGCGTGATGCACTGGAGCTGCAAATTGAAATCCAAACATTGATTTCCAAAAAATTAATTGAAAAAGAAGAGAGAGAGTTGTCAGTTGTGACAATATCGCCACAATTAAATGAAAATGGCACATATGGTGCAATTTATGTGCCCCATATGCCTGATATGTAAATAAAATTTATTTTTGTAATTCTATTCGTATTTGGTCTGTAAATACTTTGACAAAATTACTGAAATTCATAATTTTCACACACAATTTGTTTTACTGTATTTTATAGATACTGCATGATAATCACAGAGAATACATTTTAAATTATATGTGTATGTTTGATGCCTTTGATGGCAGGGTGAACTATATTACTAGCTTCAAGTATCACACTATACAATTATTTTTATAAATTTGCATAAATTGTGCAGTTTTCAAATTTATATTAAACTCAAATGTTACAATAAATTTACTTAAAAGACAATATTTTACAATTATTAAGTAAAAATTAAAAGTAAATATTATCCTGTGAAAATGATTTAGTTTTACATTTCTTTTATATTTCTTATCGCGTGAAGTAGACAAATATCGATGTTTTTCTGTTATCAGAACCAGTTTCAGAAGTGCATGTGTGTGTATATAAAACATATATACATACATTTCTGAATCCAGTCCCGATAACATATATATATATATATATATCTTTACGCGTAAACCTTACAAAATTGTAATATTCTAATAAAGAAGTTTTCGTAGACTAGTGGCCATATACATTTGATGCATTTATGAAATGTTTGATTTCTTGAAGTTTTTTCCTTATTGTAGGCTATAACATTTCCAGCTGACTTTTTCTAATTGTTGTAAATATCTAAAAAATTCTCAATATATTGAAAAACATTTTGTGCAGAGATCTAAGGGACAACTATAAATAAAAGCTAGAATTTTGCCTCACATATTTTTTCATCTTATATATGTGTGTGTATAGACTTAAAATCATATGTTCTCCAAAAAAGGTTATTTATACACTGTTTATCATTAATCAAGAAAAAATCACAAAAATGATTATCACTGAAGAAGTTAATGCAGAATCTGGCTAACAGTATACTATACAGCACACAGTAAAGTATAAAATAACACGAAAAGAAATTACCAGACAATTATGGTGTATAGAAAGTAGCAAATAAAATCAACAAACTGGATGAGTCATTTTGGTATAGAAAAAAAAGGGGGATTAGGAGAAACAAATAAAATCAACAAACTGGATGAGTCATTTTGGTATAGAAAAAAAAAGGGGATTAGGAGACTCAAATCCTGGTGGTAATGAATTATCATCGAATCTTTTAGTTCGCATGCCACTGTAGAGTAATTAGGTTATTCTGATGCAAGAATGTGAAAAATATGCAATGCTGGCATGGGGATTCGAACTCTAGATCTGAATACACGTCAAGTGTGCTTCCAGTTAAACCATGACGGAATCAGAAGCTACTTAATAATTTGATAACATTCATATTTTATATGGATTGGCTTATTTTTGAACGAGTTACCTCGTTCTATCTATTTTTGTGATTTTTCCTTAATTTTGGGAACCAATGTAATTAATTAATGCAAAATTTGCTAAACAATGTGAGATTACCAATTTCAATATCTGAAGAAAATATTGTTGCAGCAGAAAATTGCACAGAAATGTACTGATCGATGCAGAATGTAACCTTAATCCACCTAGACGAAAAATTGGTCCCATGATTAGATGTGCAGTGGTACTGGAAAATATGATTTAATTTATATATATTGAAAATTAAAATATTTATTTCAATTTGCTTTCTTAAATTTTCTGAGCATGCTTATAAAGCCCTTCAGAAAACAACCTGTCATAGTGACTTCATACCGAAATGACTAAATAAGTGACTGAATCATATAATAATTTAAATTATACATTAAAATTATAAATATTTCAGAAATACAGCGAGTATGACTAGCATTCTAGTATATCACGATATTAGGTATATAATTAAGTTGTTCAACTGACAGTGTATTTATAAATTTTCTCGAGGTTAATTTTATATTGGCCAGTATAAGTAAGACTCAAGTCATATGTTAGAAGTATAAAATAATATTTACAATAAAATCAGATACTTTTTTTATTGTTATTAGAATAAATTGTTATAATTTGTTACATAATATCAGCTTACTGATTTCACTTTCAGTAGGTGTAAAAGTTGGTTTAAAAAATCAACTTTTACACAAGCTACCAACAGGTGTTATGCATTATTTAGCAGTCACTGCTTTAAAGTGAAGAGTGATTAACAGTTTTACAGGTATAAAAAGCAATTATTAGTTACAAATGCATATGCATTTAATAAATATGTACATTTATTTTTATTCATTAACTCAGCATTGTGCATTAAAGATAATTATCTGTACAGTTCTGTTATCAGGGACGGATCCAGATATGTATGCATGTGTGTATATACATACCTAATATATGCACATGCAAAAATACATCTTTGAATCCGGTCCGGATAACAGAACAGCATCTAATTATCATTGGCTCTATGTATTGAAAATCATAAATAATAGTACATGTAAAATTACGTCACTTACCTTCATAAAATCTTGCAATGATGAGACTTCCCACAATTCTGGAATAAATATGCTAATTGTGCATTTTGGTACTCGAAATAGATATTGTAGAGAACTGTATGAGTCACCAGTCGCCAGAAACCGAAGCGCTATATGCAGTTTTAATTTCGCTAGCAGAGCATCTCGAAAACACGTACTTTTTTTCTGAATAAGGGGATGGACCATTTCCAATAACGTTTCAAATTGTCCTTCACTCATTCTTATGAAGTTTTTGTAGCTTTGGACATCCTCGTCCCGAAGTTCATTTAATAGTTTATTTGATGCTCCTAATTCCTCGCGGCGAGCTACCCAGTCACGTACCCATTTCCTTTTCTTCTTTTTTTTTCAAGAACAGAAAATAATTCATTTGAAACTGCTTCGCAGACTTCAAGCACTGCAGCTGCCACGTCGGTACCCATTTTGTAAACAAACGGAGGCGACTTGTCATTCCACTCCGATTGGTGTAAACGATCTATCAGAGTACAGGTCAGTTCACTCGGATCGAAACGCCCGGACGAGCGGCTCGTTACGAGCTGCTCTGTCATATGTAAACTGACCTTTAGGAAACCGGTCCTGCACGGTGTGAGCTGAGTGAACAGGGCCACTGCCATCTTGGAATACGGCATCACCATTGGGGAAGAAGATTTGTACTCTGGGATGAACGTGATCAGCCAAAATGGTCACATAATCCTTGGCAGTAATGTGACCTTGCACAGTAACGATGGGTGTCATGGAATACCACGATATGGCTGTCCAAACGATCACCGAAACCCCGCCTTGTTTCACTCTCAATAGCAAACAGTCTCTATCATGTGCTTCGGACGGCGTTCGCCAAACGTAAACTAGTCCAGAAGTCGGAAACAGTGTAAAACAAAACTCATGCTACCAAATGATAGTCTTCCATTGCTCTACAGTCCAGGTTTTATGATTTGGCACCACTTTCTTCTCCTTCTGGAATTCTGATCACTGATGAGTGGCTTTTGAATTATAGTTCGCCCCTAAACCCTGCTTGTGGAGTCAGGGTTTACACTGCTAGGATTTGGGGCTAACAAAACGACATTCAGTTCAGCACTGAGTTTTGCGGCTGTAGTCCTCTTATTTTTCATCACAATCCTCTTCAATGATTGTCTGCCATGATCAATCAACCCATATTTCACCCGCGCTGTGATTTAGCGGACTGCAGATTTTCCGGTTTTCCTGTATGAGCTAAAAATCTCAGATACTGTGCCTTTTGAAGCCCCAAATACTTAAGCTACCTTGGTTATAAAAGCACCCACCACACGAGCCCCAACAATTTGCCCACTTTCGAATTTATTTAGGTTGGACCTGATGCACTCACAACTACACAGAACACTGTCCCGAAAACGAATGACATTTGCAACGTATTGAGGATGTTGTATAGGTGGCGTTAGTGAGCAAACACGTCCACACCACCAACAGCTTATGTAAGCATTAACATATCAGTTCAAACAGGCATTATTTTACGAGGCGTTTCCATACGATTAAGAAAACAATAAAAAATTTACAGTTCATCTTCCCAGAACATTTCTTAGACATTATATTAAACTTAAATGTTTACTGGCTATTCATTCACTGAATATCCTCGTATGGCACTTGCCTTGGTTACTTGCTAGTAAGAAATCAATATTTGATAGCTCATCTTCAGAATACTTTTCTGTTAGCGGTGTGGTTACGGATTTTATTGATGATCGAAACAAAGCAGACTACTACAGCAGTCTGCCGCATAGTTGATATAGTGGTTAATGACAGTAAACCGCTATGTTGGCTTCCGATCCAGGTGTAGTTGAAATACTCATGCGGAACTGGTTGCCAATGCACCGGGAGTTAACCACTAGCTGCTAGGCAGCTGCCCAGAAACGTCCCTGTAAAGCAAACATAATTTGTTAAATACAAAAGGAAATATATGCATGTGCAAACAAGGTACTAGATGAAGAGTACAATAATAGAGTATAACAGATTACACTGAAACATTAACCAGGGTTCGTTTGCCTCGTAAATAATTACCTTATAACTGAAGTATCTGGTTGCATACTGTAATCCTAATTACAGCAAACACTTATTTCGAAAAGATTCATAATTGTTATGCATTATATCTTAAATATACACAAAACCGCAAAAAACACAAAATATATATATTATATACACAAATAAAAATGCATGCAGATACATACATATCTGTATATACATAAAGATCAAGCACTCACACACATACACACACACACACAGATATATATATATATATATATATATATATATGTGTGTGTGTGTGTGTGTAATAACAAAATTTCATAGTCAAAAATACACTTAAAACCCTAACTTAAATTTCGTCTTTTCTTTTTGTTTTTTCCCCAGTCACAATTCTAAATGCATGTTCTTTTCTTTTAATGGCGACGATCTCTTATTTGAAAGTACGTGGAATTAAATCGACAGCCCCGTAGTCAAGTTGATTTTCCCGTTTTTTCTACACGTACAGTTATTGAATGTTCTGGAAATATTTAAAGCGAACTGGATTGGCTGACGAGGCTGACGTCATTTCTTGGAAGCTCCGCCGTTCCAAAGATTATAAAAGAACTCGCAAAGGAATATCGGGGGGTCTTTTCATTAATGAACAATGGATTAAACTTCAATACAAAAAGTTATTAGTTGTTCTTTTTTATTTACTCCGGGGTCTGATTTTTGTAACTGCTATTTATCATGGAAATTAATAAATGGATCCTGTTTTTTCTTTAAATTTATCGTCCGATACTTTAAGCTACGACTACATTTGGTACATCACAAATAGTCGGCAGGATGGTGGGCCGACGTAGAAATTAATTCCAGTAGAAGTGAAAGAAAATTTTAAGTGCAAGTTGTGTTTGTTTCTTACAGTTGAAGAATTGTGAGCCGGGCAGGGACTGTGGGGTCTGCACCGCCGATGAAGGGGTCTCAGGAGCTTGGACACGCTCACCCCGAAAGGCAGATCCAGGACGCAGGTCCAGTTCTTTCGCTACCGCTACTGTGCTATAGCTTTGTCTTCTCATTTTGGAGAGATAGTGTATGTGTAACATCAGAGATAACATGTGATTAAATTATATCTACAGTCAACAATACAGAATTCAATGGATTAAATAGAGACCAGCTCAATGGCAAAGTAAGAACAAATTTTAAGAAATTATTTTTTCTCAGTGAGTGAAGTAAGATGCTACGACAATAGTTTGGTTTAAATATATTATGTTAAAGTAACTACGAGTTTATTTAAATTTTAAGAGTCTTATTCTAATTAATAGTATTCTAAGTAAGATTTGATATTATCCTACATTGTGTAGTGATAATCATAAAAATTTGAGAATACAAAATTTAAGTCTATTATTCTATGAAGTGTTGCTAATATTCTGAAGAGTTTTTGGGTTTAAAAAAATTATGTTTCAACTATTGTAAAAATATTTTGGAGAAAAGTACACATTTTTGTTCTCAAAATTTTAAAATTTCAGTTACAATGTCGACAAATCAGGAACCCGTTAATCTTGACGATTCACTTAACGTAAATCAAGATACAATAGATCTAAATATTAATCCATTTGAAGATTCTAAGCACAGTGACATAATTTCTTGGTTAGTTCATTTTAACAAAGTCTGCCAAAATAAGGACGAAGATTGGAAACTTAAAAAATATTTCTCGTTACATTAAGGGAAAAGCCCTCTGGCTCTATATTAAAAATTGCCATGAGCTAAAAAATTGCTCAGAATTTGAACAAATATTAAAAGAAAATTTTATCGATCCCACCTTAACTACTTTTGGCGACTTCGCTAATTTAAAATATAACGCCAGAGAAGACAACACAAATTATTTTCGAAAGAAAATGGAAGTCGGTAAGCGGCTTAATTTGGATAAATCAATGAGCTTAGAAGGTTTGAGAGATGTTTTGCCAACGAACTTAAAGTCTTTGATGATTGTTCAAAATCCCACTGATCCGATAACTTGGCTAGAACAAGCCCACAAACTTCGACAAATTCATGAATTTAAAGATGAAAATTCACAAAATTATAACAGAGATAGGAATAGTCAACAATTCAGACAAGCTAATTTCCGAAATAATAATCGTCAGCTTGTTGATAATCGACCCAATGCATCTAATTACAAACCTAATAGTTTTCAACAAATTGGAAATAAATCTAACAGCAATAATAACAACGGAAAGAAAGTTGTAAGTCACCATACTAATAGTAATTTTGACGGTATAGCCACATCACCTTGTAGAATATGTACCAGAAAAGGGATACGAAATTGTTATCACTGGGCTCAAATCTGCCCATTCCGAAATGAGAACAACGAAACTGAAACTAATTCTAATGTGGAAAACAAAAATTCGGGGCCCGATTCTTCTGGAGATTGACAATTAAGAATAAAGGGATTTTTATCCCATGGCAGATCAGTCGACTGTGTCGTGGACACTGGCGCGACATTGTCTGTCATCTCAGAAAAATCTGCAAAAAGTTTACAGCTAAAAATTTAAAAGATAAAAGACATTAAAATTAGGCAAACTAAAGGAAAATTTTCTATTGATAAAATGTGTAAATTACAAATGAAAATTGGAAATATTATTAAACTAATTAACTTGTTTGTGTTAGATTCTAATTTAGATTATGTTCTTTTGGGTTTAAATGAATGTAAATTATTTGATTTAAAAATTGATTGTAGTAATTTAGTGGTAACTGAAAGAAATGAAAACATTTCAAGTTCTATGAATGTAAATAACAGTTTCTTTGCATGTACAACTTGACCAAGTACTTAAAAAAAAACAGTAATGTAATGCCATCGCTTGAGACAAAACCTAGAAGTAATATCTCTAAGGTAATAAGTGTTGATGAAAATAATATATCTAATGAAAATAATGTGTCTAAACGTATGAAGGTTAATGAAGGTAATAAGTCTAATATTATGAAGTTTAAGATGATAAGATGTCTAAAGTAACAAGAGTTAATGTAAATAATGAAAGTAATGTAAAACTAAAAATTCAAAAAAGTGATGTGAAAAAACAAAGTAATGAAGTAACAATAGATTTAGAGAGTATGGAGGATGAAAACTCTGAATTAATTAAATTGTTAAATAAATATAAGAATGTGTTTTCCAAAAATAAATATGATGTGGGTAAAATTAACATTGAACCACAACGAATTAACTTAACTTCTGACTTGCCTGTTACTTTAAGACCTTATCGAACTTCCCCTAAGGAAGAAGAAGAAATTAGACAGCAAATTGATCAATTATTAAAAAACGGAATTATTAAAGAAAGTTGTAGTCCTTATGCATCCCCAGTAACCTTAGTATTAAAACGCGAGGAAGGCAAAAAAACCAGAATGTGTATTGATTATCGAAAGCTGAATGCTTTGGCAAAGACTGATGCTCATCCCCTGCCCCGGATAGACATTTTATTAGACAAATTAAGTAATGCAAATGTTTTTTCTACAATAGATCTAAGATCAGGGTTTTGGGCACATTCCCATTCACCCTGATGACACCGAAAAATTGGCTTTTATTACAAATTTTGGACTGTATGAATGGCTAAGACTCCCTTTTGGCTTCAAAAAGGCACCGGCTATCTTTACCAGAGTTATTAAACGCATCCTCACTAAAAATAAAATACAATTTGCTTGTAGTTATTTTGATGATATAATTGTTTACGCTTCTTCCAAAGAACAAAATCTAAAGCATTTGAGTGAATTATTTGAAATATTTATTCAAGAATGTGTTAAATTGAACCAGAGTAAATGTGTCTTTGCCAAAGATAAAATCAATTTTCTAGGTTACGAAATTAGGAAGGGTAAAGTTACCCCAGGTAACCAAAATATTGAACGTATTAAAATTTGAAATACACAAGTAATGTAAGAACTACAAAGAGTGTTAGGCAGTGTAAATGTTTATCATAGATTCATACCTGATTATGCTAAATTAAGATTTCCTCTAAATAAATTATTGAAAAAAGATGTATAATGGCATTGGAATGATCAATGTAAAACTGCTTTTGACGAGCTGAAAAATATTCTTATTTCAAAACCAGTCTTACAATTGTATGATCCAAATAAACCTTGTCATGTTTTTGTAGATGCATCACAGATTGCTGTGGGAGCTGTTTTGAAACAACCAGATGAAAGTAATGTACTACACCCAGTTTCCTACCATTCTAGGGCTTTAAAAGATTACGAAAAAAATTATGCAATTACAGAACTTGAATGTTTAGCTATTGTTGATGCTTTAGATAAATTTTATTACTATCGCCACAGTCAAAAACTTACAATCCATACCGATCATGCAGCCCTTGTTTGGCTTAAAAATGTTAAAAATTTAAGAGGCAGATTATTTCGTTGGTCACTCCGACTCAGTATGTTTGATTACGAAGTTAAATATCAAAAAGGCTCTACAAACGTTGAAGATGATATGCTATCTAGACAACCTGTTTCTCACCAGCTCCAACATTCTGTGTATTTACTTAATCGTGATGAAATTATACAGCTGCAAAAGAGTGACAATATGTATGGTAAAAATATGTAGAACTAAATGATTTGATGGTAATTAAGAAGGAAAAAGGTTATAAAATTGTGGTACCAAAATCCTTAAGATTAAAATTGTTAACTGAAACTCATGAAAACTTCGGACACCCAGGTATTCATGCTATGTTAAATTTTATCACCCCACAATATTATTGGCCCTAGATTAGTAAAGATATTGGAAATTTCGGGAAACATTGCCATGTTTGTCAAATTAATAAAAAGAAAGAAACCAAAAAATTTGGACTTATGCAAGAAGTACCTCCAACTGATAAACCTTTTGAATGTCTTTCTATTGATACAGTCAGCGGTTTTAATTATTAAAATTCCACAACAAAATATTTACATCTTGTGATCGATCATGCCACAAGATATGTCAGGGCTTTTCCATCTAAAAGTGCAACTACAGAAATTTATGCTAATATTTTGAAACAAATTTTCCAAATTCAAGTCGCCGAAAAAATCCTTAGTGACCGCAATGCCGCATTCACCTGCAATAGATTCAAAAAATTTCTTAGAAATTATAATGTAAAACAACTTCTAACTACTGTCCATCACCCCAAGACAAATGGTAAAGTAGAGCGCGTGAACCAAACCCTAGTAACCCGTTTAAGATGTAAAGTCAATTCTACATCATAGAAAATTCCATGGACGAAAATTTTAGATGAAGTTATTAGTGAATATAATAATTCCCCTCATTCGGTAACTAAATTCAGCCTTTCGTATCTTTCACTCGGAAAACTTCCTTTCGATTCTCCCCTAGATCAAAATACTTACCCTCCGGTTGACATAGCGAGAAAATTAGCTGCAGGGAGAACCACTGAATATCATAAAAGGAATAAAAGTCGTTATGACATAAAATTTGCAGAGGTAGATTTTCAACCTGGTGATCTAGTTTTATTTGATGAATTTGAATTTCCGAATACACGTAAATTGACAGCGCCCTATTCCGGACCATACCAAATTGTCAAAAAATTATCTGAAGTTAATTATGAAATTTATAAAAAGAATTACCACACAAAGAAACCTACTGAGATTGTCCATGTTTCCAGACTACGACACTACCAAGACCCAGAAAATTTTAGACTACATCACCAATAAGTAGACGCACCTTCCTTTTGGTAAACGCTCAACTGAGGTTGCTACTAAAGGTAATTAGAGCACCTCTAATTATTCAATGTCTAATTTTCTGTGTTGTAAATTTTTGGTGTGTTGTTTCATATCTTTGTATTTGTATTTATGTGTCAAATTTTGCCAACGACATTAATGGTAATTTTAAAATACTATTAAAGTTGAAAGTTGTGTTGAACGACAGTGCAATATATGACATAACTGCCATTATCGATAGTAAAAGGTAAAATACGAGTAAAATCATTGTGTAAAATGAGAGTGAGAATTATAAAAATAATGTTTTGTATGAATAAGTAGTCAAAATGAAATACTGTAAACAAACTAAAAGTCAAAGGAAATAATGTAAACAAATTAAAACTCAAAAGGGACTATGTTAAAAAATTAGTCAAGTATTGCAGTTGTCAGTGATATGAAGAATATAATAGAGGAATACCTCACCTAAAAATAAAATTTTTAGTGATAAAGCCACGGCGAACTGGAAATGAAAAATTTGTAAAGTACGAACTGCTCTAATGTTTTGCAGCAATCTCTAAAGATCTGCATTCAGAATTGAAACTGTTCTCGAGAAATAGTTTCCCAATACTGCATGCTATTGTTCTTTATTTTCTATAAATGTCAATATATTAAGGTATATTATTTATAATTTTATGTATTGATATTATTATGACTGTGTTATAGTGAGAGTGTCATTTTAAGATTAATATTATTGTAACTCGAATTCTGGATGCGAGTTCTTCAAACAAATTAAGCAACTAATTAAGATAATTCCTAGCTGTTGTCGCGCATTTCACTATCTGGAATGTCTTGTAGTCGAGGCGCCCGGCTTCAAGCCTTTTCAGATTGGGGAATATTTTGCAATAATAAAATTCTATAGTCAAAAATACACTTAAAACCCTAACTTAAATTTCGCCTTTTCTTTTTGTTTTTGCCCAGTCACAATTCTAAATGCATGTTCTTTTCTTTTAATGGCGACGAACTCTTATTTGAAAGTACTTGGAATTAAATCGACAGCCCCGTAGTCAAGTTGATTTTCCCGCTTTTTCTACACGTACAGTTATTGAATGTTCTGGAAATATTTAAAGCGAACTGGATTGGCTGACGAGGTTGACGTCATTTCTTGAAAGCTCCGCCTTTCCAGATATTATAAAAGGACTCGCAAAGGAATATCGGGGGGAGTCTTTTCATTAATGTAACGATGGATTAAACTTCAATACAAAAGTTATTAGTTGTTCTTTTTTATTTACTCCGGGGTCTGATTTTTGTAACTGCTGTTTTTCATGGAAATTAATAAATTTGTCCTGTTTTTTCTTTAAACTTATTGTCTGATACATTGAGCTACGACTACATTTGGTACATCATATATATATATAATAGCGTTAGTTTGTCCATAAAGCTTTGAAACCAATCACGTTTCAGTCATGGCCGAGAATAAACGCGCCCCACAATTTTATATACGCAATTACTTCTCAAATAACGGAGAATAGCTAGCAAAGGCTAAGCGACACATTGCCAAGTAGGAAGGCGAAGAGGCGAAAGATTGGTGCGTAACTGCAGTAGTATTTATAAGCTCGAAAAGTCTTTGTTTTAATATTGAGCAAAGACTGGACAAAAGAGTTTGCACTGCGGTTACTGAAGAGAAAGCATGATGTAATAGGGTGCAATATGGAGCCTTAAAGAGAGGATGTATCCAGTTAAAATTAAGAATATAAAGGACCTTTCCAATTAAGTTTAATTTGCTAATAAATTTTTCTTCATATTTTAATATCTTAGATGTACATCTGTAAACACTGAAGTGCCACTGAATTACGCATAGTAAGTCAATACGAGTTGGGCCTCCTCTGGCCATACGACGAAACATAGATTAAGTAAGTTTGTGCGAGCATCCTACGGGAATGGCTTATCAAACGGCGGATAGAGCTGTCCATAAATCAGGAAGGGTCGCTAGTGTTGTGTGATGTGGTTTCACACCTTTCTCCCAAACATCCGAAAGATGCTTTGTAGAGTCATTAGGTTATTTCGGAAGCAGGAGTGATGAATGATGAGCAATGCCTTCGCCGAGAATCGAACCACGGACCTCTCGGTTACGCGTCGAGTGTGCTGACCACTACACCACGAAGGCATGCGAAGAAGGCCGGAGAAATACCTTATAGCTTAGTTGGATTTAAGTCGGGGCTTCTAAGTAGCCAATTCATGACACAGAAGTCAGAGAAATGCTCATCCAAACAGGCAGTAGCCAACTCGGTCCTGTGAGATGTGCAATTATCTTTTGAAATACTTCATTTCTGTGTGAATGACAGGACAACATAAATGGAAGGCGATGATGGTTCAGCAACTTTACCGAATAATACTGAGGGAGGTTAGTACAAGTACCAAAGATCCCAAACACTGCCGTGAGAAAACACACCAGACCATGTTTGGATCGCAATGGCTTTGTAGAGTTTCAAACTAACATGCAGGATCCATGGCTTCATGAGCCTAACGCCATATTCTCAGGCTTCCATTGATGTTACTTAGTCGGAATTGAGACTCATCACTCCATGTTACTCGTTTCCAGACCTCTAGAGTCCATTTCTCTGTTCTCATGCCCAGGCAATATGTGCAGCTCGATGGTATATGTTGGGACGATGGATATCAGGTCGCTGTGTGCTAGCTGGAAACTTTCACGAACTCCGATATGTATTACTACAGGAATGGGCGCTACGCTATAACAAGAGATCAACAACACTACTGTCAGCTTGCCTTGTCGTTGTCAAGCACGCATTTCAGCTAGAGGGATCATACCCGTTATTAGCGTGATGTTTCCATTGTACATTTCTTCCAACCTATTTGAGGCTTCGCAATGTGATGGTCGTAATACATGTGTTTTTGTATGTCTTTGCTTTATTGTTTATTATGTGATTTGGTAATGCCACGCGAACCTCTTGGATTAATTTCCGCATATCCATTAAATAGGTTTTGTTTTATTTCGTGTTTTGCCTCTGTTGCTTATTTTTTGAGCAGAAATGTACATGTTACTTAAACTAATACTAAAAATAATAAATAATAATAGGTTAAGTACCTTTGTAAATTACACTGCCATCCAAAAGTTAAGGAAAGGCATGTTTTTTGTGTCTAATTTGAGAATGAAGCAACATAGAGACAAGAAATTTACAAGACATGTTTACTAAACAGTTCTTTAATGAATGCAACATAGAATGTTTCTAAAGTGTAACACAAACATGAATTACAACAAAATATTGCTCTCTTGACAGAGAAACCCAGTCTTGGAGAAACAGTATATTACGATTTTTGAGGGAAAATGGAGTGGTAACATTGTAAAAATGAGTTCTAACAAGGAATGCGTGCACCCCTAGCTGCAATACATTGGCGGCAGCGACGTTTTTTGCAGTCAGTCAAGTCGTCGGTCAGTGAAATGGGAAGCAACGACCAAACACTGAGTAATCCTTGTTCATCTAACGATCTTGGAGGAGGACTTAAAGCAGCAACCTGTCTCTCAAGGTAATCCCAAAGATGCTTTATCGAATTCAGGTCTGGGGATTGAGCTGGCTATTCCATCTGCTCTATACCGTGACCCTCAAGACATTCTTCAGCAACCCAAGCTCGGCGCGATCGCGCATGTCGTCCATCAGAAGAAATCCAGGACCAATAGCAACGGAACATGGGTGGACATATTCATCAAGGATCTCGTCTCGATATCTCACACCGGTCAAAGTTCATTCATGGAACACATGCATGGCAGCGTGATCACCGAGACAGATGCAATCCCAAACCAGTATTCCACCACCTGTGTAACTGTGTCTTTTCACAATGTGGGATTTGTTGTATCTGGTGTGTTGTTCCCTCCAGATCAGTTGACGACCTGAATCGCTTTCCAATGTGAATCTGGACTCGTCTGTGAAGAGAACAGACTGACTGACCCATTGCTGACTGGTCCCGGAGACGCGTTCTCTTGCCCAACATAAACGGGCACCTCTGCGTCCTCGGTCAAGGGGATACAAACAACTGGTCATCTTGCATACATATCTGTATTGTGCAGATGTCTGCGCACTGTAGTAGCTCAGATTCTTGTTCCTGTTGCCACTAAATGATTTGCCATAAGCTGAGGCACAGAAATGTTACTCCTCCTTCGGGCCGAATGCGCTAAATAACGGTCTCCCGCTGGTGCTGTAACTCGTAGGTCTGCCTGGAAAATGTCTTCTAGACACAAAATCCTGAGATTTAAACTGATTCCATAGCGGTGGATCACACTACGGGAGACACTAAGACATCTAGGAGCATTAGCTTGTGACATCCAATTTCCATCCATCCGATCGCTTGCCACCTCAACGAATAGGGCAAACGACTTCTCCTGGATATTGCCCACGAAACTATAATAACAACTGAAGATCAACACTCGTGAACAAAAATTACAATTTTTGCATTTTTCTCCGCCTCCTATATAAGTATTCATTTCTATAAAATAAAAGTGGTAGCTATTGTTTTTGCATATATTTTCTTAAACTTTGTTACTGTCATGCATATGAACTGTGGATGTAAACATTACTGACATTTTTGTAATGGTGAACTTTAAAAAGCATGCCGTTCCTTAACTTTTGGAGGGCAATATATTCATAGATACAGATATAGTATAGCATTCAGATACAGTACAATATTTGAGTATGAATACCCAGCTCATAAGTACAAAATTATATTTTATTCTAAAGTTTCACTGTAGCCATTTGAGGGACAAGACCTTAATTGCATAAATCAGGGTTCCCAAACTTTTTCAATATGCGGTGTACTTGCAGTTTTGTTATTTTTTCATTGCTCCCTGGTTGCAATATTTTTACTACAACGTTAATCAAGTGCAGAAATGAAAGCACTATTTTAGTGAAAAAGTATAATTTTAATTGATAAGAAAAGATACGAATTAAATACGAATAAAAGAAACCTTCAATGGCAAATTAGAAAATCAAGGTGACAGGTGAGCTTTTGTTGAACCCTACACAGTTTTTCAAATTGCGGAAGAAAGCTTGATGCAGCTGCCCTCATTCCTTGCTCCACACTGATTTTCAAAAGATATTTGGTTCTTATTACAGTGGTAGTCTAAAATCTGGATTCGAATAAATAGGATGTCGCAAATCGAATGAGGATCCTTGAAGCTTTAGAGCTTAAAGATGGATACTCTATTTTGATTAAAATCCAAAACTACATGAAATCTGAGCAAACAAATTTTGTTTACACAATGTTATCGCAAAAGAGTTCAATTAAACTCTCTTCGTCTTGCGAAGCAAAGTGCTCGGATACTTCGAAGTAAAAGAATCCTGGATCAACATAAATTTCCCTATACTATTTTCCGCAAATTAATTTGCGAACAGTGAGTGCGCTTTGAGAGGTGTTCCATGAAAATATACAACAATTCTTGTAGGATAACGACTTTATTAGAAGTTATGTTTTGGTACAATGTAGAAAAACAATTTTGAAACCCACCGTCATTCAGTTTTCTTATCCACAACTGCAGCTTTTTCCTAAACGCTGAAATCTTTTCTACAAGTTTCAAGATGTGCATGCATCGCCCTGTAGAGACAGATTCAAGACATTTAGTTTCTCAGATGTTTCGCACTAATATGCTAGTTTCAGCAAAATATCTGGTTCGGCAAAATACTTAGTAATCGCATAACCTTCCACTTGCAGAATCAAGACGCTTGCAAACGCACGAGATAGGAAGTTGCCATTGGAAAGCCATCGTGAACTGCAATAGTATAGCAGGGCCGAGTGTTCAACTTCCACGTCCTAGCATAGCGTTTTTAAAAATTTTGCTTTCAGCGCTCTAGTTTTTATTATGTCTATGATACATTCTAATGCCAAATTCAACTGAAAACTAAGCGATTTAGATGGAAGTGCTTCCCTGTAGTCCGCATAGCATGCGGTGCTTTTCTGTAAATAAGTGCTGTAGTCCTTCATAGCGACAGGACATTGATGAGCGCCGTCAATATATACGCCGATGCACTATTTCCAAACTAATCCATTGTCCTTTATAAACTTGTCAAGCATTTCGAAAGATTTGAGACTATATGCTTCTGATGATGCTCTTACAGAAAAGAAGATCTTTAACAATGATATTACCATCCAAGGAAGCGTACATACCTCAGAAGATTTACATCTTTGTTACTGTCAGTAGCCTTATCTACTTGCAGCCCGAATTCATTTCATTTCGTTTTCTCTATCAATTGAACTTTAAGATCCTGAGTTATACATTGAATTATTCGGCTAATAGTATTATTGGATAGAGATACCTTAGAAATGAGTTTTCCCTCAACTTTTCCAACCGAGTCAAGAGCAGTATGTAGAATAAGCAAGCTGTAAATAAGCAGAAGGCGATAGTATGCAGTTTTTTTTTCACTTCGCTATTCGTAGACTCTAGCTATCTGTTATTCGTAACTAACACTTGTTTAGTGAACATACCGCTTGTAAATCTTGCAATTTCTTACTAAAAAAACGCAAAATTTGTCGACCAAGATGAGTGGTCTCAAGATGTCGTTTTAGCTTACTTGGGAGCAATGTTTGGGGTGCAAAGATTTTTTCAGCAGACAACGCATCTGTCATCGTTGTTTTTCATTTTTGTTTATTTCTACTGAAGTGAAACACAATTAGAGTGACTCTCTTTGTAGTTACGATATTGTTGCTTCTTTTCTCCTACGCCAGTTATTGATGCCTTATCACTCAAACTTGAACTATCGTTACTATCGGTTTGCTCGTTTGCTAAAAAGCTCTTCATTTTACGAAATATCAGTAAGGACTCCTCGATTATTTCAATATTTCGCCGAAATCATTATTTTTTCCCCACAGATTTATAAGATTGTACGACTTACTCGCACGTACATGAGTTCGATATGAAGGTCGCGAGCGGAGAAAAGAATTGTCGACAGATGCCAATGTTGAGAAGACAAATGTAGGAATCTTGTGACAGGAAATAACAGGTGCAAAAAATGTGCGAGGATAATTGAATACAAATCGGATGCAATGGCATAGAATTATTGGCAAATTCAAAGAATTAAGTGATAGAATAAAATTGGCTTTAAGAAATGAAACTGAGAACAAGAATTACTTTAGATTAAAAGCAGAAACAAAAATGTTAAAAATATAATTTAAATGGAATTAAGATGAACAACTGAAGCATAATTTTTGAGAAAACTTAAGAATTATTATTATTACTATTATTTCAAGAAACAGAATAAAATTAATGAAACATGTTAATGAACGTATAATTATTGAAAAACATGGCCGAGATTTCAAGGCAAGTCTTATCTCTCCGTGATGAAAGGTCAGAGGCGCCTCGTTGTGCCCTAGCCTTCCTTCACGGTTCCCTAGTGCGCTGCGGCTGGCGCACATATTGGGAACCCCTGGCATAAATATGAAGAGAAAATTTACACCATGAAATCGCTATAATTTTGCATGAAGCAAACTTTCTGCCCCAAAAAAGCTTTTAATGCTATACTTTGCAAATGACACCTATAAATTGCATATAGGACCTACACATTACGTACTCTGATGCAAATAATAATAGAAAATGATACAAGAATAGACTATATAGAACTAGTTGAAATAATGCACAAGTTATACTAAAAACATTAGAAACATGTTAAGCTCTAATATGCATACTGCTTGCTTTGCAGAGCAAATAATCTGTGCGCCTGTTAATGAGTATGCATGTCAAAAAAGAGTTAAAGCCATACGTGAGATACGACGTTCAAAACTGACAACAGTGATGCTCTAGAAATAACAGTGTTAGACACCTAACGTGCGTTAGATACAACACAAGCTTTACACTTCATGACTGCCGTCTTCGTGCATCCCTGGAGTAATTTCTGGTGTATTCTAACAATAATTCTAATCAACTAGCTCCTTGAGACTGTTAATGTTAAGTGCTGTATATAGATAGGAGAAAAATGTAGTGGTCTGAAGGATCCTCCTCCCCAAACTCGCAGTTGCCATCCTCTCTGAAGCGGTAGAGGCAGGGGTACGAAGGGAAGGGCCCATTGCCCGTGAGGAAATTGGTTTAGACTGTCGTCATAACCTTAGGAATAAATTTATGTACTCCTCTCCCTGTGAAGGCCTGATACCAGTGTTCTTGTCATATTCTTAAGAGCTGTTTGAATGTATGACTCTTTAGGTCTGAGACCAACTGGAGGATCGGGACTTTTATGTAATGTGGATGAGTCTGCAGCACCCTTTGAAACGAGATCTACCCTCATTGCTTTCTATGTTGGTGTGAGCGGGCATTCAGGTAAGTGAAGATTTTAGCGAAAGGGGCATTTGGATTAGAATGTCTCTAAAACTGTTGACGATAGAATTACAAGAACGAATTCCAGCTGTTGCAAAGAGACTTGAGACAAGTCTGCGTAGATGAGACTGGGCACTGTGGAATTACTCCTCAGGTAGAGAACGGCTGCCCTGATAGCTGAAATAAAAAATGATAAAATTCCACTTGGAAGACGGAGTTTTCACGGCCTAGCTTTCTCTTCCATTCCTAAGTTACTGCTCCTTCAGAAAGAAAACTTTAACAAAATTCGCTTCCCGTGCCTTCTAGAGTTTTTGAACCATCGGTGAAAACACCATTCGCAAAACTGGTCTCCGATATTTTGTTAAAGTTGATGGATTCTACAGGTTATTTTCGGCTGGGTAGCAGGGAGCATGGGATTTGTGATTCTCGTAATCTGTGTGGACATGGATTTGCTCCCACAGACTTATGGCACGTAGTAGCCTTCCGATAATTTGAAAGTATTTTCTTTTGTCCATATAGCTGTGAATCAGGTGTCGTATATATGCAGAGCAGTTTTGAGCATCCAGACTGTTCATAATACTGAGCCCCCATAGCGAGACAAAAGTTCCTATAATATCGAAGTGACTACCGTACCAATGGGCTCGGGTCGAATTCCGGAGAAGGCAAGGATAATTGTAAGCGTGTAATGGCTATGCCATAAGGGAGCATTCAAAATATATTGCGACCCGAAAGTCCTCTCAAGAGGTTGAGGATAGAGGAAGATGGTTAGGAGACCCTCAGGGTGTTCTCCCTCAAAACTGGGATAGAATCTCAACAGTTAGCAAGGCCTGGCAAGGACACCGAATATATAGCTACGGGAATGCACAGGCACAGGCCTTGCTTCAGCCTATGCCTGTACTACAGCAAACTACCGAAAACATTTCTCCAGTTACGAATGCGTCCGCAAACTCTGCAGATACAGAGAATGAATATACACAATCGCCCATTCATGAGCCATAGTAAACAAAGATACACAACCTAATGAGTAAATTGCACAACTAGTAATAAATACCGTAAAAGATACCGGCAAAGATAAATATTTTACTATTAGCATAAAAGGGAAACATGTTAATCCCTGGATCGCTTGAAACCAGCTTATATTTTAGTTCAGGAGAATTCTCAGTTAACCACAGCAAATTGCAGAGACCGGGCTCAAATTCAGATGTGGATCAAAAACATTCTCGCACAGGTTGAACTATGTGTTAACCTGTTAGATTCAAGGATTGTACTTAAATTCTTTCCACAGTGGTCAACACTGTAATGCTAGTTACTACCTATTTCTCCACCTTCGTAACGTAACTTAGTTATTGGTGTGGTGAAGTGGGCTCAGTTATTGCATGAATAATAATTATTTCTAATTTCAAGTATTTTATATTTTTGCATGTGTTTAATTACTTCATAAAATTAACTTTCACGTTTTGTTAATATTCATATTTATATTTCTTTTACGCTTAATAGCAAATAGTAGTGATTCGTGATTATTCTGTTTTCGAATGTTGATTCTATTGTCATTGCTATTCATGTAGCAGCTCATTTTTGATAGCAAATAAATAAATAAATAAATAAATAAAACAGTAAACTTAGCTATTCGTTGGTGATTATTGCTGTTTCTAATTATAATTCACTTTGAATATCAGTATGAAGGTTACAAGCTCTTTCCAGGGTATGGGCTACTTCCTATTTTTTCAAGGTGTTGCAGTCCACCCAATGGCTTAAGTTTGGAGATCTAAAAAAATGATCTACAATATTTATTATAACTTGATTATAAATACAGAATATATACTTATCTACCTTAACCTAACTAAAAGAAAACTTACTCTTTTAAATCCGCGTTTAAAGCAAAACGCAAGATACAAATATAATAATAATAATAATAGTCACACATATATAATAATTCCAATTGAAGCATTTCTTATCAAACGATTCAAAATACATTAAAAAATAAATCATTTTCATATAAAATTAATTCTCGTAGGCATACTGTCCACCAATCCTGAATACCTCGGTATATATTTGCTAACTGCTAATCTTGCACTGCATTCTAAGTGGTGGTCTAAGAGATGGGAACAATATGTTGTCTTAATTGTATTCATCGTTGAAAATGCAGATTCACATAGGTAGGTAGAGCTAAAGAACGGTGTTAAATGAAATGCAACTCTTTTTAAATTAGGATACTTTACTTCCAGGGATAAATAGAGTCTAAGTTCTGCTTTACTTATTCGATTCTGAAAGTGATTCTTAGGTTCTGAACTACGTGCTTTTAAAATTATGTCATTTTGAGATTGAGAACATATAATAATAATAATAATAATAATAATAATAATAATTTCATTCCACATCAACATTGCTAAACGGGTAACACATAAATATAACAATTGGCTCTAGTCTAGCAAATTCTTGAAAACGTCTTTCAAATTCGGAGTGAAGTTTTATTATTTCATCATAATATTTCTCTTTGTTTAATGTACATGAGTTTTTAAACAACTTGACAGAAATATGTTTGAAATTTTTTTGTTCATTCTTCATCACCTGAGAAGATATTAGCCATAACTTGCTCTTGAAAGTATTAACAAATCCATTCAATTCTACTATAGTTTGTAGTTTGATTTTTTTCCTTGCAACTGTAAGTTCAGTTCATTATAGAAGGCTTGTTATATCAACAAAACCTAAATACATCAACCGAATATCATCACTAAGTTCAATGTACGCTTTCTCGTTTGATTCCAAAAAAAATCTTTTACCGCTTGTAGTAGGTTCTTGAAGCTTTGTAGCTTAGTATCCGCGTCTTAGGTCCTAATAGAGGCGGTCACCCCAAAATATCTTGTGGTCTACCGGTCGATCGCGATCGACTTGATGCCCACCCCTGCACTAAGACATTGCTATCAAAATCTCTCTTGTATCTCCTAATAGGATCTTATCACTGATTTTTTATGAGGTTTCCCAATTCTTGGGTTATTTGAAGGTGCTAACAATAGCGCTCAATCTAGAATAATTTTAATATCCAAGAATTCATCGAGGCCAAAAGTGCAAGGATTGCGGCTGTTGTTGGCCACGTTATAGAAGTACATATTCGCGCATCTCTGTCCCAGTTTTCGAAAATACTGGCATCGTTGAACTAATAAAGTTCGGTTCTCGGGCTCCTGAGCTGGCTGCCATATGACTTTGTAACGTAGAACCTGTTTCCGGCGTAGATATGGTTTCCGGACATTAGGTACTATAATCCTTTAAGATGGAAGTTGGATTTATGAAGCTGAAGATGTAACCGCTGGCGCCATCTGTCGGTAATCCAGTAGTGTACTTTTAAGAAGCGACATAAGCAATTCTTACTAGAGCTAGTACTAGTAAGTTACTAGAGCAGGTATCAATGAAATAGAAGACGACTCTTTTGCAGATTGAATCGAGCACATAACATTGATAACTGTCCGAATATACATGTACGTGCTTACTTGCTATAACGTTTTGGGGCGCCATCTGGTGGTCAGCAGAAGAATGAAAGTTACTTACATAACAGAGTTGTTGCATCATACGGATGTAAACGACAAAAGACAAATGTGGATATGTCTTTAGACTTCCACATCTTTTCGGTAATACAAGAAAAGACACACAGATTTGTAGATAAGTTATAATTAGCTTCTTCGGCAACTTGAAACACAACACTAGCTACAGGAGCATGGACTGAAGCAACAAATTAACAAGTTGTTATTTCAATGGCTACTGTTTAGTCAAGATATTCTCTGACTGACCAAAGACAAAATCCACGGACAGAAATATAATGGTACCAAAAAATGGACAAGGCACTTAATTAATATATTAAAATATCTTTCTGCGCCAATCAGCTTTTACTCATTTGAACTCAAAAAGAAGAAGAGTTCAAATGATTCTTTGATTCCCTTTGCTTGCAAATTCTCCACCGTCTTCTCATTAAGTGGCTTTGGCTAAAACTTATTTGAAGTGCAACAGCTGTGTAAGTTGACAGATGACTAATCTAGATTTTCCTGATAGTTATGACTCCATTATTTTTTATGACGAAAAGCTGGTCACTCCAAGTCCATCCGTACTGGCCATCTCTACGTATTTCATTTACTAGCCCCTAGATGGCGCCATCAGACAAACTCTCAATGTGCCAAATCATATTAACCCGGGCTACTCGACAGATGGCGACACATCCTTTTTAAAGCCTGTACTCCGCGTTCATCCGCCACTTTCTATATTTTCACTTATTTATTTTCTAATAATCGCAATGCCGTATCTAACGGACTGTTTTAACCAGAACAATCATTAGTCGGAAGGTTAGATAGCTCTTGAGCAGGGGCTCCCAGGGAGCTCAGTACTAACCGGCTGAGATTGATAAAATGTTAAAAGCTGTCAATTCTGATCAGGGATCGATAGCCTTAATGTGCATCTCGAAATTGATCGTGGTATCCAAATCCCTGTAATTACAAAATAAATAAGTAAATGAAATAAAATAAATAATAAAATTGACAACTGCTTGTTTATTGATATAAATACTATGCCATGTAGTGAGGAAGAAATCATATTAAATAAATAGAAGGGGGAAAATATACTAAAATAATTTAATATAATTTAAAAACCAAGTCATCCGAGAGAAATATCCCGGAATAAAAGCTGTTAAGGAATGAATATTATTGGCTTTTCTCTCTACCTACTGGAAGAAGGCGTTAGTCAAGTCAATGATTTAATAAGGAAAATCAAAAACAGGATGATTATTTTTGAGCGAAGTGATTTAAGAATTAAGTTAGGCGATTTTACGCCAAATTATGAAAAATACTGGATTTCTACATCTAGCGCAGCCATTACAATAATTAAAATCAAACTTTTATGCAATTAGAATCTGTGAATTAATTCCTGCCAAACTTGCTTACATCTTTTTAATTAAAAATAATTATAAACCAAAGCAAAATAAAATAAAATAAAACGTAAACCTAATAAACCATTTTTTTTTTCAAAATATTTATTCAGGTTCTTAATCTTTTATTTTTAAGTTATTTATATGCAGCTGTTTGTATTATGATTATGTTGTATATTATAGAGAAAATGTAAGGGGGGGGGTGGATGGAGAAAATCGTATATTAAAAAGAGGTCAATACAAGGAAAAGTTTGGAATTCTGGGCTGTAGAGGAACAAAAACATGTGATTTCATTAATTTAATCACTCACTCAGGGTTATTTTCTGTCGTAAAAATTTGAGAACTATCCATAGAAGACAGCTAAAAGCATTTATTAAATGTGATAAAATAACACATATAATGATAGTATAATACATATAATAACAATTATAAAAAGAATGTAATAAATGTTGAATAAAATTTAAAATTAAAACCTGTAGCTAGGAAATTAAACAAGAGCTATAAAATTTGATACCAAGTACGGAGTTACATGATCGCCTTTAAAATCGAGTATATTTTATTCAAAATATGCTTCAAAACAAGGTTGCTGATTTGCCTGTTCGAAACGAAAGTATTCATGTTTACTAAGTAGCGGGTTCTGTAAAATTTAAGTTTATTCTCAAAGATTTTTGAAAATTTTACAAGCGCCCATACATATTTTACGATTAAGTTGTGAAAGCATAATGGATATTTTACTAATTATACCTTTTTGCTAAACCTAGCCTACACAAAAATTTAGGTATCTTTTTGTTATAGGAAAGTATGCGTCAATCAGTTTTCCAGGCAAAGACCAAAGTTGCCATTTATTTTAAATTTGGCCAAAATTTAAAATAAATGCACTGCTCTTATTTCTCATAACTGTGTTCTTGTTTTCAAAGTGTACTGGCAATAAAAAGTGTTTCGTGCCATTCTATTTTATTCTTTATTTACTGAAGAAACGAACTCAAAAGGTGATTTCTAACGTTTAGAAAAATTTTAAGTCGAAGCGAGTTGAAGAAAGTACGTCTTTTCGCTTGGAGTATTAAATTAACAAAAATATTTTTCTGAAAAAAATTGTTCAACGCGTGTTTTCTTACTCTGAAAAAAATAAAAATCCAAATTTATTTCTTATATTTGCAGAACCTTCTCAGCCGCTTGTTGTTCTGCATTTTATATTGAGAAACCCTGCAGCTGGAAGAACGCATTTAGAATCAATATTTAAGGAAAGTCCGGAGCCGTTTTTTCAGAACTACGAAGTGGAAAATCACTGGAATTCTTATAAACAATGGCTTTGTAAAAAAAAATGCAGCAGCAATATCAGAATGGAATTGAACATTTGGAATAATTCAATCTTCATTGTGAGACCACAGAGCCGAGATGCCACGAAAAAGGATCGGAAATCTGTGATTTTTCCCCCTCTTCATCAGCTGTGGCCTCTTGCTTCCTTCTGTCAAATTCAAACCCTGCCTTTTATTCCACATTATTAAACGAAACTCAAAAAATAAACCTTGTATGTTCCGTTTTCCTAATTCATTATTTTTCGCATATAATTTGTTTAATCCGTAGTCTTTACACGCTCAATTTGTATATAAAAAGTTATTTAAAATATATATATTTTAAAAATTGCTGAAGTTCTCAAAAATCCTGAGAATTCGGTGTAATATAATAAAGGTGAAGTATCCTCTACTAATTGCATCGCTCATGCGGGAACTCATTCTTGAACATGAAAAATATTTGCACTGGTGGTGGGACGAATCCGAAGTTTCCTTGAATCCTAATATTAAAGTGTTCTCGAATTCCACTTTTAAGAATAGTAAAAATAAGAAAAAGAGACAAACTTTTATTTAAAGTTAAACGTTTTAAATTGAAGCAATATTCCACATTTGCATTTAATGAAAAACACATTCAAGAGTACAATTTTTAGGAATACGCTTATATTTATTAATAAAATACAAATGAAATTTAGTGAATGAAGTTCATAATTAAACTTTTGAAGTTTATTTACCGAGAAGTACAAAGACCAGATAATAGCCGAAAATTATAGAAATGTTTGAAACACAATATTGTAAAATATCGTATTTATTCACATATTTCCTCCTTTTCCTATTAATTTTATAGCTTGAAATGCGAGAGGAAAAAATTACGCGATGTCTAATGTTTCGGAAGAGACCACTTTAATGATAAGTATAGCCCATTATAAAACCCACATAAAGACACAATAATATTATTATTTATACATTTCAAAGAACCTATCATTTTACTTACACAAAATGCTTTATTACATGTGCATACATTTTGTATTGTTGCTATAAATCAGAAGCTTCTGAATTATATGGGGAAAAAACTAGGGAAGAAATTAGGCGAGGGGGAGAAACATAGAACTAAATACTGTATTTATAGGTACGCCATAAGCCCATTGAGTAAATAAATATACCTACAAAACGTAGATCTGATTTTTATTTAGATACAATACATCGATTACTTGTATTGTATTTTATACTTTCTATTTTGTTTCTTTACACTTAAATAATTTGTTAACTGAACGACCAAAATAATAATAATAATAATAATAACGGCACTGTCCCCCCTCCTGGTTGGAGACTGTATTTAATAACGTAGGCAGCCGTATAATGCAGCTTTAATTTTGCATTATAACCAGCTGCATTATAACGAAGAACCACTAAATTGACAAAAATATACTTAAATATAAATTATTTACTGTCAAATCAGTTAGCAGATTTTTTATTTTGAAAAATACAAAAGTCTTGTTCCATTTCAAGAAACAAAATAAAATGCAATGAAACCAGAATTCAAGAAGTTATAGAATGCCATGCAACAAATCCAAGATAATCAGCCTCTTAAAATGTTATCTTAATATACATGATCTAAACTTCTTAAAAATACTGAATTAAAAATATAAGAAAAATATACCGTATTCGCAAGTCCTTATCCGGACTTTATTTTTGCAAACGTTCGTCGTAGACATATACCTCAAATTACAAAAATGTTTTAAGTCATGGAAAAATTCATGTCTTCATACTCTAAATTGTAAAAAAAAAGTATAAGATACGAAAACTAATTTTTTACTCATCCCTCCGGTCCCTGTATTGACATTTAGGAAAATTTTTTACTCATAATAAAAAATAAGTTTGACTCCCGTATGATAAAAATTCACCGGGATATTTGGTATTAAAATCGGAAATCATATTCAGGGGCCGTACACAAATTGAAAAGCAATGTGACTGTATTTGTACACAACTAAAAATAAAATATTTTTCAAAGAAAGTTTTTTAATGTGAAGAGATTAAAGAATGAGCATTTCTATACAGGTTATTGGGAAAAGTATTGGTCAGTATAAACCTGTTAGAAATGGAGATCTTATTCAAGGAATCTTATAGAATCCGTGTTCTAGGAAACATTGGAATGTAATTCGTAGTATTTGATTATTAAAATATTTGCATCAATTAAAAGTGAAGGTATTTTAGTTTAACGATTTTTTTTACGATGACCAGATTGTGATTCTGAAGTAATAAAACTTCATGAAACTATTAATAATGTATTTTTTGACTTTGAATACTCGTAAATTTACTTAAGTTATCAACTTAAAAACTTACACTTTAACGACTTAAACGACTTTATGACAATTCTTTCAGCCCACCAAATATAATGAAATTATAAATTAACGACACTAATAAATGACTAAAAAATACCATTGATTTACATTTAAGGGTAAAAAATAAACATAGAATTATTCTAATTCATTTATTAAAAGACCTCTCAATACAAACTGAACCTGACAACAAAAACTGCAAATTTCAAAGTTAAACATCTTGGTGAATTTTTTTCGCACGGGAGTCAAATTTTTGTGTTTTATTTTTCATAACGTGTACAATACTTTCCTAAATGCAAATATAGGAAACAGAGGCATGTATAGAAATTTAGGTTTCGTAATTTCTATAAATTCAAAAATGTCAAAATATGAGATATGTCAAAAATTGTATCATTTAAAACATTTTAGTAATTGGAAGTATACGTCTACGACCAATGGTTGCGAAAACAACGGCCGTATAAGGACATTTATGGATCCGGAATATAATCTTGAGAAAATCTGTGAATGTAATTAATTGGAGAAAATATCTTGAATGCATTAACATAGATTTAGAATGTCAAGTAGAACAGAGACTTAAATAATAGTTTGTATCAAATATTTCAGATGAAATACTGAACCTCAGATGAAATACTGAACCTCAGATGAAATACTGATGAAATACTGAAACAATCCATGACGAACAAAATTTCTACACACATACAAAGAAGATTTCTTCGTCTTTGCTTTTTAATAGTGATCTTGCTCTGTGTTCTTGCAGTTGTCAAGAAGTCTAAAACTTTTATCTTGAAAGTAAAGTTAAAATTTAAATAACAACAAAATTTATGCAAGGAATGTAAGCATTTAATTCGTCTTATGGTGCTTTGATGGTTTCAGCCTAGAAGAAACCACATAAAATTTCAGAAATTTCTGTGTAATATATCATTATGGACAGAAATTTTACTTTTCATTTTCTCATGTCTGCAAAATTTTACTTGCATATTCAATTATATCACTTATACAAGGGACCAGTCATGAACAAGAGAGATGAGTGAGTGGAAGCTAGTACAATTTGAGTCAAAATTATATCTGAGATTAACAGTAAAATGTAAAATTAATAAAATCAGTGATTGGATTTAATGAGAATGAACACTTAAAAATTTTAATAAATCAAAGCGCTCAAAATGTTAATTACACCACATTAAAAAAATTGGCATGCCATTTCAGGAAAAGTCCGATTTTGTGTCAAAATATCTATATTAGAACAATGCTATATGTAAATTTAATACATATCCTAAGTCTCGCGTCTGAGATATAAAAAACGCAAGTTGAATTTCGCCAATCAACCCAGTAGAACGGGGATATAGAATCGAACCCCCCCTTTTTTTTTCCGCGGTGCGCGTTAAAACAGAGATGAAGAATTTTGCAAAGCCTCTACTTCTTTTGCGAAAGCCGATGGATCTTTTCTTAAGCCGTCTTCATTATCTGCCGCTAAAATAGCATTATCGCGGAATTTGATTGGTCATTTCTTGAGCGTCTCTTGACTCCGATGTTGATAATATTTCTTCTATATTCACAGATTCTTCAAAAATAATCAATCTGCTCAAAAAAAAAAAGCGATCTCTCATCATCTACTATTTATTCATTGTTACTAGAATATTTTTTCATGAGTTTCATCTTCAGAAAAATGGCCTATTTTTTCTAAAAATAATTCTTAATACAAGTTTCAGCAACATTTTTCCACGATGTCCATCTCTTGAAACAAGGTGTTATGCTTTATCCGTAGAGCAGACATAATTTTACAAATGGAAGCTTTCCTGCACTGATCTTTCATTGATTTTATAATCCTCTATTCCAGTCGTTGAAACTTATTCATGCAATCAACAAGAAAAAAAAGTGCCTTCGTACTGATTGAGATATCAGGAACAGAGCAGGACGTGATAAAAAGTCACCTGCCGCTTTTCTCTTTCCATTTTCCGTTTAAATTTCTGAAGGAATTTCGGAAAGTTCTTCGTAGTCATCCAATTCTTTTGCTTTATTATGCTCACACGGCAAAGCTTTCAGGTCATGGCTAAGAAGATTAATTTTTCAAAAATATTCTCCTTATACCAAAAGCAGGACCTTGCATCTCTCCTTATTCTTGCCCCAATATGAAAAGTTTCATTTTTTAAAGTGTTCTCAGGCAACAGGAAAGTAGTTCACTTTCATCGTAATGAAAGATATATTTAGGTTAAATTGGACACATTTTAGACTTACACATCTGTCTTCAGAATTTGAACTTTTTGGCCTATGATGCAAGCAACTATTCCATGACTTCTTTAAAATTTTGCTTCCTTATTCTCTAAACCCTTCATTTCTTACCTAGCTTAGAGATAGAATTTAAAATGTATCACGGAACCATTTTTTAATCTGTGTTATGGTGTTACTTATCTCACATGTCTGACAGTAACATCAGAACGAGACCATGAAATTCGTTGTGGCAAGGAGTGCAAGACTGCACCTGTCGTTGGCAAGAGCCTTGAGAAGGTGACAGAACGACTTTGAGGAGTTCCTCCCCCAATTCTGATGGACAACACTCCGAGGAGATGTTGAGTTCGAGGGTCTACCACTCCTCTTCCCCTACCAGAAACTTCTGGAGAGGACTTTTGGCTCACCGCATATTTAAACTTCCCCCATGCCACGCAAATTCTATCCATATACAAACATTCAAATCTTCTTCGGGATTCGAACTCGGGCCCTTCGGTACGGTAGTCAGAGTCACTAATCACTATGCCCCTTGGGCGGTTTTGTTGAGTCTTACTTAGATAAAAAAAATTTCCTGTCAATAAGCGCATGTTTTTCTGTCTTCAGTATCTGCATTTGAGTCATTTCGAAGTGCTTTTTTAAATGGTCTTCGTTAAGGAACCGTCTTCAACCACATACGGTTCGCAAAATAAGCTGTATCTTGTCGAATATATTTCCGCTACTATGATATTTAAGAGTTTCAAATTAATTTTTGACATATTTTTTCCGGGCAGGAGGAAGCTTCCCTTCCCAGATAGCCGGAAGACAAAAAATACTTTTAGCTTAAAATTTACCAACTCTCAATTCCTTCCGCCTGTACTTATTGGAGTAAAACTGTTGTCCAATTTTCCTTTGACCGGAGTTAAGCATCACTCCACTCATTCTTTACGCTTCAGTGTTTCATTACGGTTGTCGACATGTTTACTCCGATTTATTTCTAGCACATGCTCGCTGTTGGAACTTCAGATATGAAATTTTGAATGTAACAATAACGTAAACAGTAATCGTAAAACTAGCTTTAATTTTAAATTAATACTAAAAGTTTGAATCAATAATGATTAATATATTAATAATAATTTTATAATAATGATTAATATATTAATTATAGTTGGAAATATTAATTATATTGGTAATAATTGGTAAGTGTTTCTGAAAAACATTCAGTGAGATGACGTTTATGATGACGTTTATCAGCAGTCATCTGGGTTTAGAAAGTAGGGTATTGTTTCAAATGACTTGTGCTATGTAATCTTTTTCTTTTGGTAGTATTAATATTTAATACGATAAACAAGGATGCTATCACTTCTAAAACTGCTGGTTACTAACAAGAGAGTTTTTCCAAATTTGAACTTGAAGTACTTTAAAAAAACTCCAGCTCTTTCTACACGTTTTAAAGAACGGTACTATTTAAAATTAACTGCTGAATTCCTATCAATAAGCTACAAGAAATGAATAAACTGTCAATCGCAAAGGCAAAATTTTCAACAAAATGTTGCATCATTTTCGAAATTTTGGGAAGCTGCAGAAAATAACACTTCATCATCAATATAGTTCTATTTATGCTTTTGACTGCTTTACTTACACACTTCAAAGGCTATTTCTTTAATAATTTAGATAAGCACCCCGCTAACGGGTTGGCTAGTGTATGAGTGTTTTTGCTGTTTGTGTGTATGTGGATGAGGCAGTTCTCTTAAAAAGACCTCTACGAAGGATTTCCTCCTTTTAAGCAGATAACCCACGTGTGCTTAGCCGCATTCAAATAACCTAATCTAATTTGTTTATAGATGAGAGGAATTGCTAGCCTTTTTTTCCCCCCTTAAAAAAAAAAAAAAAAAAAAAATCGAGAAAGCTTCTTCAGTCTTTCATCTAACTTACTAAATTTGCTGTTTCATTAGCATAAGTAAAGCATATACATTTTGATAAACTTTATTCATTGAATTACTTATGTTTTCAACATATTAGCAATTGGCTGTTCGTAACTGATATATATTTACAGAAAAGAAATTTTTTTCGTGATTGTATTTAAGTTTATCGCATAAATTGTATTCATTTACATTTTTCAAATTCACATTTCGATTCAGTTCAGTATCTGAAACTTTAAAAGCATATTATTAGCCCAAAGGGGATATTTGCCAAGGAGGGTTATTAATTTCGTTTCGGCATTTTGCGTCGATTCACTATAAATGTCGGTTCATTTTTCAAATTGTTGCCACGGAATATTAGAGCCCTGCATTATATTTAAAGAAATTAAATAATGAAGAATCTGCATGAATACATGTATATTTCTCGCACTGTGAAATAACAACGGTACCTAGAGACATCAAATTTTGAATAACTTATTCCTCCATTCGAATATGGGCATCTGGAAGCCCAAATTTGGAATTTTTCCCCTATTTCATATTTTATTTATGAGTTTTTGATTAAGAAACTCAACGATTTCAAAGCGAGAAATGGCAACACTGTGTGGAAAAAAAAAGTTATCTCCAGCGCGCGAGACTGTGCATCGGAAATTCTAAAGAAGATACCCTCTTTTTAAATATTTTGGGATATTACTGTTGAATTGAATTTTATGATTTAAGTGCGAAGACCATGATATTTAATAAATAAAGGTAATACACAAAACGTTAAAAAAAAAGCCCCTTCGGGGGTAATATAAAATCTGAAAACTTTAAGATTTATTTATTTATTTATTTATTATTTTTTCATGGCCCCTCATCTCTGTCGTTCATTTAATCCACAATCAGCAGACTGATTTTTTTCATGAAACGTGCATTAGTTGCCAGCATGAATCTGACGGTTGTATGAGGCTTCTTTTTCACATTAAGGTAATTTTGAAAATTTCCTGTACTCTGGCCGCATTTTTGAAAATTTAAATTTCTTCATTTTTGTTTAGTCTTTCCTATCGTACCTATTTAGTTAGTATGTATACCAACAACAATAATACATACCTTTTCGAAAGAACTGTTGTTAAAATGTAAAGAAGCACTGCCTGCAAACAAAAATATTGGTAAACGCTAGAAATAAATATAACGAATAAAACTGATAAATGAATAGCTATATGTAAATTATGATTTTGCATTTAGCTATTTGTTTATTATTTTATATTTTGATTTTGAGAATCAATTATTTGAGGTATCCGGAAACAGCATTTTTAAGTCTTGGAAAACTGCAGCATGGCGTCGCATTGACAAATATTGACATTATATTTCACAATTTTTAGCTATTTGTCTACAGCGCTTCAACAGTTAATTTGTATCAGTACATGTTTTAAGATGAGCATATATATGTAATAAGACTAACGTAATGGGCTGATTTGGGAATTAGAAGACAGCCGTTAACGATGAAGACAACACAACTTTTGGACGTTAATGATGAAGACTTAATGAGCACGTTAATTTATTCTTGCATAAGCATAAACATGTTCGCATATCATTTTGGATGCTTATCGTACCTCCACACTTTTATATAGCTTATTACATCTATAGACAATGGACGAGAGACAGGAGAAATGAGCAGCACATCTTAGCAACAGTAGAGACGCAAAGTGAAAAAAGTGGCGAAATTAAGTGCGCACTCACGAAAATTGTTTAAAAGTTCTTTAATCTGATTGGTGGAGAAACATTAGCAGTGCAGCGCTCACATAAGATGGCATGATGCGGATTAATTTTTCAGGTGACCCAGTTTCGAAAAAGCTATTGCAATTTTTAAAATAGAGATAGGGAAGTGCCCAAATTGAAAGGGGGAAGGAAAGGGCTATTGAAATTTAATGTATAATTCACAGTTACATGTTTTTTATCTTACATATATATGCATATGTATAGTTGGTGCATAAAGAATGAGATGCAGTCGTGGCCAACTAATGCAGTTCTTTACTTTTGGCACAGCATTCTTGAGGTAAACCTGCACAGATGAATTCATATAAGATATGCTCCCATTCTTCGAAAATTATATGACTACTTTTCGTATACTGAGCTGTAGGATTGGAGTAAGGTTGAAAGGATTTATATTTATTTTAAATAACCATTTTAATTTAATTTAAAGTACTTTCCTATAAGCCTCAATTTCCCCTCATTGTCAATGCCAGAATATTTAAATTTGGTAGCCCGCGTGAAGTAATGCAAATTCTAATAGTGGGAAAAAAGGTTTGAATACCAAGTTCTAGAAGGGAAAGTGAGAGAGTGTGGACGAACTCTGTACTTTTTGTAGCGTGAGCTTCCGTTTAGCATTTATTGCTGGTTAAACGTGGCGTAACAGCTATTTCTTTGCTGCCACTAGATGTTTCAACGCTCTGTTCGGAAACAGGACAGTCTGAGCCCTGTAGCTTAATTCTACTACTTGTTAATATCTTCAAATTTTTAGTTTAGTTCTCACTGTTTCAGATCCCGCCAAGCAGAGGCGTGGTTTGTTAGCGTCGAATTGACGCATTGTAAATTTATAAAGAATGTCACAAAGGGTACTTTTAACCCTTCTGTGCAGTTATTACACTTCCAGTTTTCGCACAGCAGTTAGACAAGTGGACTCTACGAGGTAAAGAGCGAACTATTTATTAGGAAAAAAGCAAGCATGAGAAAAGCCAAGACTATGCTTCTGATGTTAGTTATTAGTTATTATATTTCTGAGCAAAAGTGCAAAATATTGCTTTGTTATTATTTAAAAGTTAAGTTTTGTAAAAAAAATTAGCTTCTTTAAGTACTATAAACCCTAAATTGCATGATAAGACCACTTGGAAAAGCTAGCGCTTCGATTTCAAAACTCGCTCTTCGAATTCATTACTTCTGCCAGAGAATAAATTCATCCGCTCATGAAGCCATAAATAATTAAAAAAATTAAATGACATGCAATAAATGTAAAAGAAAAGTTAAATAAATACTTTTTATATACCCCTATAGTTATATCGTAAATTAATAAATAATATTTACTCCTTGAAATTAGTGACAAAGCAGAAAAAAAGAAAAACATTGCTTTTTGAAAAGAAACAATCATTTCGATACAAATAATTTATGAAAATAGGAGAATAATTTCGATACGGAGGCAGTAGTTGATAATTCCGTGCTATTTATCAAGAAGCCTTCGAACGAATTAGTTACAGAGCAACGTTTCTGAATTGTATTTGAATGAACTGCAAAAGAGAAAAATCAAAGAAATACTTTTCTAAATTTAAAATAAAAGTAATTAAATGAGAATATATTTAAATATACAAATTTAAGGAAAGAATTTTTAAGAAACACTTCTGAAAAATTTTAAACAGCAACCGTTACGATAATTATTTTAAACAGCAACTGCTCCGACGTGACGCGAATGAAAACATGAACGTAATACATAAAATAATACATAATAATTTAATGATTTAAATAACAGAAGAAACTGAGTTTCACGGTTTACAGTTGTCCGAATATTTTATGAGATAGGGCTGTATGCCAGAACACCCACTGTTTGCATTTCGCTCACTACAATACACAAGAAAGTGCGTTTAGCAGGGTGCAGACAACAGGCACCCTTGGACCAGACTTCATTGAATGGACGAGAGAGCTTGGAACATGATACTACCATCCCAACCTCATCAGGAAAAGAATCATTACGGTTATGGAAGTGTAATGGTTTGGGCAGATATTGTCTTGGACAGCAGCACACCCATGCATATGGTTGACAAAGGTTGTCTGACTGCTTTGAGGTATAGAGACCGTAGAGACTATGTTAAACTTTTCGGGGGCGCAGTTGGTTCTGGGTTCCCGTTAATAGACGGCAATGCTCATCCACATACAGCTCAGCTGGTAACCGATTACTGAAAAGTGAGTATATTCGCCGCAGTGATTCGCCAGCCAAATCTCTTGACTTTAACCATATAGAGCACTTCTGAGACGCTCTTGGGAGGGTAATTTTATCTCACCTTCCCCTTCTGAGAACCATCGTGGAGTCCAAAACTGCCTTGCTGCAGGAGTGGAATCCACTGCCACAGAAACTTCTCAACTGCCTCCAGTCTAGTATGCTGTCATGATGCGCGCGCGACCTGTTTAGCTATGTTTCCTGCTCGATATCCCAAAGTGGATTTTGAACATCCCTGCGCCGTGAGCTTTACTTAATCATGCGAGCATAAAATGACTTTTGAATCGTACACTTCGCAGCAGTTCTATATCTTCCGTTCTACTGGGTCGATTGACGAAATTCAAATTGCGTTTTTCATGTCTCGAAAGCTCGACTTAGGATATGTATTAAATTTATACATAACATTATTCTAATATAGGTATTTTGACACAAAATAGGCTTTTTCTGAAATGACATTCCAATTTTTTTCCTTATTTCGATTCTAAGCCTCAAATTATGCCAAACTGCCACGTTTTGTAAAAATCGCACGAGTAGTTTTTAAAAAATTAACTCTCAATTTTAATTGAATTTGGTATGTATTTATTAATATCTGTTTTTTTTATTAAACTTTTTGATTCTTCCCTTCACATTTCGAAATTTGGGTTCATTCCAAATAACATTCGCCAATTTTTTACGATTTATTTTTAAAATTTGTAATTTTGAATAATTTTTATAAATTTTTCGAAAAAAATTTTGAATTACAACTTATAAAATTTTTGCAATCATGTTAAAGTAGATGTATTTATAAGCATATCTGCAAAAAAAGAAAAAATAGAGTTTTTTATTCAAAATTTCCTTGGCATATTTATTATAGGCGATAATAACGAAAATGTGGTTTACGCACTCTGTTAAATTATTTGAAAGTATGAAAGATGACTTTTTTCCGCTCGTGGACAATGGGGGAAAAAAAACTTAAAGGATTCAGATTTTAAATTACGTTTAAAGGCGCGTATTTTAACATTTTGTGTATTACCTTTATTTATCAAATATAGTATTTTTCGCACTTAAATCATAAAATTCAGGTTAAGAGAAATACCGCAAAATAATTTCAAATTGAGGAGGATATCTTTACAATTTCCGATACACAGGATAGGATAAATAAAAATAAAATAAATATAAAATAAATATAAATAAAAAGAGATAAAAATGTTTTTTTTCTGTACAACGTTGCCATTGGTCGCTTTGAAATCTTTGAGTTTGTTAATCAAAAATTCGTTAAAGTTTTACAAAATACGAAATCGATAATAAAACAAATTCCAGCCAGATGCCCATATTCGCAGTAGGATTACGTCATTCAAAATTGGATGGCTCTAGGTACCAACGTTTTATCACAATGCGAGAAACATACATACATTTATGCAGATTCTTCATCATTCAATTTTTTTAAATGTAATACAGGGTGATAATATTTAGTGGTAACAATTTGAAAAGTGACACGGGCATTCAGAGTGAACCGACGCAAAATCGCAAAACGAAAACAATAGTCCTTCAGGGAAAAAGCCTCTTTAGAATAAAAAGGAAAAGAAAGTTGCTATAAATTAAGAAGTTCGCCAAGTGAATTATTCTTGGCGCAAACTGTAAAACACGCGCCAAGATAAATTTTTAAAATTTTCCATAAATTTCGCAGCAAAAATTGCAAAATTTAATATCTAGGCATAATTTGAGTCGTAGAATCCAAATATGGAAAAAAATTGGTATATTATTTCAGAAAAAGTCCAATTTTGTGTCAAAATACCTATATTAAAACAATGCTATATATAAATCTAATATATATCCTAAATCGCGCTTTCGAGACATGAAAAACGCAATCTAAATTTCGTCAATCGGCCCAGTAGAACGGCAGATATAGAAATGTCCCATTCTTTTCGAAGCAGTATACTACATCTCTTTCTCTGTTATAAATTCATATTCATACCATACGCTATTAAAATCTGTTCATTGTTTTTTCGGAAGTTCGACATAACAGGCAAATTCTCTTAATTTTGCACACGAGTGTAGTAACCTTCAAAATTCTAACTTGTAATATATATAGATATATATATTAAAATACTTTATAAAATGAAAAAATTACGAAGAAAAGTGATCCACAATTTTTTTTTATCCTGTATGTTCATCTGAACTCAGGTTAATCACTTTTAATCACTCTTTATTTTAAAAATAAATGATAATGCTCAGCTGTTTTCTCTAGTGAAAGCAAAATTCAAAGCGGGAAGTTATATGAGATTTTTAAATTTAAGAGCCTTTAATCAAAGTTAAAGAAAGAAATTGACCGGAAAGTGCGGAAGTCATTAGTAAGCAGATAAATTTCTGCTGCAGGAATATGGAGTTATGTCTTTAAACTTTACGATTTAGGCAAAAATTTACTCATTTCGCTTTTTTTGTCTGTCCTAGTAATGCTAAGTGATAACTACTTGTTTCTAGCAATTGTTTTCTAAAATTGTGAATCACTTTTTTTCGTAATTTTTCCATTTTATGAAGCTGTAGAGACATTAGGTTATTTGTATACAGGAGCCATGAAAAATGAGCAATGAACTCGCTGAGACTCGAACCACAGATCTCTCGAACAAGCGCCGAGTGTGCTTGACCATTACACCACGAAGGCATGTTAAGAAGGCGGGAGAAATACCTTATAAAGTATTTATACTGTTATGTTACGAGTATCAATATTTTGCATTAAGATGCACGTATTCGCCCATGCTTTGCAAATCTAGAAGGGCAGCCTCGTAAGAATCTAAGATGATAGGTGGAGGATAGGAAGTTATCAATCTTCATTAATCAATTTTTTTTTCAAAGTCTCGTTCAGAAGGTGCAAGAAACGAGGGCCTCTTCTTTTAACATTTTGAAATTAAGGAAGAATACTTGGTATGAAACACACATATAAGCATAATTTTTTTTCCTTTTTATTTTTATTTTTATCTTGTCACCTTTCTGCTTTCCCTTCCCCCCGAAATTTAAACTGATGCTTGGAACAGAAGCACCTTGCGTGTTGAAGTTTCTTAAACAGCGGAGTTCTAAAGAGGTTAGATCCGTTAGAAATATAATTCAGTAGATCGTACGTCAGGTAAATTACGAAACACCGAAGCAGCTTTTTTCTTCCGGGATGCAGTTCATTACGAAATTTACTCGTGCTCAACGTTTAGTGATAGCTCAACTGTTGGTATCCTGCGTCGGGAGGATAATAGTGTTTTGACCAGCGATATCTAATGCAATAGTTTTGCAATGTCTTAATAAGGGAAAAGAGAGGGGGAGAGAAAAAAAAAGAAAGAATTTTTTTTTCTAGACAGTTAAAGTTGTTTTTGTATTTTGAGTTTGATTAAAGATAGGAATTTGTCATTTATTTTTACGTTTAGAGCTTTGCATCTAAGGTCTAGTTTAGACACAGTTTTAATACATAAAGTATTAAACTGAAGAACCAAAAAAAGTATCACTCTCAAAACTTTGATAAATTAAATAAATACACGTACTAAAGAATGAACTGACATTTGCATTAGTGAAATAAAGCTATTTCTTTTAGCCGCTGTTAGGACTTAATGGTGACTAATAGTATGAAAGTGTTGCTAAGTAATCTCTGATTGCTGTTTTAAAAAACCAAAAGACGATGCATGTAAATAAATGCACTCAGTCTGTTTTACAGTAACAACTCTATTCATATTATAGCGACAAAAATAAGTTCATGAATATTTGAAATCATTGCAGTTTCAAATATAGATGCGGAGTTATAATCAAAAATACCTTTGATTGCTTGCTATTTTGCTTCATAACACACGGCTTTATTGCGACAATGTTTTTATATCACGGTGCTTTATCGCCGCTTTATTTTCTACCATGATAAATTTTGAAGTGATGAAGTTTCCTTTCACTAGTATTCCCGGTAGAATTTCAAAGCTTCGTGTTGTATTGATTTGGCACGAAATTCATTAATTTGCGATTATAATCAGTGACATCTTGGCACTACCCTACGCTCCGTGAGTGCTGAGTCGTATATTTTGACAAATATATTGCGTGTTTAGTAAATAAAATGTCGTTGAATATTTTGCATTAAGATGCACGTATTCGCCCATGCTTTGCAAATCTAGAAGGGTAACCTAAGAATCTAAGATGATAGATGGAGAATGGGAAGTTATTAATCTTCATTAATCAATTTTTTTTCAAAGTCTTGTTCAGAAGGGGCAAGAAAGGAGGGCTTCTTCTTTTAACATTTTGACACAGCTCCATATTTTTATTAGATATGCGAAAATTGTGATTTAACATACTAATACTACTGAACAGAATGGAATCCTGTTGCTTTGTCCTAAAGCTCGATCACATTCAGTAGTGTTCCACAATCTGGGATACTAAATTGTGCCTTGTCTTCCATGTTCGCCTGATATTTCCTCAAGGATTTACAGATATTTGAGCCTTTTTTTTGTATATGAAATATTTTTTCAAAGACGCAACAATTTTTCGAACAGTGGAAAATTTAATTACTTTCACAGACACTGATTTTTACAAACATGATACAAATGACGGTTGCAACATTCCATTGATGCTGGTGGAGATTAATTTGAGCAAACAGGTATTCTTCGTTTTCAATCGTTCATAAAATCGACCATTTCATTGACAACAACTTAACATTTTTATTCTTGAGCGAGTTGATTTAGGTAAGGGCCCCGAATACTACGAAAGGTCTAAGACTCAAGATTCTGCTAAGGTTACCGACTAAAAATCACAGCAAAAATGTCTCGAAGAAAACAGGGCAAGACAGAAGCATTATTGAAAGGAAAGCAACAAGAAAACATTGTAGCTCTGGAAATCAAAGTGGTAGAAAAGGAACTCTGTGAAGAGTAGTCTCTTCACAGATTTAAAATAGTGTAATAAAAATAAAACGCATAAGAAAACATTGCAAAGATTTGTTTTCAGATATTTAAAGTTTCAAATGTATCGGTGTTATATTTTGTAATGACCTGTCAGCGAGCAAAGAAATACAGAATATTTTTACCTATATTATTTTATAAACTACATTTTTAAGTCAAGAATCAAGAAGGAAATTTAAGCATTCTAAATAGGAAAATGATTAGAAATTTTAATGATATACAGCAGCAGTTAATAGACTTTTATATTTATGCAGTTAACTACTAAGAGTCGTTTTTCAATTCATTCTTTTTTAAAAAATATTTTTGCAGTTTTTAATTGAAAAAAGATACAACATTAGAAAAATTAGGCTAGTTATTTAGTTCACATGAGTAAAAAATAACATATAGTTATCTCTTTCAGTAGCCTAGTAGGAACTATGAGTGCTTCACGTCTTTATGTAGTTTTTGAAGTCAACTTCCGAGGTTAATTGAACCTGAGGCGGATTACGGCCGTATCTAAAAAAAGGTAAGCTTGTTTATTTCGGAATGATGGAAAAACTGGCATTACGAACCATCACTGTAAAATAAAACTGTCTACAGTATAGAGACATAAGTTTTTTTTTCAAAGCAGGAGAAATGAAAAATGAGCAATGCCCTCGAACCACGGACCTCTCGATTCGCGCCGAGTGAGCTGACCACTACACCACGAAAGCATGCGATGAAGGACGGAGGAAATACCTTATATATACCCCCTTTTAAAGGGCGACTGGGGATTAGGGTACCCAACCTCCAAATCCTGGTGGTGGAGAATCATCTTCCACCGTCATTTTAGTTCGGGCACCATTGTAGAGACATTAGGTATTTTTCGATGTCAGGGAGTTGAAAAAATGAGTAATGCCTTCTCCCGTACTCGAACCACGCACCTTTCAAATACGCTCCGAGTGGGCTGAGTACTACACCACGAAGACATGCTAAAAAGGCCGGAGAAATACCTTATAACAGAAAATGTAAAAAGGAACAGAAAATGTTTAGGACAACAAGAGTGATAATAGATGATGTTTGCAAGATGAACTCTACCGAAAACAAAAAATTCTAACCTACCTTTTCACACAATTTTAATCTCAACGACATCGTTTAAGTTAATTTGCAAATATTTCTCTTTAATTCTCCTTGTAACTAATTTTCTTCACTTCTAATGATGTGTATTCTTATGTTATTTATATTTTATTTCTTCTGTTTTGAATATGGATTTAATTTACGTAACCAAATAAACTTATTCTTCAGATTAAATTGTTCAAAAACGTAGGTTAAAATTGTGAATAATGTCTTACTGTTAATTATAATATGGTGTTCCTGTGTTTCTTAACTGCTATCTGATTAACCGTGGTTTTGAATTAACTTTCGTTAGATTTAGTTGGTTCACTTAATTAAGGCAGATCGTGCAGGCTATGTACTAAGGAGGGAATGCCTTCGTGGAGGTCTTTCTAAGAGGTATTTAATCATAATTAAATTACTCGTTGGGAAAACCACAAGGACGTCATACAACCAATCCGTTTTCAAGATTTGAATCTGGGTTAAACTACCAGTATTAAGTGGCTTTACCCTGTCCATTGACGGCCAGTGAAAACGAGCTAGTCAACAAAATCAGTTATTAAGAAGATGAATAAGCTGAAGGAATAAATAAATAAAAACTGCAGTCTCTATTGAAAAAATATCAGGTTAGTAGTACCGAAATAAAATGACTGTATAATTTGACCATTGATTAAATAATTGTAATACAAGCAATATTATTTATCATCTTTTTCTAATCTTTATTATACAATATTTTTTCATACAAAACAATCAATATAAGTTTTTATAAAAACGATAAATTAAAAATGACGCATTGTAGTTAACTATATAAGTTTTAAATCATATTAACTGCTACAGGCAGCTGTCATTTCTTTACATTTCCTGATTTTGAATGCTTAAGATTCTTTCTTGATTTTTCAGGTGAAAAAAATTTCTCCTCGCAAAAAAATCTGAAATAATAAGGGTAAAATTATCCCGCATTTCTTCTTACGTTTACGAATCACTGCATATTGCAACAGCTAAAATATATTTGACATTTTTTAAATTTAAAAATGCATGACTGCGATATTATCATCATACGAAGTTTTGCAACGTGATGTATTTTTTACCGGGATGTTTGGTATGACGATGTTTAAACGCTGCGAAGGGGTCTCTGCTTTGTTTTCCATCATGATGCTTTTATAAGGCTACTTCAAATCTGCTATATTTTCTTTTCTTTCCTTCCCGGATATTTTGTGCGACGATATTTTACCTCTCGTACTGTTTTCTCCGCGACGTTTTCTTTCGCGATGTTTTTGCGTCAATGATTTCGGGGGACTTTTCTGCTAAGACAGCCCTGATGAACTAGCCCCAAAAGTGAAAGCAAATTACTTTTATGCTAGATGTAAATCTTTAGTCCTTTATTTTGTCATTTGTGAATAACATAAAAATTGGTGGACAAAATCTGTAATAGCTTAAGCTAAGTAATACTACTGCTAAAAACAATCTAACTGGTTGGAGAACTTGACAGCCGCCAGATGTTCTAAGCCAAAGAACTTCTAACATGGACATTGTTTGCCTTAGGTCCAAAGGGACCACGTGGCAACACTATCTCAGAGATAGCCGAAGGGATGAGCAACTAACTGGTCGGGATGAGAAGACTACAAAGTAGCGCAGTTTTGTCGGTTCAAATGAATTGAATGGCGATGAAGTTACAATATGAGCGCTTTTTCTAACTCTCGCTCTATATATTCGTATTCTTCCTTACTCTCAGAAGAAAAATTTTAAGCTAAAAGTGCTCCAACTTTATGGAAGGCTGATCAAGAATGATGAATGGAAATGCACAACTAAAATAATAAATACTAAGTGATTAAAAATTAAATAGCAGATAAAAATAAAGGATAAATAACAGTATATTATTTTCAATCATGTATATGTAATTTATAAAATATATAATATAATTTACATAAATATATATGTAATTTAAATAAAAATACTTAACAAATATATCATGAATATGTAATGAAATAGTAAGACGAATAAACTTATTCGTCTTCGAATAAACTTATTCGGTGAGAAAATTAATTTAAGAGACTATCACTAACTCTCTTATGATAAATTCATTCACTAAAACATCTCATAATGGCTACATATATAATGTGAAGAGCCGCTTCATAATTAAATAACTAAAAATTCTTCTATGCTTGCGATATCTGCATTAGAAGAACAATAAAATATTGCATGTATGCAACTGAAGATATGAAAAGGAAAATTTTAATTATTTTCCTTATAAAATTTTAATTTGAGCAGCCATTTGTTACATAAATATTTGTGAGTGAGGTCTTAAACGTTGAAAGCTTTGGAATTTTACATTTAAGGGAAGTCTTAGTTTTAGCTACACTGTTGCATTTATATTAAAGTTTTACAAACAGAATGTTATATAATTTAAGCCTTTCCTTTTGCCATATTTCTCCACAAAGTTCATTTTTCCAGAGTTTATGCAGATTTTAGTGGCAAGCGGTTTTACTATAGAGTTAGAGTAAATTACCAATAGTTCTGTGCAAGAGTTTTGGCCTGCTAGCCTCTACTACCTCTACTACCTTTCCGTGTTAAGTTTTGCTCTGCTGGCAACTCTAACGCTAGTCTAGAATTGAATATTACAGAATGAGGATAGTTTAATGTGGCTTAAATTGAACGTTTAAATTTCTATTGCATTCTAGGCAAAGCTTGTAGCCTCTGCTAAGGTTAGACTAAATTGATGAATTTATAGCAATTGTAAAAGAAAATTGTGTTTGAGTCAGGTTGGGTGGGCTGGTAACTTTGCATTCTATATTTTAATTTAATCCCTCACAAGTGGTGAAGTATAATAAATTTTAAATTATTTTATTTCTATGTTTGTTTTGTTTAGAATTATAAATTCTGGTGGCGATAATTTATCTCACAGAACATATATAGCACCTTAGTTTAATGGTAATTAAACTAACTAACTTTATTTGAAACCACAGCAGGTGTTATTCACAGAAGTTCATTAAAACGGTTCGACAAATTTCTATTGAAGAAACGTATTCTGCAAATTTTAAAGAAGAAATACTTGCTAATTTTTGTATTTTATTTGACTCAAGAAACTGTTCTTAAAAGTTTTTCCAGCAGACTTATGTAATTATTGACAAAAAATTACTTATAATTCATTGCATTTATTTTACTTATATTTATGTTTACTTACTAATCCAAAATTTGTTCACTCTTATTAAAAACTATTGTTAATTACTTGGTATAAAATGTAATATTGCTCTAATTCTTAAGCAGGGAAAACTATACAATTTTTTAATAGTATGCATCTTTTTTTTTTTTAAATAATGCTTTATTTATTTTTAAATAATGCTTTATTTATTTTTTTAAATAATGCTTTTTTTTTAAATAGTGCTTTATTGAGAAAACATTTTCATTGTCAATAAAAATAGACCATCAGAGCTGAGATAAAATGGTTATAAGAGACCAGTGAAGGGGCGATTTTAACCTACACTTCTTTAAAAATTATGCAAATGAATATTAACTTAAATTCATTCTGAAATTTACACCATTATGAAACTTAAAATTGCAGGCATATACTTCATAATGTCATTTCATTAGAGTTTTTTTTGGGGGGGGGATTCAGTCGATTACCACAAACCGCACGATGGTTATCTGCCTAAGGAAAAGAATGCCTTCCTGGGGGACTTTCTAAAGTAAACTGCCTCGTAGCCACGTTACACAAGGAGAAAACCACGAAAACGTCATGCAATCAGTCCGTTCGCCGGGACTAGAACCTCGGACCAAACTACCAGTGTTCAGCGGCTTTCGGCCGCTAGTGGGCCTTTCAAACATATTGCAAGAAATTTAAGCATACTTTAATTTGTATTAACCGATTAGTGATCAGTAAAGAGAATTATTATAATGGTTGGTTATTAGAACATAGACAAGCTCTCGTGGGCTATCAGCCTAAAGGGAGAGGATGCCTTCGTGGAGGAGTTCTTGTCCCATATTTACGTCACCCAATGGCAAAACTGCGAAAAACAACCATGCAAAGAGCCAGTTCGCTAGTGAGTAACGAGAGAAAAATAGAATTATAGTATATAGATTTTAACCCTTATATTTTAAAATATAAAGAAAAACAAATAAACTCCTATAGAATAAAACCTAAGATTTAAGTTTTAATAATCCATTGCAATTTTTGCTATAAATTATAAGTCATGAATAGTGAGTGAAGTAAGCTTGAAGTAAGTTAACAAGAAAAAGAAGCAACGAAGTAAGGTGATCTCAGAACAGCCGGTCTTCCGTTGTGACGTCACGTTTTCGTACTCATGGACCTTGCCACAGTCTACAAGGTATTGCCCTCGGTCGCACTATCATCTAGAGATAAAATATTTTACAGTTAAAAAGGGATAATGAAAAAAATTTTAATTACAGTTAAAGCAACTATAAATAAAAAATTCTTTAATCTACTTTGAGGAAAATGAACAAAGAAAGTGAAATTTTCAGTCTTTTCACATTCTCTATACTCTTTCTCTTTTTTCTGTTCTTAGAAACTATCTACTGAAAAACCACCCAAGATAGCAGTCCTGTGATTTGTCCTAAAAATACAATGTGTTTGATGTTAAATACCTTTACTTAATTACGTTCTGCAATACGGATCGCTTTCAGAGGAAGTCACATTAGGAAAGTAGTTGCTGTGAAATTTTTCAGTTTTACATTTGAAAAGCTTGTTTATTGACAACAAAGATTGTTTTTTGACAACAAAGATTGTTTATTGACAACTTTTGTGGATATATATATTTCGCAAACGATCTGAGGCATGTTTGGATTGAGCTTAGTAGCGCTATACATAAAAATTATCAATGACTGTTATAAATCTGGCCCACCAGTGGCCGAGCGATAAAGTCGTTGAACACTGGCAGCTCGATCTGGTCTTAAATCCCGAAGAAAGAGCAGGCTGGGCACCTTC
>KK115731.1:124281-157986 GCA_000611955.2 Stegodyphus mimosarum
TGATATATATTATATTCATTTATATATTATATATATATTATTATTAGGAAAGGTTTTTCGTATATCATCTTCAAGGAACAGAAATTTAAATATATATATGTGATATTTTGAATGCGTTACTTGGAAACTGCGTAGTTTAACATCCGGTACTTTTAATTTCCGATAGTCGTAGTGGCTGAGGGTGAAGGCATGAATGACGCAGCTAACAAAACTGAATTTAAAGAGTCACCAGCTTTATTTTCACACATATCAAATCAATTCTTTTCAGGCAATATACTTTTTGAACACAGATAAAAAGATACGACGTGATTTTAGGCAAGTAAGCATAGCAGCATGGAGATGTTGGCAGAGTAGAAGTTAAGAAAAGGAGTGACGTAGTTGCTTGCGAAGCAGTATTTATACTAAGTTGGTGCATAAGTATAGCTAAGCTGCGATTGGTTAATTGTAGTTTTTAGTTCCCTTTTTCAAGCAGCGTTATGCAACATGGAAAGATCTCGAATTTGGGAGAAAAGATGAACTTAGGGGGAGAGCATAAAATCTAGAATAGTCAATTTTGAGGCTGCCAATCATTTCTTAGCGTAGCCAGTGTATTTTATCATATCTGATATATATATATATATATAAAATAGCTTTGCTCTACCCGAACAGGCAACCTCTAATTAACTTTTCGCAATTTCAGGATCTACCCCTAGACCAGTACTTTCGAGAACACTCTGTCATGTTATGTAACCGCCACTATAAATAGCAAGCCGCGCCATTTTTTACTCAGACTTATTCCTGCCATCGCATGCTATGAAAACCTTCGCTGCTTTGTGTCTTCTCCTTACCTTTTGTTCAATAAGTTATGACGCAGAAATATTAAATTGCATATTACTTAATTTAAATCATTACGGATATGTAATTTGGTATTCTTCGTCTAAAAGAAAAATGATATGTCGTTTAATAGAATAAAGATATGGAACTTCAATAGTGAAATTCTTCTGTCTCATCATTTGTCTACCTTCCACTCTGCGACGACAACACCCGGAGTTGTATAGTTTTATTTACTGATGTGACCTGATTGCCAAGCTTCATCATTCCAATGCCCATCTACTGAAATTATGACATATATATGTATATATGTATATATATATACATATTAGATTTAATATATTTAAAATGAAATAAAGATACATTAATGTTGACACAAAAATTTACCAGGTTACAAGAGAAACGTATCAACTTTTCCAAATATAGAAATTGTTTTTCCAATATTTTAACTCTTTCAATTTCCGAATCATTCTGTAAAAGTTCTTTCTTTCCCTTAGCTACATAATAAGTACGACGTGAGAAGAAAACTTAAACAGTACGACACTATTATATTGGAAAAAGAAATGTTAAATAAATAACACTGATATTTCAAAAGTAGTTAAAGAGAATTCTAACAAAAATTTATAAATTCTATACTTAATAATAAATTTTTCCAACTTAATATATAGCTCATAAAACGTTTGAAAAAGCTTAATATTTCAAGAAAAGTCCAGGAATATATAGTCTTTTTGTTACAATTCTCATTTTTATGCACTTTATGCTTGGTATTATTGAAAAAGTAATGCAACAAAATTTAAAAATAAAAATATTTAGTCATTATTTTATTAAAATATTAATGTAAAGAAATTATATGCCCTTCTTTTTTTATTACATTAAGCTCTAATTCTGTGTCAAACATTCAGGTAGGTAAAACTTTTCTCAGAAGCTCCGTAAATTTTACCACCAGAGGCTCCCATCTGCCTTAATCCTCACCTGCCCACCAGTATGTAATCCTTTTGATTCCTTCAGTAAAAAATTTAGATTTTTCGGCTCAAAAAAATTCTGTGAAAACCAGTATTTCCACATCCGTTAATCCATCCTTTATGTGCCTCTGTAAACTGGTTTTGAGCTTTAAAATCATTGGATATTCGAATTTGGCTTTTTTTCTTTCTTTGAAAACTATTATAACACTGAATACTATACGCATAAATTTGAAAACCTGTACAGTTTGGATGTTTCATCTTGAACTTGAAACAACTCTGATAAAATGAATTTTTTGTTTAAAATCTGTAAGATTAAGAATTTCCATGCAAAGCATATTTCTTTAGAATTTTTTTAATTATATATCATAGCTTTGTCACTTTTATTTGAATGGTTTTGTATCTTGAAACACTTTCTTCTCTCCCAGTATAATTCTTACCTCTCTCATACTCCGATACTACTGTACTGCTCCCCATTTCAGCTCAAAGAAAACAGAAATCAGCTTCAAAGAACTGAAATTTCCCTTTGATAAACTCCGGTCAATGGTTAAGCTTCTATACGGAGACTTTATCAGATGTAATGAAGCGAATTCTTTGTCAAACTCGAGAGTGTGAAATTTTCACTTTTTGCTTTCAGCAGGTAACCATTGTTTTTTTTTAAATACAAAATATTCATTATACAAGTATTACAAGATTTAAAAAATTTCTTAATAAATTTTGCAAAGAATCTGAAATTAATTTTTAGTAGGATATTAGTGACCAGCCTAGGCTGAATTTTTTTTAGTCTTCAGTTGCAGTTTAATTTCAGATCTGTAATAACGTCTAGAGAACTCAGTTTGGAATAACATCTTGATAATAATAAGCGGTATAAATATCTCTTAGCTGTTTCAATAGCCATCATTCCGTTATCCTCTGTCAGAAATAAAGAAAATCATTATCGACATTAGAAAGTTTATTGTAAGAAGTTATCTTTTTTTAACCTTTCATCGTTTAAATTCCACGATACTACTGGTTTTATTTCGTTTTGCTATTAGTTTAGTATCTGCTAAAAATGGTGCTACAATTATGAAAAATTATAAATATTTGAGTTTGAATGCTTCTGAAATTTATTTTATTATTTGAAAGGGTAGCTTATCGCCGAATTTATTCACGTAGTTTACTCAGGTATTTATTATTCATGAGAGCTGTTTTACAGTTTAAACCAGGGAGTACTGTACTTAATATTTTTTCGACTATGAGAAATGATGGAGTTCCACATAAAATAATAGCAGACCATGCATTCGTAATGCAACGAAAATGCAAATAAGCAAAATATTTCGTTTTTTTTTTTCAGATAAGGTCGTTTTATTACATTTTCCACCTTCTCTAAAGAGACTGAAGTACTAAAAAGTGAATTATTAGAATATACATATATACGTGCATATAACGTCCACTACTAAGAATATAAATATAAATTTCTAGTTTCACCAAAATTAAAAGGCCTTTAGAAAACAACTTTGAAAGTGATCACGTAAATTTAATCTTGTTATACATTATTACAGAGTTGTTTTTGCAAATTTGTGAAACTGTGCGAGTTTTTATTTTCGACAAGAAACTGTATGTAAATTTACCGATTTTAAACCTTCCAGATTTTAGTACATGAAATTGAAAAGCTTCTTCTAATATCAATATGTTATATTTACAACTTCCAATTATTGTTCTGGTATACAAAGATTATTACAATTCATCGCTAAGGTAGATATTATTATATGTACATGCAATAAGGAGGAGTATTGACTTCTCCTCAATCCATGTATACCTTCCTAACCTTATTTTGTTTTACAATATTTTACAGAATGTGTCATAGAAAGCTTTGCTTGTTTATATTATGCATTTTTTAAAATTTTAAGTTTTATTTTTTTATTTATTTGTGTGCGCGTGTGTGTGCTAATGCAATCGATTATTATTATCATTATAATTTTATTGTAGTAGGAATTATAATAAATATTATTATTTCCTATTTTACAAATCTTTAACTTGCCATTCTGTTTATGGCAATGCATTTTTTCTCTCACTGGAAAATTTTTGTCTTACGTTTTGGCCAAATGGCCTATTGTTTTACTTTCATGCTAGATTTTAGTGGGATAGTTCTTAATGTTTCTTAACTAGTTAGCTAGTTAGTTAGTTCTAATCTATTCAGTCCTTACATGCTATAAAGTCCTAGTTAAATTATGTGTCCTTGGCAACTAGAACCTTGGGGAAGAGTGTACTGACTATTCGATGTTCTTCGTACAACTATAAAAATAAAGTCAAAAGAAGGGTTAAAATACCCTTTTATTCCACTCAAAGAATAATACAGCTGGCCCCTCTCAGGCTTACACGAAAGCCTCCACTTAGGCTTAAGACAGAAAATAAGAAACTAACTAAAACTTAGTCGAAGCTGTACAGAAATAACTAACCGAGTTGGCCCGTAAACCTCACCGGCGAATACTAAAGGCACGTAAAACTATGGCCGAACGTAGTAAGATAAGCTTAAAAGCAAGGCAGCAGTACACGCTCTACTGAGAACTACTGAACGCTTCTACGGTAGTGACTGAACTTCCCATTAAATACTGATTCTACCTCAGTTACATAAAATGCCACACTGAAAATTCATTCTGGCAGGGAGTTGTAGGTGGGAAACAAGAATTTAAAGAAAAGGGTTTCAAAATAAAAATAACTTTTAGAAAACTGAGATAATCCCTGCAATGCCATAAAATGAAAAAATGTTCTTTGTGCTCACGGATGTCAGTTATAAAAAAAGACCATCCACTCTATGCTAGCATCTGTCTCAACTTTCCTCAAAACAAGTATTTAAAGTAACAAAGTGTCTTTTCCAAGAGGAATAAACTTATGATATTTAAACTTAATCAACTTGATTACAACTGATATTTTGATAATAAACTTTTGATATCTTTCTTCTAATGTTTCTGTAATCAAAGAAGAGTAGTCAGGGTTGCCTACTCTAGGATGAATGCCTAGGTTTTCTAAACGAACTGTTTATAAAGAGTGATTTAATTACTGAGCCATGAAAAGTAATTATCCATTCTTCTTAACTTCCTTTGCATCGCGGGTCTAGCCACTTTCAAAATCCTCCAAGTATTCGTCTTTCAACAAAATGAAATATTTCATCATTTTAACAAATGTAAACCAATTTCAACCACGAGATCAGTTTTCTGGGTAAATTTAATGAGGGAAATCTGTTCTATGTTTCAGCCTGAATTCTGCTTTCCAAGAGATGGAGGGAGAGAAAAGAAGTAACTTTTATTCTTAATACTGATTCCGTAATTTTGTAAGTTCGTAGAGTCATTAGATTTTTTTGATGCTGGAGACGTGAAAAATGTGCAATGACCTCTTCGGAACTCGAACCGTGGGCCTCTCAAAATCGCGTCGAGTATGCTTCCAATTACGCCACGAGCGCATGCGGAGAGGAAGGAGAAATACTTTATACATTCCCCCTTTAAAATGGTGATTGGGGATTAGGGAACCCGATCGCCAAATCATGCTGGTAACCAATTATCATCCACCACCTTTTAGTTTGGGAGCCACAAATTTCATCTACTCTAAATTTATATGCAAAAGTCATGAGCACCTTGCCATAGAGTACCCATCTTTAATGCACTTGTTCCGTTTTTTGAAACAGTAATTTATCTTTTTAAATTTTCCATGTTGAGTAAATGGTAATTCTAAATTACTTAAAAATTTGATAGTTTAATATGCAACTAAAAATTAACTTATTATACCTCAGAAATCGGGTTCTAAATTTTATAACATCACAGAAAGCACGATGACTCAAGTTTAAATCCATATTTCCCACGGAAGTGTGATAGCACATTATTTTCGTAAACTAATTGGAATAGATTTGTTATTCCATAAAATATACGGCAGAAATTTAAAATTATTAAAAAGGATTCTTCTATTTTATAACCTGCACTTGAAAATTCTAGTCCCGACAGAAATCCGCTTTGCATCAGAATAAAATGCATTTGATCGTTCGACATCACTACCAGTGGCCGATATGAGACTCCCAATAATTGAATTATAAGAAACTCAGAAGTTGAAATATGCTATGCTGTCTTTTGGTCCGTATTCTGCATTGAGGACGTATAGTTAACTGATTTTTTTTTGGTATAACTATCAATGACCATGACAAATTTCCAAATTTAAAAACTATTAGAAAGTTTTCAGCAAACTCATAAGGTAATCGAAATGTATGCAATTTTTGCTCTAAAATTAGACTGAATGAAATAATTTAAAATACAGCATATACGAAGCTAAATATTTTTGCATTTAAGACAAATATTCATAAAATCATTTCCAGAACTTGCTGGAGTACTAAAACAGGAGCATCATGCATATATTTAAAGGTGACATGACCATTAGATAGACTTTTAAATGTAATGGTTCCATAAAATAGACGATATGACATACATTTTGTTTTCCGCAAGTTCTGACCTAGAAAGGCACGTGAGGAAGCACGAGACATCAAATAATCCAAACACACAAAAACGTAACGTTACGATGCAACTAGTTCCTCGTAGTCATTTCTTTTTCTAAAGGAACTGTTCTGATTCCGAGCTGAGAACAGCTGAGCCCAAATTACATAGAAAGCGATTTAAGTAGAATCAAGGACATCAAAGTAAGACGAGGAAGTCTATGTGGCTTCCAGGTAGCCTTCTTATCATGCATGAGCAGGTAATCATGCATTTCCGCAATTTCAATTACGTGACCATAGCCTCTGTTTCAGCTACATCTCATCCTACCTGAGCACTAGTTACATTTTATAGAACTTTCTTCGCGTTTATTCCGCTTTTTCAGAGGCGAAACTGATAGTACGGCTGACCTAAAAAGAAAACAAACAATAAACACTACCCATAATCAAAATTTTTTAATATTCTTTTCCCGGAACGTATTCCTTTCCATCTACCAAAGCAGGATTGGAATCTATTTTAAAATATTTCTAGGCTATCCAATCCATAGTCATAAAATTGATACTCAGCCGATTCTCGCTAGGTTTTCTTTTTCTTCTCTAGTGACCTACAAAATTTGGCGTGACGTTGTGATTACGATGGCCCACTATTGGGCGATCCCGTGGACTGTGGGGTTAACACGAGAGGGAAATAGTATTCCTTGTTGCCGAAAACTCTCTGGTGCGTGTCCTGTGGGCTAAGTGGAAAGATTTTCACTTTCACTCAACCTTCGAACGGCAGAGGAAAGTGGTTTCGAATCTCGTTATTTCAGTTTCGTCGTCCGAGGTTGCACTTGAGGCCTGCCGGCTTCTGTCAGGAACAGTTGTTTTGTTTTCAATTCGTAAGCTGGAACCACTTGCGGGTGCATAATATGGATTATTTATTTTTATACGTTTTGTTTATGTGCGCCAGGGTTACAAATCAGTGCAAAGTTTGCTACACTGACTGAAATTCGACTGAAATTAATATCGAATGCGAAACGATGAATCTTACTATAATGCAATAATCCTGTATTATTGACCTAGTGCTGAAGAACTCAATATAACAGAGAACAGTTGTTTGGATACGGCTCTATTTTGCAACAATTAATAATTTTTCTATGAAATACCAACCTAAGTCCCTGAAAAATTCATGTGCAAAGGAACATCTTTTAATCAGAGTTTATTTAAGACAAAGAATTCATTGTTTTACGTTCTAAATAATCCATAGTGAAAAAAATTGCTTCTAAAGTCTGATTTATGTACGGAAGTTCGTTGAATTACCACACTTTACAGAATTCATTTCTGAAAGCTATTTTAAAAAGCTGAATCTTTCCAGCTTTTCTTTATTTTAAGTAAAAAATAAAAAAGTGCAACTGAAGCTCTCAGATTTTAAGTTGCACAGATGTCAACTGTTATGAAATCAAGAATGCTTTCTTTCCTAAGCTGTTTGTTTTACTAAAGGAAATGCTGAATGCGTTCTTTTATCATCAATCTTATTTAACGAATTTAGATGCAAATTTATTTGGATTGATTCTAATTTTAGGTAAGTACTCAATTTTTTTTAGTATTTTAGTAAGCCTCAGAAATACTATTTGTATTATGCTGGAAGTATTTAAATTTTCTATGAAAAGTGTATAAAAATATCAAGTAACCTTATTATATAGTTGTCTCGAAGTTAATAAAATTTTATTTTGAAAATAGCTTTTCTGGGAAAAAGCGGCAAATAATACTCGTTTAATGAAATTCTGTCATTTTGATGTAGTTGCACATTAAAAATATTTGCTGTGTAAAATATTCGGCTCTGAAATTTTTAATGGGAAAATGTAAGAAAATAATGATGACTCTTGAAAAAGGGGAAATTGCATTTTATTGAACTCTTTTAAATAGGGAATAATTTAAATCTATAAAAGAGTAGCTGCTTATTTGAAATATTCCGTTACTTAAGCTGTCGAAATTAAGTCTGAATTGAAAGCTAAATCAAAATCAAAACAGCTGATGATGCATATTAAAGGATAATTTTCATGAGAAATATGTCTGGAGTTGTCAGCATTTATGCTGAAGCTATTCACTTTCATACGTTAAATGTAATCTGATGGCTGATTGATTTGCATATGTTAAATATATCAGGAGAAGAAAAAATCTCTCTGAGTCATGTATAACAATGTAATGGACATTTACATTATCCTTTTATTCCATGTTTAAATTCCGAACAGGACGATAAAACTGCGATTTTGGTTCTGTATATTCTAGCCCCTTTAATAATTAATATCTTTTACTCAAATGCAGTTTGAAGAAGTTCTCTGTTACCTAATACACTGACAAATCTTTATATCGACATATTAAAGACACGAGTTCGTTCTTCTTACATCAGTTTAAATAGCAATAATATTTCAGATATCATGATTAGGAAATCTAAAATATGTAAAACGGTGAGTCTAAGCTCATGAAGAGTAAAGAGGTAATCAATAATCTGTTAAGATCTACATGCTACGATGGCAGAGTCAAGTGCTTTCTTGTAGTTTTTTCACGGGTGGTTTGAGAAGTAGAAACCTTCGGCGGGTAAACAAAAGTACAAATTGTGTTTGAAATCTAAAATTCTCCCGATCTGTCTTTGAACTTCTGTTAGATATGATCCAATCATCAACTTCTATTTAATTCAATCCACTTGGATTAATGGACTTGGAGTAAAAGAATGAGAGATTAGTTACGTATATCATAGCAAAAGATTTCTTTCTGTTCAACAGACCAAACTCGCAGAGCTCAATGAGATTATAAAGCCTAATACTGCAAATAAATTCACCTTTACGTGTTGCCATGGTAAACTGATTACTTGATGAGTAATTGGTCATTATTGTGAGCAAGATAATTTTAAGGTAGTGCTACTCCAAACTTTTACATGTTACTTTAAAAGTGCTCTTGAGATTACGTATTATGAGCTTATACAAATTTCATTAATTTCTGTCAAACTGCAAGAGAAAAAATACAAAAAACGCTTACTTTATAAAACAACTTCTTGGTATTTCTAACCGTAATTGTTTGGATCTAAAAAGTTACGGAAAATAGACAAAAATCAAATTTTAATGAAGCGTTAAATTTTGCATTGCCACTTTTATCTACGCATTATACTTGTTTCCAATTAATGTGCAGTTCAGAATTTAAATTTTTTTGTTGCCTTATCTTCTTTAACAACCCACAAACCTTTCTCATGATCTGAAGGTTATGAAAACAAACGTTAAAGATGACCGTTAGAAGAATCAAGGTAAAAAACCTTATGTAATAACAGAATTCCACAAATGGATCTAAATAATCGTTGTTTCTCAATGGATTAAAATGAGTTATATTGGAATTCTGGAGATTCATTATAACTCCCTAAAAAAATTTTACTTCATTATTCTGTGGCTAAGTAAACTCTCTATGACCGCTGTTGTGAAGCTTTCTAATTTAACTCCTTTCGGTTGTCTTCTTTCCCGCCTTTTAACGACAACAATACAAATTATTCGGCAGGTGTTAAAAGTAACGTTTGGTATTGAAATTACCTTAAATGGAACCCATCATCAGTCTTTCGTATTTGAATCGAATGTCTTAACTACATTTACGGTCTTTAATACTTCTAGAAATTGAGTGATTCTTGCATGTTAATATCCTCACTACTTAAATTATGATGCACTCGCAATAATATTTACTTAATTCTTTCTTTTTTTTTTTTTTTTTTTTTTTTTTCATTTTTTTTTTTTTTTTTCTCTTTGTCAGCTAACGAAGAAAGGATTAAGCTGCTGTACGCGATGTGCTCCCTGGATTAGCTCCCAGCGAAGAGCTAGCCGAATAGGATTTTCGCATTTTTTTTTTCCTTTTTTTTGAAGTATATAATATCAATAAAATCCCCTTTTCCTCATAAAATACTCTTTAAAGGCATGTTAGGGCAGATGTTGTTGATGTATTTTCCCCATAGTCAATTAATCAACCAACTTTCTCTCTGAAGCTTAATAAATGAAATGCAAACGAATTGCCGTGATTTTATACCATTAAATCCAATAGATTGAATTTGTAGTCATTAGTATTATATACATACGCATACAAAAGCGAACCGTTTTTAACTGAGTTTGGTCAGTGTTTCTGGAGAAAGTGTGGAAAACGTTGTTTTAGAAAATGCGAAGACAGAAGCTGAGAGTCATCTAACGTTTCATCTAGAAGTCTAGACATAAGATGACTCCAGTAACTCCGTAACGTATCATAACAAAGAAAACGAACTTTATGGTTCTGCATGAAGAACGCAAGTTAAACACACTAAAGTTGTATTGCGGGTTTCCTTTCTGCCACTTCTTTAAAATTAAATAAATTCTATTAAATAATACTATGGTTTTGTTGTTTTGATTCAATAATTTGAGTTTTTGATGTTGAATGATTTTAGAATAATTTGCGACTAGTTTCATTGATCTCGAGATAAATTAATTTTGAGGAAGTTCTGATATGTATTTCATCAGCGCATCGTTCTGGGTTGAGATTGTACTCTGTTACAAATAACGGATGCTGTTGAATAGTTCCTTCGAAATTTTCAAATTCAAGCATTAAAGTTATTAAATCCTTTATTAATGAAATAACTTTTAATGCTTGAATGGCTTATTTTTCTATACATACTGATATAAAATACAAAATTAATCAAAATTTAGTAAATAATTAATGTTCAGCCATTACAAAAATATTAAATGCTCATAAACAAATTCTTTTAGTAATAGTAATAAATATTTTTGTACTAAATATTTTTAATTAGTTTAGTTAGCATTTTCTGCCCGAGCCAAAATGGAAATTTAGCTCAGAATTTAATTTGCTTCACATCCGGGCTTTAAAACAATAATTATTAAAAGTACTACATATAGTGAATATGTAAATCCAAGTAGAAGTTTTTGTATTCTGAAAAATGTCTCCTTCTTCAGTGTTTACAACCATTTGTTCTAACTTTCTTGGACTCAAGTTTTTAAAATGCCCCCTTCTCTGATGACAATGCACTGTTCATGTATATTTTCATCGAATACTGAATAATTATTGAGAGATAGATATTCCAGATATTTATTTTTATTAATTTGTTTGTAGAGACATTAGGTTATTTAGAAGCAGGAGACATGAAAAATGAGCAATGCCCTCGCCGAGATTCCAACCACCGACCTCTCGAATACGCGCCGACCGTGCTGACCACTACACCACGAAAGCATATGAAGAAACAGAAATACCTTATATACTCTCCCTCTTAAAGGGCGACTGGGGTTTGGGGGATCCAGTCGCCAAATCCCGGTGGTGGAGAATTATCATCCGCCACCTTTTTTAGTTCGGGCGGCAGTGTAAAGACATTAGGTTATTTAGAAGAAGCAAAGCCTTCGCCGGGAATCGAACCATGGACCTCTCGGTTACGCGTCGAGCATGCAGACCACTACACCACGAAGGCATGAGAAGAAGGCGGGAGAAATACCTTATATGTTATAACCGTATACTGCATGTTTTATACATTTTATGTCTACGATTTAAAAATTTACTTATTTATTTGGAATGGTCCACGCATCTCACTTTGAAGACTTATCTAGAATACTGCCGTTTACCATTTATTAAGATTTTGCCCGTGACTTCACATATATTTTGACTTAACTTTTCTTTCTTCGAATTATTTCATTGCAGTTAATAGTTTAGTAGTGGGATCGTTCAGAAGATAAATTCGTTGCTCGACAACGTGCAAACGGTAACTATATCAGAATGACAATACAGATATACAGATATGACAATAAGGACATCAATTATATTAATTAATCATAATTATAACATCAGTTACATTAATCACAGAAGAGTTTCTAAAACAGCTCTGCTCTTGTAAGTGGTTAGCAAGTCCAGCTGGCAAATTAGAAAATCCATGTTCAAATTCCGACGAGGTTACAGTGATTTTTTTATGTTCCTGGCACGAAATATCTAATAGGCTTTATTATGGCACCAGAACTAAAAATATGGTGGTCGATAACTCGTCTCCACTTAGATTTGACCACATATTTCTCGAGCTTCTTCTTAGTTCCCTTTAAGTGGAGAAGAATATAATTAATTATCACTTTTCTCGTAGCATGCTATTCGAGTATTAATGGTTAACATCTAGCTGGCAAACTGCGAGAACTGTGGCTCGAATCCTATCGAGGACTCATTTGATTTATTTTGATTTATGATGTTTTCGGGCTTCGAAAAACCTAATATTGTGTAAGAAATAGTTTAGTTGCATTAATCAAAATTTAATACTCAAATAATTTTTGTTCGCTATAATAAATATTTATTGCTTACATAAATATAATTGCTTATTAATCATATAAAAATATACACAAAAATGCATTCCTAGTATGAGTGCTAATTATTTTAAATTTCTTTATTTTCTTTTTTAATTATTTTCTTTTTTAATTATTTTCTTTATTTTCTTTTTTAATTATTTTCTTTGTTTTCTTTTTTAATTAGCATTTCCTGACACAGCCAATATCAGAATACTATGCCATCGACAAAATTTCAATAGTGTAATCACATACTATATCATCTAAATTTGTACGTAAAAATCGTGCCTCTTTATCCGTAGATTAAATGTTCATTATTAATTATCATCACCTTGGTTTTAGAAAACTGTGTCCTATTCTTCTTCCTATTCTCTCTTTAGGTGAGAGAGAATGCAAGGATTTTTTGCTTCTCTTCTATCGTGATATAGATGATAGCAGATCCAGCAAACAAACTGGAAGATCCGTAATATCATTAATAAGCAATTAATAACGTATTATTTAATACAAACGGTTTTTTAATCATAACGTAAATGCTTCGTCTCTCGATACCCAGAATCCTGTACGTTACAAATAAGATGTAAATTATCGGAGAAAAGAGTGTTTTTTAAGTATAAAAAAGTAAAATAAATGTACTTGAAAGTGTTAAATACGAGACAGAAATTTAATTTTACATTTATATTTTGTTACTAAAAAGCAGTTCCCAAATTTAACCTTCTTCTGCACTTCAAAACTTCTTTCGCTCATATAATAACTATTTGTTAGAAGAAACATTTTACGATATAGCTTTTCCGTGACTTCAACTCAGAAAATGCAAGATGCTTTCGTGACTTTCAGAACCGAAAGTAAAATACTGACGCTTCCTTTTGTAAACAAATATTTTTATCGGTTTTAAACATCATTCCCATAGAGATTTGTTGCATTTACAAATCGTTTCATTTCTGTAGTAATTTTGTCAAAGCTAGATTGTCCATATTTTCTATAGTTAATTTTATTATTTTTGGAAAAAAATTAGAACAATCGTTACTTTTGTGTGTGTGTGTCAAAAACATTTACTGTCATCTCTTGGAAATTTTTAAAGAGTATGTAGGCTGACCGAAAAGTTTTGATATTGATTCTATTATTCAAAATCAGAGGACTACTACTGTGTTTTTTGTACAGTCAATGTCAGTTAATAATTGCTAGTCACAGACTTTCATCGAATCAAGAAACAGATATTCTGCTGCGGATTAAAATCATAGCTTTTAAAAGAGGCTCGATCCTAGTTTTTTACACAGAATACCGCGGATCAGAAGGTCTTCTACACTTTTTCTCTTATCAGCAGCTTCTCGAAAGTAACGTTATCAAAGTAAATGTGTAAAAAAATGCCTATCTAAAAAGAAAATGTTATTTCCATAATTGAACACAAATGCTTTCTCCATTTTTGTCGAAACTGTTTCCAATATTCATTAATTAACTAAAACAGCTTTTTCTTCAATCGTTAAATAAGCTCATTCAGATATTCTCTTAGAAAGTTTTTCATCAATGAATGAAAGATAGAGCACGCCAGGTGTTTTAAGAATTTCAGTCAATAAAAGAGATTACGTGACTAACACAAACTTCCGCGCAAACTAATAGCATATGAAGTTCTCTCTAACTTCCTATAACCTATAACTGTTTCCTTTTCGAAGGTTAAACCAATAATGTAAGTTAACTATACAAAAAAATGCTAATTTAGTAATTAAGAAGAACATCTGACATGGAAGGGGCCATAATTTTCGTTCTATTGAAAATAAAGACCGTTGAATTCGTATTGATGAAAGCATTCTGTCTTTATTTAGATTAAAATCTGCTAGAACACTCCTGGGATTCCCAGGCAACTGCGGCATAATTCAAAATAGCGACGTTTTCCTATTTTTTATTACTGTAAAGGCTTCGAAACTCAATGGAAGTTTTGACTTAAAAGGAAACTAGAAATAATCGGATGTGGGAATCGTAAGTTATTGCGTTTCAGTATTTTTACTGTACATTATCGCATCCCATAATCAAAAATGATGTCTCCGTGCTAAACGGTCCGCGTTTAATCTATCTCATAACTCATACTGTTCACAAAAGAATTTAAGTTACCAGTACGTCTACAGCCACGAATAGGAGCTACATAATTCACTTAAAAGATATAATTTATTTGTTATGAGAAGCATAGGTAAAATGGTTTTGCTACAACTTAATTCGAATTTTACATTTTAATTTAAGAACTTTGTTAGATTTATAAAATGCCTCCGCTCTGGGAAAAAATAATATAGTTTTCTTCTTTCTCTACGATCAGACAATTAAATAAGACAATGTGGATTATATGTTTCAAATAAGAATAATTTAATTTTATTACTCGGTCCTCATTTGCTCTTTAAAGAACTGTAAAAAAGGAAGATTTAAAATAGAAGTAAAAAAGTAAAAAAAATTATGATATTTATATCCTTATATTAAATACAAATAAAGCTTTGCGAAATTATAATAAACGCTAAGGCTTATCCAGAGGACGAATTCGGAATAGGTATCTCTTACAACTGTTCTATGTTTTCTGCATCCATCTTTGATATTCGTGAAGAGTTGAAAATTTGATTATTACGCATCGGTTTTTCACACAGGCTAATAAAACTCTAAGGACGTCAAATCTGACAAGTGTCTCTTTCAGTACTTTCAGCTCTGAATAAGCAGAAAGTACAAAGAGAATATCATAACAATCAAGACGGCAAAAATTTTATCAGAAGGAATAATCAAGTGTTCTTTGTCATAAAAATTTTCTCAAGGTCACAAGACTTGCTCATTTTACCCGCTTATTCTCAATTCCACCAGGCAAAATTTAGTAGTCATAGAAATCACGGTACGTTTAAGACAAATTGCATAAAGAGATGACTATTATTTTGCATTTTAGAAAAAGGTTTTGCATTGGCTTTAGTCAAAGCGTTGGAGAATATTTTTAAGCCCTTTAATTATCTTATCCATATGTCTAGAGATCAGTGTTATATAAACTGTGCGACTAGAGAATATATTAATTCATATTACTAGAATTCGGTGTTATATAAAATAAACCGCTTTGTATTAGCATCAGGTTAAATCGATGCAGGAAGCATGAAAAATGTGCAATGATCTCACCGAGATTCGAACCCTGGATTATGCATCAGACGTATATACCATCGGACCAGTTACACCACGAGGGCACGCGGATAGACGGGAGAAAATAAATTATGTACTGCCCTTTTAAAGGACGACTGGGGATGAGGGGATCCGTCGCCAAATCCTGGTGGTGACAAATTAACGTACATCACTTTTTAGTTCAAGCGGCACTTGCAGAAGAGTCATTTATAATTTTCAATGTCAGGAAACTGAAGAAACCCGCAATGTCCTCGCCCTGATTCAAACGTCGGACCTCTCAGTTACGCGTCGGATGTGCTATTCAGTTACACTACGAAGGCACATGGAAAGGATGGAGAAAATACCATATAACTTTGCGAAATATTCATGTCAGTGTTTCGTTGACTCTTAGGACCGTGTTGACTTTGAGGGACCGTCAATAAATTGGAATACATTTCGGTAGTAACAGAAAAGTTCTTCGAAAAAAAGACTTTTCTGAAAAATACGTCTCCGTGTTTGTGATTTTTTTTTAAATAATGCTTCCTTCCGGCTGCTATCTCTAATGGAGAATTTGGTTTGGTTTATTTGATTACGCCAAAGCACGCAAAAGATTATATGCCTAAGTTGAGGGACCTTCATGAAAGATGTTTTAAGGGGAATTAGCTCATTTTTACATTACACACGCAGAAAACCACGAAAATGCTCATACAACCAGACCGTTCGTCTAGAATCCAACCGAGGTCGAATTACCAGTGTTCAGCAACTTTACCGCTTCCTTAATTGAGAAGAATGCTTCAATAATGAAAAATTTTAGTTACTTACCGCTGTTTACATCACAATAGTTTTCTTAAATGTGAAATATTCGTGGAATCTTTATATCGTGATACACATCCCTGGTAGCTTAAATTTTAAACGCATTAATTTCCCTTTGTCCAAAAAACAGAGCATATACTTATATGTATTTTTCCTGGACTTAGCAGTAAATATTGTACTTTTTATTTTTACTGTGTGAGTTTCTAAATCCTTTCTTTCTGTCCCATAGCCTCCTGATATACAAAGGATAAAGTAGATCGGGCTCCTTAAGTAAACACTCAGTTGTTTAGCTTTACGTATTCGTACTAAAGAAGAGACATTTTGCATCTTACTTCATACTAAAAACTAAATACTTCGTACTTATTTTAAATCTGTTTTATTTAATAACAGACTAACATTTATACGAGTATACTTTATAATATTATTTTAAAATCAGAAATGAAAGTTATTTTTACATTTTTTTACAAAAGCTTTATTTATTTTACTTTTATCGTTTTTATGTATGTTCTTTACACATAAATTTTAAAGGTGCTGTTGTTCTAGAGGAACCGTTAATATTTTCAATCTTTTTTTATGGAAATATTAAGCCCTCAAATCTCCCCCGCCCAAAATAACTGTATCAAGAAACAATGAGAATGAGTATTTCCTCTTCCCTGTTCAATAAACCTCATTTGAGTGCTAAATCCTAAAAACACTAAGCACAGGTCCCTTAAGCTCTCCTAAATGCTTGGGCAGAATACGTGGTTAATACTGAGTAAGTATTTGAAAGAATTGTTCATCTTTTGGTTTCAGCTTCATTTAGGTAATTCAAATTAACAGTTTTTTCTATTTGCTGGAAACGAAATTTCACCATTGTTATGTGCTTCGAAAGATTTTTTTTTAAATAGCCGTCTCTTTATTGCTGCAGCCAATATATTTCTTAGGTCTGTATTTCGAAAGAATTCAAGCGCTTAAACTCACATTCCCTGTGCAAATGCACCCTCAATTCAGATAGCAAAATTACGTTTTTATTATCTGTTACCCTTTAGGGTGCTGTTCATTTTTACACTCCACTTCTTGTAATTAGGAATTAAAACAGAGAGAATTTATTTCACTACTTATTTCTAAAATTTCTGTTACATTAACTGTCAATTTAAATTTCAGTTTATGAATCGTACATAAAATATATATTTTATTTCATGGGCTCTGCCCTGATACTTATGACTAAGATATCCCTAGATGCAATTGAGTTACCTCAATAACCTTCCTTCCTCTCATTTTTTATTTGCTTTTTTTTCTTTCTTCTTTATAAAGTACTTTAGTTTTATGATTGAAGCAAATAAAATGAGGAGCAGTAAAAAAATATTATTATACATATAGAAGATTAAAAAAAAGCTGAGCATTATGTTTTTGTTTTCTATCTCGATAAAAGACGCTTAAAATAGCATAAAGTCGTTAACAGATAATTATATAAAAAATTTCGAAAGAAAAATAAAGAGGAAATTTACAAGAGTTCATTTATTTTCAGTAATCTCAATTCTATGAAATACAACGGCTATAAATTAATTAAGTGTCGAGGAAGCTAAATAGCGCAAAAGAAAGAAGACTTTCATTTTATAAGAAAAGACTTTGCCAATAACCTTTAAAGCATAAATTGTCCAGTGTAAAAGCATAATGTGAGAGATTAATTGCATAATTGTCAGAGTTAAATTGTGTAGAGTTTTAAGCTCAGTCATCATCTTTTACTCTAAGTGTTTGCAAATGCATGAATTTCCTAGTTGGTGCAAGATGACAGTGACTAAAGTCTGCTGCATTTCATTTCACATATAAACTATAGTTTTAACGACTAACAAGTTGCCCACTTTGAAAGCAAAAGCATAGTTTTTAGGATAAGAAAAAGAAGAACCTTTTAAAGTACGAATTAATAATTATGGTTTTAAAGATTTACTTTTAGGTAATAAAAAAATAGAAAGCGGAAGCGTTTTGCTAACCTAATTTGTTGAATATTATTCTTTTCTAAAACCCGAAACTGCGAAATTTAATCCTATTTTCAAAATTAGGGTAACAGTAAATGAAAAAGAAAGTTAATCTCGCCATCATTTGCAGATGACAACTAACCTGTTTTTTTTAAAAAGGCTTTAAAATGCCTCACTGAATTTTCTAATAATTTATTTTATTTTTATATTATTGCCTTAAGTTTTAATTTTAATTAAGTTAACCAAACTCAGTTGCAGAAATCTCTTACAAATTGTTCTTTTCTCTACGAAATGGAGAAAATACTTTCAGAACTATTTACGAATTTTCATTATGTTTACACTTTGATACATTTGAATATTAACTTCTTCTCAGCTTGGGAGATAGAAATACTGTAGCAAATAAGCTCGTCCTTTCATTTTGCATTTTTACAGTAAGGAAGATATATATATATATATATATATTGATATATATATATTTCTAAGAGTCTAATCCCAGTTTTCTGGATAGGCTTACATGAAAACTTCCCATTTTTGGGGCGTGTGAGGCCCACGATACATGCCAGGATTTAAAAAAAAATAACTCTCAGTCTTTTGCTAGAAAGTCTGAAAGTTTCCACAGTAACAACATTCTATAAGAGCACTTACAAATGAAAAATTTTTTATTAGACTGTTTAAACACGTGATTAACAAGAAATTCAATTTTAAATATGCGAAGTTTGCAAACAGTATTTACCATAAACTAACTATAAGCTGAATTTATAAGCAAAGTTACAGTAATGAATTCTTAAAGAATGCTAAGCAGCCGTAGAATAATCTATCTCACGTTATCTTCTTTTTCTCATATCAATATACCGTTAATATATACTGTTAACTGCTTAATATACTGTTCACATTTCAACGTGCCGCTAACAGTACAGTGTTAGAGAAGGTTGAATAAGCCACTGACATCAGGTTCGAATTCCGAGCAAGGCGGGGACGTTTGTTACTATGTAGTCTCTTTGTGGAATAGGGATTTACAAAGACGTTCTCCATAGGTTAGTGGTAAGGTAACAGGAATACGAGATCATCGGATTCTACATTTTGTTATGCTTTAGCTCGAAAGATGAATAGGAGCTTACAGCGGCAGCCCTCGTGTGCTTAGCTTAGATTAAATTACTTAAGTCATAACATTATTTTATATAAAAAGTTAAGGCGAAGTTACTAGTTGTTTTCGTTGGAGTTACGAATCTTCTAATATATGTGTTAGATAAAACTGATAAAAGAAGCCCGATAAGCGAAGAAGAGAGAGAAGGACGAAAAAGAGTAACGAGGAAAATAAAAGACTTATAGAGTTTGACTTCCTTCGAGAACATAAACTAGATCCAAACTTTTAACAGACGTAAAGCGAATTATTGCTGTGTCTGAAATTAATTATGGAGTTTTGAATATTTATTATAACAGAACTTGATAATAAACGCACTTCTCGGGCTTGAGAAGATCAGTTACCACTTGTGGCGATGTAGCTTAACGTAGCAGTCAAATTCAAAGTTAACATAGTAGTCAATTTAATTTAAATCTAAGTTTCCTCAGAACTTTTCATCGGCACAACAATTTAAATCATGGTACGTATAACACAAAGCCGAATAATTACATTCTTATGAAAGCTGGCAAAACTAAGCAACGTGGCCTCGAGAACCAGAAACATGTTCTGTTTTATAATTCAAAATCCTCAGAATAAATACACTCTAACTCATTTACATTTCTGGTGAAGAAACGGAAACTAAAGGCTGAAATTATGGTTAATTTAAACAATAACCTTACAGACTGCTAAGCAAGCTGTGACTTAAAAAGTAGGCTATTCTTTCAGTTTCTACTTTTTTTTAAATCTAATTGAAGCATCAATTGTTTTTCGAAAAACAAATTATTTATAAAGTGTTTTATGAACATTCTTCCAGCAGGTAATGTTCTTCTTAAAGCAAAATTTAACTTTTCCTGTAGTTTTTTTAGACAAAAAAATTCATTTTGTCAAATATTTTATTTATTATGGTTAGAATTATAAACAAAAATTTCTAACCATTTCATTGAAAAACTTTCGGAGACATTCCAAAATGAATTTACTGACTCGCGTTATTTTTTACGCCAACTTTGAATTTAAGTTCAAATTTTTTAGAACATATTTAGGGAAAAAGGGCAAAGCAAAATCTACTTAGTTTAATCATTGATGGTGCAAACAGCATCTTTCATTAAAGGTTTCACCGACCTTTTTTATTTTGTGGGAATTTATTATTTAACACAGTTTCCCGAATTTTATTTTTAAAAGTAAGGAGCTTCCATTTTTTAGTGACGTAATCGTAATAATGTTTTACTAACTGGAATTTGTACTGATTGTATAAAACGTTACTCTTACCACATAAAATGTTAAGACACAGATTGTATAAAACGTTACTCTTACCACATAAAATGTTAAGACACAGATTGTATAAAACGTTACTCTTACCACATAAAATGTTAAGACACAGATTGTATAAAACGTTACTCTTACCACATAAAATGTTAAGACACAGATTGTATAAAACGTTACTCTTACCACATAAAATGTTAAGACTGTTTTTATAAATTTCTGCGCCTTATGTTAAGAAACAATTGGAAGTACACAACTAGGATAAATATATAAGGAAATAAAGTTCATAGTAATCTTTTTCGAACCAACATATCTTTAATATATATCTGAGAGACAGATAAATACCAAAGAATTTCGCGTAAAAACTTGTCCAAAACAGAATAAGCAAGAAAAATTTAAAAACCAAGCGTGACATACTTAATTACTAGAATTATAATTTCTATTTGAAGTGAGATGTGAAGACACACATGTTACTGGCTAAGAGCCAACCAATCTTTTGACAAGAATTCGTCATTAAATAATCGCCAAGCGGCTTTCTAGAACGGATATACAAAGCAGAATTCTTGAGCTAATCAACTAGATTTACAGTTATAATTCATATTTATTCTCGAGTTTTGGATTTTTCAAATATTAGAGTTTTCTCAAATAATTAGATATCTTCGAATCTTGATCTAATTACCGACTTTTCTGGAGAAACCTGTTTTATTTCAGCCCCAAATCCGAATTAAAACTTTTGAGTGTTTTCCAGTATAATTTGTTCATAAATTACCTATCTGCATGTCTATTAGGGAAAATTTCACTGAAACTTTGACAATTTCTTAAGGAAATATATTGGCACATGTATTATCTTAAAAACCTGCGCCTCTTTATTTTACGCTATTATAGTGTTTAAAGCAATGTGAAAAGCTAATAGAAGTTTGTAGAGCAATTAGGACTTTTGAAGCAGGAAGCATGAAAAATCAGCAATGCCCTCACCGGGTTTCGAACCTGGACCTCTTGAATACGCGCCGAATGAGCTACTGCTACACCACGAAGGCATGCAGAAAGGAGGGAGAAAATGCCTTATATAACCCCTTTTAAAGGGCGATTGAAGATAAGGGGACCCAATCGCCAAATCCTGGAGGTGAAGAATCATCATCCACCACTTTTGTTTTTTAGTTCGGGCGCCATTGTAGAGTCATTATGTTATTTTGAGGCAGGAGACATGAGAAATGACCATTGTCCCCTTTAGGACTCGAACTTGGACCTCTCGAATATGCGTTGAGTGTGCTACCGTTATACCACGAAGGCATGCAGAAAGAAGGGAGAAAATACCTTATAACTTTTTCTATTTAAATAGAAGATCTAAAACGAACTACTTCAGTTTTTTAATATTTTAAATTTTATTCTGTTAAATAATCGGTTATACATTTGCAGAAAACTATAAATGGAATTATTCTATAACACAAACCTTCAATTTGAGGGGCAAATCAATAATCAATCCTTGTAGTAACAATGGAAAGAATTACGTCACGATACCTGGAATCTAAGTCGTTACTTTAAGATAAAAATCCAGCTTACAATACTAGTCCAATGTGCAAAAGAGAAACGTTTTTCTTCTTTTAACGTTAAGATAAGAGATTATCTAAACTTAAGCTGGAAGATATAAAAAAGTTTACTCTTACAATAAGTTTGATAACTTCCGCGTCCTGAGAACCAACCTATCTGGCATTATATTGAATATATTGGGATCAAATGTTTTGAAAGCGTTATATCTTTTAACGACATTGTTATTATTTTTTAATGATTATTTAATGAGATTTAGACGATTTTACTCACACTGAAAAATTGTCCACTCGACTGTGTTCAGCAAATCAGAAAATAATCGGGAAGATGAAACCTAAAGGTTAAGATAAGAAAAATGTCAAATGCAGAAGAGATTCAGAAATCTAATATACAATTGTATCACTTATAGCAGAAACTTAGTTCATTTAAAATGACTGAAGTAGAAATGGTGTTTAAGAGGCTGTAATAAATCTAGACACTTTTCACAAAAGCGGAAGGTATGCAACTTCTTGTCTTGAAAGCAATGTTTATATAAAATATAAAAGTATTCGCTATTCAATTATGTAAGTACTCCGCAATGGAGAACATCTAGAAGGATGCAGGAAGGAATTTAAAATGTTCGTAAGGGCATAAGAAACAGCGTTAGTATTCTTACGGTGCATTTAATTCCCGGGATAAAAATTCTTTCTCATGCTTTAAAAATCCTACGAAGGTTTCTGAAAGAGGGAAAAGTCACTTGAAGCAAGTATAAAAGGCGAAGTAATACATGTAATCCAACAGGTTAGGTTATTTTAATATGGCAAAGCCACGAGGCTATCTGTCTAATAGGAGGGATGATTTCATGGGGACATTCTGAGGGACACTAGCTTGTAATCTCAAGCATGCTGCAGACCCGTTCGCCTGGATTCAAACACAAACCAGGTCGAACTACCAGTATTGAGGTACAGGTACAGGTAAAAGTATGGGAAACACCAACGATGTACCATGTGTCAACTGGTAATGCCTTCCCATACTAACTCTTAAGAAAAGGGAAGATAAGATTGACGAAATGAACAACTGAAGCTTTCCGAAGGATCTAGAGTTTACCTACTATGGTACGTCGTGCAATCCCAGCGTACGCTCCGAATCCAATATTTATCTAAAATAATGATTTAGGATGTAAAGAGATTACAATATAGTTTCAAAACAATTTGAAATTCACAAATTAAATGGAACCTCGGTACAAGAAAAAAAAACAGATAAGTATTGTTACGTTTTTTCTTCTTTTTTTCTTCTTACGTACGTTAAGGGTTCGCGAATTTGGAGTGAATAACGACGACACTTGATGAAAAATGGGAAAAAAAAACGTAACAACTTGGTGTCAGAAGTGGGATATGAGAGTCAGGGCTTAGTCTACCGAGTTGATAGTCAGTCAGTGAGCGAGTATCTCGTAGTCTAGTGCTGAGTTGGTCGTCGAGTGCATTGAGAGAGTCTCTTAGTGTACCGCGAGTTAGTGTATCGTAGAGTTTTATCTTAGAGTGTGTTGAGCTCCGAGAACGACCTAACACAGACGGGAGCTGTACTCTAGTGTATCGTCGAATGCATCGCGAGTTGTAGCGTGGAGAGTTTTGAGAGTACACCAGTAGAAACACCAGAGAGTACACCAGTAGTACAGTAGAGTCCCGACAACGACCGAGCAGAGTCGGGAGCGGTACTCTGGTGCTTTGCGTGAAGCTGTCTCCACCGTTATAGCCTGATAGCCTGAAGGCTGTGTCACTGATTGTCAGCGTAGTTATAGTTGTTCTTCGACGGCTGTAAGCGTGATTTTGGAGCTGTCCTGAGAATACTAGCTAATAAAGTGTGTTTCGGTACTTCATCAAGTGCCGTCGTCGTTATTCACTCCAAATCCACGAACCCTTAACGTACGTAAGAAGAAGAAGAAAAAACGTAACAGTATGATTAGTATACAGATAATAAAATGAGGTAAATATAATAAGTACTGGGAACACAATGTTATAATGAACTCTAATAATAATAATAATAAAGAGGTGTCCATAGAGTTATTACAATTTATAAAGTTCAAAAGTGGAGTAATTTCGTACATATTCACAGGATGTAAAAAATTCATTAAATTTATGCAGTATGAGAACTTATACTTGACTAAGCAGAGAGTCGCTGCATAATTTTTTGAAACTTCGGATAATTAGAAACCTTTGGAATGCTAGCATATCAGTTTGTGGGAATTTTATGTGAATATCCTCAGTTAAGGGGCATGAGAAAATGTAACGATCAAGAGTTCCTTGTTCCCCACATATATGCAGATGTCGGAGTTCGCAAATTTTCTTGTACAGAAATATGTGGGGAAGGGTCAGTGTCCTTTTATATATTAATTTGATAAAGGATTCGAATACAGAGATGCGAAGCTTATATTGGGGGTCAAGTTATATGTGCGTCTTAACTGTGAAGCATAGTTTTACAAACCTTGCCAATACTTTGAAGCAAGTTATTTCAGTTGGTACTTGAAACTTGAGTGAGGCTATGGAAGGGTCATTTCAATACCATCTTGATTGAAAGTTGCTTCTTTGGCTAATTCAGCTGCTTGATTATTACCAAAATTGCCTCTATGTCCTTTGATCCATGAAATTTGAATTTTGTAGTTAGAAACTAAAGCAAGAAGAGAATTTATGTTGGAAATCAATGGAGAGGGGATTTTTAATCTCTAAAATAGCTGCTTGTGAGTCAAATTTTATGGTAACTACCAGTATTCAGTGGTCTTAACTACTTGGCCGCTAGTGAGACTGGAATCCAACAAGGGTTACAACTACCGTTGCCCTTACAAAGGTGTACGACGCGCCTTGGCAATGGTCTTAAAAAGTGCCTTCGTCATCTTTCTTCTTCTTTTTCTCTTAATTTCGTCTCGCAGTTTTGTTCTTGATTATACTTACCTGTGATACCTCACTGCTTACCTGTGATTGTGTTTTCTTTCAAGATAATCAATCAACATCAAGATAATCAATCAACACCCTTTTCAGATCCCACAGAAAGCACTGGCCATAACTTTGATTAATGATGCTCTCACACGAAAGTCGCTCACAGGAAAAAAGGTATGTTCCTAGGTCATGCTTTGCTGCTTGCTCCCAGGATCGAAGTGGTTTACTCATGTTTCAACTACTATGTTCCATCATACTTGTATAAAAATTTTTGGATTCTCCAGAAATATCGGAAAATGACTCCAAAATCCTCAGATGATCCGTTTTCTGTATCTCCATTAACATTGTGCCTACCCAGCGGGCTCAGATATTTCTCATCATCCGATTTTTTTGACTGATTTTAGATTTTACGCTACCATATTAAATACCTACAATCTGTGATATGTTCCCAATAGGCATTCGCCTGTCTGACATCGCATTTTTTCTATCTTCTCAGTAATTTCCTATATGATTGGTATGGAAGATTTTTGTCATTTTCTTTGTGGTAGATGGTTACACCAGTGGCCAAATCGGCTGAATACTGGAAATTCGACTCGGTTTCGGTCCCAGAAGAACGGGCCAAGTGCATCTTTGGTTTTCCGCACTTTTCTTATGTGTGATTTGAATACCGATCAGTGTTCCTTAGAAAGTCCTCTATGAAGATATCTCTTCTTTTAAGCAAATAACCGTCGTGTGCTTTTTCATGTAACCTAAGCTCTGGGGTAGATGTAATTGATGTGGATGGAGCGTGGATCACCTTGAGAGGAAATGTTTCCAGGAAAAAAATTTTGTTACCCATTTGAGAACTGAAGAATAAGCTGGGATATTAACTCCTTAAGTCTCACATAAATGCTTATGAATGATCTTCGCCGATTTTTACTTTGAACATAAATATTTTATCACAATTAAAAATTCATCTCTGTAAATTGAATTCATATGATTCAGAATCTGGTTATTTTGTAAAGCTAAAAAAGTTAAGAAATATATAAAAAAAATTTCATTAAGAGTTAGATATATACAGCGAATTTGATAACTTTGCATAAAAGCTGCACATAAAGCTGCTCAATGTTTTATTCCTCCATCTAAGAAATTTTTAATTGCTCCTTGTGCAGGACTAAAACTCTGAATACCTAAACTTTCATGGCGCTGAACACGGTATTTCTCAGCACTTTGTGTTGTTGCACTGGTTATACTAAATGGAAAAACTGAGATTTCCAGAAGCAATAAACCCCAATAGAATGTTATGTGGTAGCCTAAGAAGTCATTCTTCCTAGTGTTATGTTAAGAACGAAGTTTGAGGCTTTAAAATTCAAAGAAAACTTCCTTTTTGAGATATATACAAGCGTAAACATTGGGAATCAAGTTGTTACAAGGCAATAAACTCCAGGTTTTCGTTTAAGGATAGAAATTTTCTTAAAAAAAGAAATTCATACTGATCTTTATGATATTATTTATGGAATTTTATCCACAAGCACATTTGCGTGCGTACATATACAGGGAACTAAATTGCTAAAATGATCAGTGTAGAAAGTTCAAAACCTTCTCATAAGCAAAAGATAAATGGTACTGTAATAATTGAAAGAGAAGTTTTTAATGTATTTATGTGATGGCTAAAAGAATGAATGAAAAGATGGAATGATGGATGAAAAGAATACCTGTCTACAACTGATTTTGAAGATAGGCATTCTTTTCAGAAATCTAGCATATAGCTTTACATCATTTCTCATCGACTGCTTGAAAGTGAATGTATTTACATATGATATATTTTTAATTTCTGCTTGTTGTATTATATATATTCAAAACCGTAAAATACTTTTTAACGATTCAGTGTATGGCCATGAATAACCAATGCTTACTTTGGACAAGTTATTCTGTTAAAATGTAATGCTAAACTTTAAGGATAATTTTTAATCCTTCAGAACATTAAAGCATTAAGGCAATCATGGCATTAGCCGATGCGCAAATTCTTACAACAAACATTTTCGTGCACTCAACTATCCAAGGAAATCCATTCGAATTAAAAAAAAAAAAAAAGTATCATTGCACTCAGCAAAAGTTTCTATTGGAAAAGATCAGATGTTTGGTTTGGTTTATGTGATTACGGCAAAGCCTTGCGGGCTACCTGCCTAAGGGGAGGGATGCCTTCGTGGAGGGTAACTGGCTCATATACATGGGGAAAACCACGAAAATGTCGAAGCAGCCAGCCTTTTCGCGGGATTTGAACATCGGATCGAACTACCAGTATTTAGCGCTCGGCCGCTGGTGGGCTTCTAGAACAAATGACATTAATGATCTGGTTATTATTCGCTAAAAATATTAATTTTGTGAAACTATAAGGAAATACTTTCTTGTACTATGAATGCTCTCGTGGTGAGAAGTTAGCATATTGAATTATCAGTTATAAGATCTGTCGCTCGAATCCTGGATAAGTTAATTCTTCTCGTTTTATACTCCGAAGAATGTAATAGTTTGTACAGAACAAAATGGCATTTCTTTATCGAAAATGAGAACTGATAATACAAAAATTAATATTTTCATTGTTTTGTACTTGTTGAAATCCTTTATTGATAAACTTACAAGGTATTTCTCCCTTCTTCTCAGTATGCCTTCGTGGTGCAATGGTCAGCACACTTGCGCGTATTTGAGAGTCCCGGCGAGTTGCTCATTTTTCATCTCTCCCGCATCTAAATAACCTAACGTATCTACAGACTTAAAGAGTTAATAACTTTCTTTCCTTAAACATAACATTGCGTATATAATAGATAAATGTTTTTAAACACTAATAATGATTGTTGACAATGGTCTGCTACATTTCTTTTCTCGAGCTTCGTACAAAAGCATGCTTGCTTTGTATGTGATTTTAATTAATAAAAACTGTTAATTTAATCATTGTTATCCATGGTCAGTAAGAGCTACTACAGACATTATTAAGCAAGCAGGCTGCTAATTACCGAAGAAATTCTTTATGCCACTATATTCAAGAAGCATAATCAAACATAAAGTACAGGAAACACCAAATAAGTTGTTTTATGTAACAGGAAAGGAAAGGAATTTGTGTTGTTACTACTAAATGTTAAAGGTTATTTTTATTTTTCGAATCAAATAATACATTATTGTTTTCTAATGGAAATGGGTAACATAAAATAAGGAATCACTCTTAATAAATGAGATATTTTATCTGTCTTCCTTTATTGGTAAGAAAGAATCGCATCACATTTGAAAACAATGGCTATCCTAATAAATCTTGCGACGATTGTTAAATATTTATAAAATATTATAGTTTTTATTCTTTCTACATACTTCATACATATATTTTCTAATTAAATAAAATGCAGTAAATGTAAATTTAACTCCTCTTCCCGAACGTAACGACTTACCATTGGTTGCAAATATTACATAAATATAGAATAATTGTGTTTCATTTCTCTGTCAATGAAATCGACTTTCGTACAGTAACAATAATCTGGCGTTCGACCTTTCATATGTTAAATATCTAAGAATCGTGATAGACCGCCTGGATAGTGGCTGAGTGGTTGATGCCATAGAGCACTGGGATAGTATCGATAGTTCTGGGAATAACTACCGGTAACGCTATGGACTCTCTACCGCCCAAACCGGTATAGCGATATACGCTGGCTGCCGTACCGAAGGTTCCAATCTGGAAGAAAACATGGATTTCTGTAAGCGTATAATATCTGCGCGGCAAAGGAACACTCGTGATACATATTGAGCTGAAATCCTTTTGACAGGTGACAGGTGAGAGCAGGTCCGGACACCCGGACACCCGGGCGGCTTGCATAGCGGCCCAGGTGTCCAGACCACTATGATAGATCGGGTATCGTCCGGATCCCGCAAATATCTAGAGCTACACTCCGAAATAGATCATTACATTCAAACTCTTGAACATTACTCTTGACATTTCAACATAGGCTCTGACGACGTAGGCCAACATAGGATGTGCCTATGTTGACAATTCAACATAAGGCAAATCCTTCTGACAGGCTGATGCAGGGAAAGAAGAGTGGAAGACCCTCGGATCGCCTTCGGGGTGTCTTCGGTGAGAATTCCAATGATTCTGCATGGAGCGGAAGCTTAGCAGTTGCCAAGGCTCTGCGATACCTAATGGTGCCGAACTTGCTTCAACCTGTACCTGTACGGGATTGTATGCACGACGTTTCTGTGGTTTTTCTCCACGTATAAACTATTTTTGAAGAAGTTCCTTGGAAACCTTTCCCGAATACATTTTTTCTTAGCGACTTTGTCATGTTTTTTAGTCAGCCGGCTTATGAGACACGAAATCGACAGACCTTCTCTATTTACCAAAATTCTCAAAACATCCATTCATTGCCCTGTCAGGTACCAAGGACTTAATTGAGAACTCAATAAAGTATAAACTAGGGTCTTTGTTTTCAGTCCCTTATTTCTTTTTTCTTCTGCTTTTGCTTTCTTAATAATAAATTGTAAAGCTGTAACACGAATGAAATAGGTGGGATAGACACATATCAAACATACTACATTATGTAAATACATAATACATACTACATTATGTAAATACATAATAACGTTCCTAAGCATCTATCTCATTTGTCAGCTGTCATTTTATGGAATTTAATTCAACACGTCTATAAAATAAGCAAAAATTCTAGTTCAACCTGTTCATAACTGATGACAGGTTTATGCTTCAATAGTCTTTTACTAACGTACTGAAGTTATGGGAACAGATATGAAAGATTGTAGCTATGATAAAATATATTTGATGCTTGTTAAGAATCGAAGCAAAAAAGACAAAGCTATTTAATATTCATTATTAGATCAGGTGCCAGAATAAGCTCTTAAAATAAAAACACACCTTTTATTTTGTCTTTCAATACCATCAGTCACCTGATTATGCGATCCGCTTTTCGCGTAATGTGATTACTTTTATCTTTTAAAGTAAGTGTACATAAATGTTATCGTTTTTCCGTTTGCGCGTGTTCACACAAATTGCTAAACCGAAAACGACCAAAACCAGTGGAAGCCATAATTCCTTTTCATGATGAAACTTAAAAATCACATTTAAATGCAATCAAACAATGGCAATAGGGAGAAAGTTTTATCTGAAACAAAATATAAGAATCATGTATTATTTAGAGCAAAACATAAATATCAGGAAAGTAATAAAGCGGGTGGTAAAAATGAATTGAAATGAACTATAATAAAAAATGCAAAAATATTAAGGAAATTAAAAGTATTCACTGTATACGGTTCCACTATAAACTTTAAACTAATAAATAACTAAAGCAACAGTAACAGACTACCGGAAGAGTTTTCGTTCCGTCTGATCTCTTAGCTGGGGTGATAAAAAAAAGTTAAAATCCAAAATAAAATAAAGCTTCAAACGTTGACTTGAAGGGTTACATAAACCGAAAATGTAATAGAAAAAAAACTCCTCTACTAGCTTGCGGGTAGACAAACAGCTTTTAACAGAAGGTCAAGTTAAATTATATGTAGAATACAAATATTTAGCAAAGCCTAGTCTAAACCTTGCTTATCCCTGTCTAAGCGTGAGAAGAAATCGCAACAAGTGAAAACTTTTGCGGCAAGTAACAGAAAATCTGAAGTAGAGTAACGACCAGCTTACGTTGTCAAACTTTAAAACTAGCCGCTTATTTATAGCTTATTTGAAATCTGATGGAAGTTGAAGAAAGTTATACAAAAGCCAAGTAACCGCTGATTAAAATAAAATCTTATAGCTTGGCATGACACTGATAGATGGATCATGGCACTGATAGTTAGCAGTAACCACTAATTTCACAGTTCTAGCTTTATTTCATCTGAACGATGATATTTTGTCCTCGTTAGTCATCTTTCCGAAGTCACGTAAGGATCAAAGTATCAAAATTTTATATGAATCCATTACTCTTGATTTATGATGTTACTTAGTAAATCTACGACTTCCGAAAATGTTGCTGTGCAGCATTATTAATACTCAGTACTGGAATAAACATTCGTTAGATAAATATAAAGACATATAAATTAATGTCGTGTCTTGAAAAAATTCTTGTAAATGTTGTCGCATTTTCGTAATTGTTACACAAAGCTACGCATAATAAAAATGGGGGAAGTCTTTTAAATGCAATATGTAGAGTAGTAGCACAAAATAAAGGTATGCGCCTGATTCTTAAATGTGTTGTGCAAATTAGAAATTAGTGTCAGGTAAAAGAAAATTGAAACCCATTAAAAAATAATGCATAAAGCTGAGTCACATAATAATTAGATGTCGCTTCTGGCATAAAACTGCAAAATAAAACCCTGTTCATATATTTTTAGCTCTCTAGAAAATATTTGCAAATATATGATTTGATCGCACAAGATGACGGCATCTATGTGAATAATTCATTTGCGTCATTTTCTGGTTCATTATTGTAGGTTTGAGAAACATGATTGTTCATCTGCTCTGATCAAGCGTAAAAATTGTTATTTCGATTCATTTTGTTGTTGTTAGCAAAATAATTCTGGGATGAAACAGAAAATTGTAATTTGTTTAAGTAATCTAATTCAGAAAGTGGTAAAATAATTTTTTTAAAAAAAAATTCTCTGAATGAAAGGTAATTACTGCTTAAAACTGACTGGCAACTTGGAAAATAGACCAAGATGTGGCCATACACGGAAGTCGACTCCTAAGGAATAGCGCAGTTGTTCGTTCAGCCACGAAAAATCCGAACATTTCATTAATTGAAGTTACAACAACGCACCAAAAAGATGCGAATAAGGTGTTTCATCCAGAAATTGTCTGCAGATTCTTTCATCATATTAACTACAAAACAAAAGTAACTAGAAAAAAGACCTATTTGAATAAAAGGGTGCTTACCTTTGCAATAGATCATTTATAAAGATAACATTTTTCTTTTTGTCTAAAGTGTTATTTTTTGGGTGGAAATAAATTCCATCTAATCCAATGCAATGGAAAGAATTTATTTCAACAGAACCCAACAAACAGCTATCAAAATCCTAATAAAACTTGGTGCAGTGTGTTTTGGGATTGCACATTTGCTGCTGACGAAAGAAATTTTATATTCATACATAGTAGAACATAGAGGGCTGAAACTCAGATTCCATTGTCTTTGGTAAAGCAAATGAAATATCTTGGGATTTTCCTTCACTGCAAATTTTCTTGGAAGCACCATTTAACTTATATTATAGAAATGTGAAAAATTACAGCGAGGATTAGTCGAATTGCCCGCAACACGTACGGTATTAATTTCAACGTACATTCGCTCATCGCAAGGAATTGAACCCTTTATAAAGTACGGCTCTAGAGTTTGGTGCGTGGAACTAAAGAGGAAGATAAATTATAAATATCTGCGACGCATTCCAAGGTAAATACTTCTGTGGGTCATTTGTGGATATCATGCCGGAAGTTACGAGTTTGTTTACGCAATTTCTGGTTTTCCTCCAATCGACACTGCTATTCTTCATAATATTCCCTTTATGGAAAATTTTTCTGCTTCTGGTTATGATTGTGTTTTACCTCCATCTATGCTTCATCATCCCGCAGAAAGAAATACTGCTAATGCTAGTCAATTTAGCAATAAAATCTCAGATGATGTCCCTGTAACTTGCTATATTGATGACAGTAAAATTGATGGCAAAGTTGATTTCGCATTTGTTGTCTTCAGAACTGGTCTTGAATTTGAGCACTTTCAATTTAGAAGTCGAGATAAATGCATGGTTTTTATAGCTGAACGTTTGAGTATAAACTTAATGGATTTCAGACTATTCCATTTTTACCGATTCCCTTTCGTCTTTGGAGATCCTAAAATATACGTCTTCTTCTAATAATATAATCGTCGAGATTCAAAGACAACTTAAAAACCTAAAAGGTAAAAGTATTTTGGTTGCTTTTGCATTTGTTCGTGGACATAAGGGTATAAGTGTGTTCTTGGGAATGAAGGGGCCGATTTTCTTGCAAAAATTGCCACCAAGGGCGAAATTGACATTTTTCTTAATATTCGTAAATTCTTTTATACCAAGGTAACGAATGAAACTTTGTGGAATCGGGGAATCAAGAATACGTTAGTTCAAATAAAGGAAGCATAACTAAGAGATTTTTTCTTCCTTCCATCAAAATGACATTGCCATGCCATCATTTTTTTTTTTTTTTACAAAATGACCCAAATCCTTAATGACCATTGAAAGTTTAAAAGTTATTTGAGTAGATTTAAATTGGCTTCAGAAATTTTTATCAAAATGTTGAACATGTGTTTGTTTTGTGTTGCAAATTTGACAGTGAAAGAAAGATTTTAAAACTGGCACTTAAAAATATTAACTGTTAGTTAACACTGTTAATGCCAGCTAATATTAATTCAATGTAAATTACAATAATTCATAAATTAAAAAAAAACTCTCCTTTTCTGTTTATTTTTTTAATATTGTATAAATATTATAATACA
>KK115731.1:158026-170207 GCA_000611955.2 Stegodyphus mimosarum
TGTATATTTTTCATATATTTTATATATATGTATGTATATAAATGTATATTTTTCATATATTTTATATATATTTATGCATTCTTCCGTAAGCCTCATATGATAATTTGTGGTACATGGGGAATTGCTTGTGTTTTTAATTAAAAAACTCAGATTGCTTGCATGGGGGGGAATGTGATATCTGACAATAACTGACGGGCAACAACTTTTTTTTAATAAGATGAAAAAATTTTCTAACGAAATAAAAAAAAATTAAATAAATTTTAAATTTGACTTTTTATAAAATCGATAACGTAAATATACTTTTGATAAATATTTATCAAAATATTTATAAACCGTTTATTTTGAAAGTGGTATAAGTCCGTTTTTTATTCTTTCGAAATATTTAAAGGTTAGCATTTTAGTCAATTAAAAAATATAAAGAAATTGTACTAAGTTTTGCAATGTTTCAGCGAATTTAGAAATATGTAATTTGATTATGTAAAGGACTTTTATTTGAATTTACTAAAATAATATATTGTTTCTGCGTCGTAAGTGGACTTATATTTTTTTAGGTCGTAAACAAACCACTTTCGTAATTGTTGAATTGTAAAAATAATTTAATTTCACTAATCAAAAATTTAATTTTACTTGAAATACAGTGTGTTTTAGTTTGATTTTTTTATAAAAGTAATAACAAAAAAAAACATTGTTTTTCATTCTCAACGGTTAAAAAGATCAGAAAACACCTGATTTTGTTTATAAAAATAATAACTTAAAAAAAAGTCTGAAAACTTTCAGATTTTGAATTATGTCCAAAGGGGCGTTTTTTTAACATTTTGTGTATTACCGTTATTTATGAAATATCATGTTCTTCGCCCTTAAACCATAAAATTCAGTCCAAGAACAATATCGGAAAATAATTTTAAACTGAGCATATCTTTAGAATTTCCTATACACAGTCTCACGGGCTGGAAATAAAAATGTTTTTTCTGTACAACGTTGCCATTGCTCCCTTTGAAACCCCTGAGTTTGTTAATCAAAAATTCGTTAAAGTTTTACGAAATATGAAATCAATAATAAAACAAATTCTAAATTTCAATTTGGGCTTCCAGGTGCCCATATTCGCAGCACGATTACGTCATTCGAAATTCGATGGCCCTAGGTACCGTCGTCTTATCACAATGCAAGAAACATACATACATTTATGCACATTCTTCATTATTTAATTTCTTTAAATATAATACAGGGCTGCAATATTTGGTGGCAACAGTTTGAAAAGTGAACCGACATTTAATGTTTCCGACGCAAAACGAAAACAATAGTCCTTCAGGGACAAAGCCCATTTGGACTAAAAATAAAATATTGTTTCTTATTCTTAGTGTGGGAAAATTTACTTATTATTAAACTACTTAATGATAAGTTTATCATTATTGTGAGCCTTAACCTAAAGTTTATGATTATTAACCTCAGATACTGTTTTTCGTTTAGGCTCATTATGTGTAAGTTTTTGAAATCAGGAAACAAAAACAGGAACTTTTGACATTTCAGGTTAATACACATACGTATGACGTCATGATTTAAATTTAATGTAATATAGCATGTTTCTCTCAAGTTTTACTCCTCTTTTATAAGTGCTGAATTAATAATTATAAGAAAAATAGACTTACACCACTTTCATAATCAGTTGTTATGCTATTTCATTTTATTGACGAATTTTAAAATTGATCAAAGCATATGGATATTTTAAAATACTAACTCTGAATTGTTTATAAATTAAATGTGAAGGCTAAATTATAATTACGTGATTTCTCAATTTTTAAAAAAATGGACTTACACTCTTTTCAAAATAAACGGTCCACATAAACAAAAATAATAATATCACAAATGAAAAAAAAATCAAAACAATATATTTATTCTCTTTCTGAAATCTAAAGGTTGGTAACTTTTAGACATTTTTGCTGGCTACACTTTGTAACTTAAATGTATTGACAGTTAAATATTAAATTCTTAGAGTGAAATTTCTTTCAAATAATTCTAATACGTTTAATAACAAAATTAAATAATTTACTTTAATTTAAACTAAAAATAAACAAATTACGAAACAGTTTTCAGAGAAAATTCATCAAGTGGAACAACCCTGAGAATAAATAATAACCATCTAGTCTCTTTCTCTTATTTATTAAATTTTTATTCAGCGCATATATATAAAAAAATACATGTATGTTTGTACGTAAATATTTAAAAAAATTCTTTATATCTTACTATAACTTGATAATTCATGGTATTTCGGTTCTGATACAGTTTGTAGCCTTGAAGGGAAATTACTAAAAATTATCTTCATCACGGATGGTAGATGCTTATAGGTCAATGGGATTCTTTTCTTATTAATCTTCAATTGTGAAAAAAAAATGCGTTCACATATAAAAGTATTCTCAAACAAAGTAATTATTCTTAGTGCAAAAATTCGCAACTGAGCTTATGTATTTTTTTAAAGTAATAAAGTTTATAAAAGTTAATAAACTCTGTACGTTCAAATCTTTGAATGAGATTGATAGCATATTGTGAATTAATTAACTGGAATTATAAATTTTCCGGTGCGTTATTATGTTCATTTTTAATGGAAATGAAAATTATATAAACTCGGACATCAAAACTAAAATCTTGAAATCTTCGCAGCTCAGTATTTGCAGCAAATATATAACTGAAAAATCTTCGCAGGGGCGCATAAAATTGCTTACATAAGATAATGCTGTGCAAATGGTTGGGAGGGGAGGTCCAAGAACCAGTACATTACGAGCTTTTAAAACTATGGAAAGCTCAGTTCGGTTAATATTGTCAGCAAATGGATGATTTAAACAAAGGAGTCAAAGAAAAGAGTCAGCAGTGTTAAATAGCAAGTAATCATACTTCATCACGATAATACCAGACCACATACTTTTTTTTCGATTCGTTAGAAAATCGCAGAGTTAGGCTGGAAAATTCCGCCACATTCATTATACTCCTCAGACCTAGCACCCTACGATTATCAATTGTTTCTCTCCTTGCAAAATTTTTTGATTGGAGGAAACTTCAAAACTGAAGCAGAATTCAGTCAACCGTTACTTGATTTGTTCGTCTTTAATAACAACAAATTATCATCATAATCATAAGTAACGACGGAAATAATATTATACAATCAATATTATCAAAGAAATATGCAATATTTTCTTTCACCTCCCAAACGGGCAGAATTTTCTGGTAGACCTTATAAATCTAAAAAATAAAATAAAATATTAATTTCGAAAGGGAAAGGTAGCAATAAAAATTAAATCTCTGAATCTAATATGTGCCTTTCACTCAAGGATAATACATTCGTAAAGAGAAATTGTAAAGCCTTCATTTGATGAAATAGTATAGTTGCTTTAATGCATATTTTTATGCGTAATCAGCTACCGAGAAGGTATTATCTCCAGTCTCTTGTAAATATGCCAAAATATTCCTCCAAAAAGGCATTCTTTCTTATGGAGTTACCATTAATTTGACAAATAAATTATCTATCCATCCACTTCTGCAGATAAGAATTAATGTAATGGAAGCATTAAAAAAAACTTATTAGAGTTAGTTGATTAGAATATATAGGTAATTTACAACGGCAAATCTGTATGTACCCATATACCTTCAAGAAGGATTATCCAGCAGAAATTAACCGATATTTGCATTTAGATACAAAGAATACAACGAAAACACATTTAAAATGAACTATTATTTTCTTCCTTCCATGCAGATACTATGACAGAACTACTAATGAATATTATATAATTGACTATTGATCTCGAAACCAGTTGGTTGCTTTGGGAAAATATTCCCCCTCCCCTTTTTTTTAATATAATGCACATCTCACTTTAGAAAGCGAAAAACTATAGAAGTGTTGAATATTTCATTTTACTTTCATAATTTAAGGAATACGTTATGCATCGGCTCATTCACGACATAGTAAAGTATTCTGTTTAGTCTTCATTACTGTTGAATGAGTATATGTAAATCAGCTGTATAGGAGGAAAAATTTCAAGTTGCGTGTTGTGTCAATGAAAACGAAATTAAAGTGTGTAGAAGGTTTATGAATAAATATAACATGTATTTTTCTATGTTTCGTTCATCCTACTTTCTTTGATTTTGCGTTCGAAACTGAGAAAGCAAAACTGGTATTAAGTTTAAAATAGCATGAGTTTAGAAGGTATGAGCCAAAATGAAAAAGCAATGGGTAGTCTCTAGGGCTTCGATAAATAAACAAAGGCAAGTGGATGGCAATACTTTTATTTTTTGTTTTATTTTAATGCAATAGCTGGAGTACCTTCCGATAAGGCATTCGGCGAGAATTCATGGGCGAATCCATTTAACCGTCTCATTACCCACAGCGTTGCCCATGATACACTATAAAAGGCGACAAATAATAATGAGAATGTAAGAATTCCGATCTAATGGAATTAAAAGAAAAGAGATAATGGATAGAAATTAATCCATGTGTGATAAGGAGAGAAAATTCGAATCAAAACTCCGACATTCCCAACAGTACTATTAACCGATTTCATAGTCATCATCATTTACATAAATCGTCCAAAAAATCCTTCGGTTTCCGCTGTCGACTGCTACCCGAAGCGGAAAATATTACCGGAAGCTTTCTTGCACGTTCCATGGCACGTACCTTTTGACACGGAAACGTAAACAACTAATTAAAAAGATTTGAAGATTTAGATCAGCATGTCAGCCGTTTCCTCCCCCCTCCTCTTCTTTTACTTTCAATCTCAATGTAATAACTCAAACACTCAGTATCCAATAACGTTGTAACATACTTTCACTCCGGGAAGTTTAGATAACCAGTGAATGAGCGATAAGGATACAAACGGCCATGCTTGAGTGCTAGAAGGATTTAATGTTTGTTTTGCTATTGGAAACAATGATCCGCCCGCAGAAGAAGAAACAAATGAAACTCGTGATCTTTTTGAACGTGTAGAACATCTTATTAAGTTCAAGGAATTTGAACTCCGGTCTTCTTTCAGCTCATTCACTACTATGGGCGTAAAGAACTGTCCTGCAGAAAAATCAAGTAAAGCAGACAGCAAATGTAATGAAATGCCATAAAATGAATCCATGTTTTAAAAAACATAAATTTTGGTCAACTTATGAGCCATGGATAAGCTAGGTTCAAACTTCAATGTTATTTAATAATTAAATTAATAAAACAGAATAAAATCATTGAACGATGGTATAGATTGCTTGAAAAATAGCATAGATGATATAGACGTCATCCGTACAGGTGCAACTCAGATCTCTTCCAGCAATAAATGAAAAAACTGGTGTAAAAGTGATTTCTTAGTATTTTTCTTTCTAATAGTAATAGATTGATCCATTAAGTGCTTAAAGCAATAGCCTCATTATATGGGTCATAAGCCGGGAGTAGATCGTGAGGTTAATTATAGTGTGTCTCGAAAAGTTTTGATCTTATTATATAATTACTTACATTTCTATGTAATTTATAATTTCTAATTAATTACTAATAATTGTATTTATCTATTACTTTATTATTTTCTTCTAGGATTCTTCTTTTTCTTATTCATTTTCATACGCATTTTCATTCATTCATATCACAGTCATACGCATAGTCGCGAAGCTATGAAGATTAGGAAACTGGCCAATAACACTAAAAGCTATTTTCTCTGTGGGTCGTACGTGGCTTTCGAATGCAGTCGCCTTAAAAGTATCTGAACACAGTACATTGCATGCAATTTAAAGGATAATTTGCATCAAATATAACATAAAACAAGATCGATGACATAAACGATAGCATCAGTCCAAGTTTTGCAGGAATGAAACTTCATTGTTTATGCAAATAATGTCTCATGGTTAAAGATCAAATAAGCACAGATTAATGTTACTGGTAAATAATATCATAATATTATTTTCTATTAGTAGTAGGGTTATAATAGTGACAAAAGCAACTTGACCAACGTGAATTTATGTGAAAACTGTTTTTTTTTAAATTCTTTTAAATTCAAGCGAACATGGATCGTTTGCTTACGTTATACAAGTAATTTTCCTATAAATGATATCCCAGACTAACAGTGGACGAGCTGTAAAGTCGCTGACCATTGGTAGTTCGGTCCGAGGTTCGATCCCGCGAAGGGGCTGGCTGTATGGACGTTTTCGTGATTTGCCCCATGTGTAACGTTATATGAGCATATTTCCTTTAGAACGTCCTCCACGAAGGCGTCCTTCCCTTTAGGCAGATAGCTCTCAAGTGCTTTCCCGTAATCAAATAAACCAAACCAAAACCGTCTCGATGAACAGGCGGCTGCATGAACACTTTCTTGGTTTTTCTCATTTGTAAAGTGGATGCGAGACAGTTTACTTTGGAAGGTTCTCCACGAAGGCATTCCTCCTCTTAGCCTTTTCGTGCTTTGTTATAAGCAAATAAATCAATGCAGTATTCCGCGGAAAGTGCTTTGATATTGCTTTATTCAAAAACTGCGAACACGATGCATATATCCCGATTTTCTGAGAACATAGTTTCTTTTAAAAAAGGCATTAAAACTACATAAATATATTCTGCGAAAATTTCTACATAATACGCCTAAATAAAATCAATCAGCATACTATTTTTGTGGCACCACTGGTTCGTACAACTTTTATACGTATTAGGGTGGGATATCTACGGCTTTCCTGGCATTTCCGTAATGTATAAATTTATGCAGATCTTAAATCCCCCCAAATCCTTAATTCTCAGGTGTTTATTATGTATAATATTTGTACTATATGTATAATGTATTCAATTATTATGCATGCATGCAAGTATTTCAAATTTCACATAGAATGAATCCTTAACTTTTGCACAGGTCTACGTCTATATTTTCGTGTAGTTTTTCCAGTCAGTACACTTTTAGCATTCTTAAATAAATACACTCACTTCCAAAAGTTAAGCACGAAGATGTAAAATGCAAAAAAATCAACAAATACTGCTTTGATTGACACAAAATCCGGCAGGAAAGTAGCATATATATTTATGCATAAAACAAAATCAATAATTATATACAGAAATGAAAACAATATTAAATTTTTGTAAGTTATCAGATACTGGAGACTTAAACAGAATTATGTATAAAGTGAAAAAAAAACAGAAAATGAAAAAGAGGACATTAATAGGGTCTGTGATCCTCCCTCATCTGTATGCAAAGTTTACACCTTGTGACCATGCTTTCAATTGGGTGGTCAACCACCGCAGAATTAAGCAATTGGCATTCTTCTTGTAGAGCAGTTTCCAGTTCAATAAGAGTGGCTGGAGGTGGGAAACGTGAAGATACAGCACAGCCGAGAGCATCCCAAAGATTTTCAATGGGATTAAGGTCGGGCGAATATGCTGGCCACGCCATACGCGCAATCCCTTCACTCTCCAGGTAGTCATCGACGATGTTAGCTCTATGGGGACGTGCGTTATCGTCCATTAAAACAAAAGTAGGGCCGACTGCTGCAACGTACAATCTCACAATGGGTTCTAAGACTTCATCTCGATACCGGACAGCCGTCCAAGAACCCCGTTTAAAGATGTGCAAATCGGTGCGGTACCCTAATAAAATCCTTGCCCACACCATAATGCTTCCGCCTCGGAATGCGTGAAGTTTGGTGATGTTTTAGGATTGGTTGCGTGTTCGCTATTCACGAGATATCCTTGTACGCTTGTCATCTGGCTCCAGAGCAAATCTTGACTCATCAATAAACACTAAATTGCCCCAGTCAAACACATTCCAATTGACATGTTCCCGGCACTATCGTGTCCCTCTTGATTGGACGGATAGAGGAACACAAACTCGAGGTACCCGGGCGTATAGCCCACTCATATGTAATCTTTGGCGTACAATAGCTGCAGATATCGCCTTGCCAATGGACACTGTAACCATAGATGCCACACGTGTGGAGGTCGCTCTGCGATTCCGCTTGGCTACAAAAGCAATATATCGATCTTCTGCGGGGGTTGTAACCCTTGGGCGACCGGCTACGGGCCTTCGGACAACTGTCTGTGTGTTTTGAAATTGTTTCCATAAACGTGAAATTACAGAATGATGAACGTCGAAGAAAAGACAGCAACATTTGTGATCGACTGTCCTGCTTCAATGCGTCCCACAGCACGCCAGCGCTCAGAGTCTTCCATTCGTCTTCTGGAAGTCATAGAAACACATATGTCTTGAAAACAAATTGTGCGAAAGTTTTAAACACCTTCTATCAGCACTTACAATCAACTTCTGTAACCCTTTATAAAGCTGGCTTCTTATAAGACTGCCTTTTTTGCATATTTCTTGACATGAAAGCGCGATTGGCTGTTACCTAACATATTTGCATACTTCCATCTACCTCTGCAGCGAATTGCATCCTCTTCAATTCTGATTGGCTTCCGGAAATTAGCATTTTCCTCTCCGTGCTTAACTTTTGGAAGTGAGTGTATTTTGACAGTTATCTTCTTCTTTATAAACTTGTTTTAATCGTTTTTTCTTTTAATTAGTAATTAGCTAAGTACTAATTAACAGCATTACAGGAGATTTGCATATGTGAAGCATACCAATTTCTTTAAAGAATGTATTCGCAAAGCGCTTAAAATTCCTTCTTTTCTCCCTGATTCCTTTGTACTAATGATGTTTCATACATCTTTTATTAATTCCAAAAAGCTGCAAATGTTCATAAAAAATTATCAGTTGGAGGTATTCTAAGGTTTATCCTAAGTCTATAACAGTTACTTTAAGTTTGTCACACTTTCCTGTCTTTCCTAATTTCAGCTTACGATTTCGTACCAGAATGTATTTTCAGAAACATGTTTAATACAAATGAGTAACAGTAATATTTAAGTCGATGTTTTACTGACTTCATTAGAGAGCCAGAATTTCTGACTAGCGCGCGTTTGCCTTTGGGCTACGTCTCTCTCTAAGCTATTACTACGCTCGGCCGTACTTCAGGCCCTTGATTAGCTTCGCCGACTTAATTGAGATTTAGGGGCCAACTGCTAAGAATCCTGATAGCTTCGACTATATCTTTTTAGTTAAGCATTAGTTAAGCTTTAATTCTTATTACTTTGAGTTCAAGCCCAAGCAGAGGCTTTGCTGTACGCTCTGATATAGGAGCCGACTGTGCCAATCCTTATTTAAAAAAAAGGGGGTATTTAACCCTTCCTGAGTCTTACGTCTCTGTTCGGGTGCCAAATGTCCGGTTCCACCCTTTTATTTAGCAGTTAAATGTGGGGAACCTGTACACCGATAAGTGAATAATCGCTTAAGTGTGTGAACAAGTTCAGCAGTCTTAACTTCTTCAGTATCGTATACTTCTTACAAATATGATTTTCAGACTCGCTACTTTAAAAGCTTTTTTCTGGGTTCAGATCCATGCGAACGGGTGGTTGCACGAGTGTTTTCGTCATGTCTAAATATTGCTTACAGTTTTTCGAAATAAACATCGTTAGAGAGGAGAGGTTAAAGTTGGAAGTTTTGATGTCACCTCCTCGCTTACATACATATGTTACTGTGAAAGACCGATACTTATATATATATGTTACTGTGAAAGACCGAAATTGGAGAATGTCGACTTTCACCGAAGAATGTCAACATTCACCAAATACGTCGGTGAAAGACCGAATATAACATTGCATTCTTTTTACATTCGGACCCTCACCGGTGTATGTCGACAATCACAGATACGCTCTGGTGTAGGTCGAAAAGAGAGGCGACTGGCTGTTTCCCATAAATGCCAGTTGTAAAAGCAAGGGCCTCTTGTGCAATTCAAACTCTCATAATAGTTTAAGTTGTTGCAATTAATCAGATTTGAATCACATAATTTAGTACGTTTTTTATTACTATTATTTTATTTTCTCATTTACTACGTACTGTATAATTAAGTAAGTTTTTTAACTTCTATTATTTTCCTTTCTCATTTTGAATGTATTGTGTGTTTTTTCGCGACTGAATTACGGAGAAGAAAATATAATATTCTCATATATTCAACATTCACCATTAGTACATGGTGAATGTCGACATTCACTGGTGTAAGTCAGAAATAAGAGTATTTGGAAAATATTTCGGACATACACTAAGCGACTATGTGAATGCTGACATTCACCGGTGAAAGTCGACATTCTCCAGATTTGGGTGTTTCACCGTAACATATATATATATATGTATAATACGGTGACGCGTACAATGGTATCTGCCAAAATGAGGAGGGAAAACCACGAAAACCAGGTTGCCTTAAAATGTCCCCCGCGAAGGTATCCGCCTTTTAGACAGATAGCCTTATGTGTTATTTCCTAATCAAATAGTCGAATTCGATTCTTCAAATTAGTTTGAAAAAATGTAGCTTATTCTACGCACTAAAAGAGGACAATGTAAGTTAAAATTAGCTGCTAATTCCCTAAAGGTTAAAAAAAAATGCAATTGATAAAATCTGACAGCATTTTTTAAAGTTTGAAGAGTGGCAGAACAGCACTGCATCACTTAATTACTTATATTTGCGTATTTTGAACTGCCTATTCACATAGCTTTAGCAGCTAATTTTTTTGATGTTATACATTTCAAAATTAGCGGAATCTATTGCTTTTTATTCATGTGTGTTTATGTGTTTGTATTCTTTTACTTGCAATGATTTTATTCGATAACACATTATAAGTTTTTTGGTAACCACCAGCAGCTGAGAGGTAAAATCGCTGAACACTGATAGTTAGACCCGTCTTCGAATCCCACCGAATGGGCTGGCTGCATGGGAACTTTCGTGGTTTTTTCTGTCTGTAACGTGAATACGAACCATTTTCCTTTAGAAAGTCCTTCACGGAAGCATTCTTCCTTTCTTTCGTTATATAGCCTTCGCGTGCTTTTCTGTTATCTAAGTTGCTTGACTTCTAACGTTTTCGCCTGATTTTTAGCCTATCTTTTTTAAATAAATTATTTGATTGTTTATGCTTTAATTTGATTAGAAGTTTTTGTTACTTGTTTATTTTTGTTTACATAAAAGCAAACTGTTATCGCAGCTGAATTTTTGTTTGGTAAGCACACTACAGTTATTTACTTTTTCAAACTGGTAATTTTATCCAATTTTGTAAAGACAGCTGTCTTAAAATATGTTATTGTTTTGATAAATTTTTTTCATTTGTGCTTAATCTACGCTATACATTTAATAAGAGTATCAATTGGCATACCAAAAGCATATTATTTATTCAGAACATGATTACAATATGATGCATCTTTTGCAATAAGGTTTTTCCGGAGTTCCCGTCATTCTGGCTACATTTTAATAACGGTAAATTTTCTTACTTTTAGTCTGATTAAATTAGTTCACATGTACTGGCAGAAAGAAGGCAGATCTTCTTGCGTGAAGTGTTGCAAAAGTGTGAGCAACCACTGGCTGAAAGCAAACATGTTGGTTACAATAAGTAATAATCTAAATTAATGCAATTTATAAACAACAGGTACAATTAAATTAAGTTTCACCCGTGTAGTGATTTGCTATTTTATGTTTCCATTTTGAAATTTTTGAAAATTACTTTGCATGTTTTCTAAATACATTTTTGCTGCCTATTCACAATGTTTTTGAAGCTAACTTTTTTACTTTTAAGTTATTTTTTGCTTGCTGTTTACTTTTAAGATGACTCATCTTCACTTTTTCCAAAAAAAAATAAGGGAGAATTCAAAGTTGAAAAACCTTCATTGTTAGATCAGAGTTATCTGAGTAATTTGCTTGAGAAATCTCGTAACATTTCATTTAACATAGTGTGAGTTGACTGTCACCTGTTTGGGAATTCTTCTACAAGCAGTCAAGCAACTGCTCATCCGTAACAACAAACTTCCCGTTAAATGAGATTCACATCCAAAATTTCAGTATTAGTGTCTTCTTCCATGTTGCGAGTTTACTATTAAATTGTAAGAATCTTGCTACAAGCTTTAAAGACAACACCAGCAAAAGACATTCTGAAAATATTTTTTGAGGGTAAGTCATATTATGGTGGTATGCAGATGAGTTCTGAAAATATATATTTTTATTATTAAATCTCCCATTTTTTTTATTGTTTTATGTAAAAATGCATGTCTGTCTAAGCGTTAAGTCTAAATTTGAAAACAGAACACTCTATTTAGATGAATAGTAATTACATGGTTTTTGTATTCAAAGAAAAAACAATATATTTTATTTTATTTATTTATTA
>KK115731.1:170322-182712 GCA_000611955.2 Stegodyphus mimosarum
CTTTTCAAACTCTTGCCACAAAATATTGCAGCCCTGTATTATATTTAAAGAAGTTAAATAATGAATAATCTGCATAAATGTATGCATATTCTTCAAATGTGATAAAACAACAACGGTACCTAGAGCCATCCAGTCTTGAATAACGTACGTTTCCACCCGATTATGCGCATCCGGAAGCCCACATTTGGAATTTGTTTTACTATCTATTTCATATTTTGTAAAACTTTAACGAACTTTTGATGAACAAACTCAAACGATTTAAAACCGACCAGTGGCAACACTCTACGGAAAGTGGGGAAACCTTTTTATCTCCAGCGCGCGGGATTGTGTATCGGAAATTCTAAAGATAGAGTCATTTTAAAATTATTTCGCGATATTGCTCTTCAACTGAATTTTATGGTTTAAACGCGAAGAACATGACATTTAATAAATAAAGGTAACGCACAAAATGTTAAAAAACGCCCCTTTGGACGTATTTTAAAATCTAAAACAATTACAGATTTTATTATTATTATTTTTTATTTATTTATTTATTTATTTGATATGCTGCTTAAAAGTGTAAGATGGTTTTGGAATAAGACACGAAATGCAGAAAAATAAATGTTAGTCTCCGTGTTCTTTTTGGTAGCATAAAACATGGGGTCTACGTAGAAGATGAAGTAGCGAATGCTTGCTATGTCTTTGAAGAATAAATACTGCAGAAGAAGGTTTTAAACTATCTTTTTTATTTAAACTAAATTAAACAAATGCACGCATCGTGCTCACAATTCACCACCACCTGTGGCTAACTAAATTAACAGAAAACAATAATGTAAAATGCAAATTAAATTAAGATAGCTAACTACTGGCTCCTTAGTTTAACTAAACTCTAAATCGGCTGCACGTAGCAAAGCCGAACCTAGAAATATCAGTATAAACTGAAAGGTGTCTAGTACCGACTAGAGAGCTAATTTCAAACACCCAGCATAAACTCGGAACTAACTCCGCTACTCTCCTCGCGAACTCTTGAAACGCAGCTTAAATGCTGCTTCTGAAACATGATTAGATTAGCATAATACGTCATTTAAAATTTACATTCCAGCGGGAAACTGAAATCAGGAGGGAAAGGAAAGTAAAACTAAAAATAATTGGTTAGCATAAAATAAAGTCCTTACAAGTTTATGAACACTCTTTGTTGACTCTTTTCATAATTTGATAAGAAAGAGCTTCTGAAATTCTTTCTTCATTTATGCAAAGTTTCCACTTATTTTATGTACTATATGCAGTAAAGAAGTTTTTTAAATGCGATACTTTTGGTCATACGCTAAAGCAATAAGGTGTGAATATAATACATATTTAATGTCTGAGGAATTCAATTAATACACAGTAAAGTAGTGCATAAAAATCGTTTTAGCTTATACTCTCTTCAGACCTGGAATGGTTTTTGATGCGTTCTGAAAGGTCAGCATAATGAGGAGTGAAGCTGAGAATAATTATGAGATATTGCTCTTTTACTATTGTTTATGTGATTCAGAAGATTTTTCTATTATTATTTACAAGAAAAATGTCTGTTTAGTATAATTTTTATAAAATAAATACATTAATTGAAATTCCATTAAAATAAAAATAATTGCCGAAAGGAAAAAAGAATATCTTGCTTGAAAGGAAAAGTATAAAGGTAAAGTATTTCACCTTTATAAAGTAATAGGATATCTCGAATTCTAAAATTTTTTATTTAAATTATTTTAGAAAATAAAATGCGTACTGTTTCATAAACAGAAAGAAGAAAGAAACGGAAGCGTGCTGTTAAAACTTATGAATGGCCTTGCGTGAGGTATTTAGCCTCCGCTTAGCAAATTCCTCTTATCATTCATAAATGCAACGTTATTATTTTAAGAAAACGTTTACCAATTTTTAAGGGCTAACAATCGTATAGAAATTAATGCTCTAAATTGGTTTTATCAAATAAATTCTTAAAAGTTCTGCCATCCTAAGTTAAATTTGAAAATGTCTATGCTGTATTTCGTTACCTGCTGAAGACGAAAGTTAATTTCTCCCACGCACATTTTCCGAAGTTGAAAATGTAAAATAATTAAAATCGGTTCCTTCTAGTCACCAGAAACATATTTACATAAATACTAGAATTTAGATATCATTAAATAACAGTGATTGTAATTGGGATATTAAAAATCAATTGAGAAGAAACAGAAACAAAAATTACAAAAGTTTTGATTTATTTGAAAGAAATAATATTATTCTACACTAGGAAAAGAAAAAAAAAAGCGTCATATGCAGTGGTGAAATTGAAAACAACCGGTTCACCAAACTAAAAATATCTTAGAGTATTTTAGTACGAATCAGCTAAATCCTGCTCATATAATTTTTTACTAATTATATGCAAAGCATATACTATTACTAATTATATGCAAGGTATATAGTTAGTAATAGAATTTTTCGGATATAAAATATAATTCTTCATCAAGGCCACAGGGCAATCTTCAGGAAGGTGTCGTACTTAAATATGCCTCTCTCCAAGAAAGGGGGAAAGCTAAAAATGAAAAATGTGGAAAACTGATTACCTAAGGAAATGTTTGAAATGTGGAAAGGAACGTTCTTAAAGCAGAGACCCCCACTTGTATTTACCCTGACTTCTGTTTCTGTATGTTCCTTAATTTCTAAATACAGGTACTGATGATAATTCAATTTTTTAAAACCGAAACTCGTGGGAACATGCATAACGCATATTCTTCTCCTCCCACACTCTACAGATATCGAAGACAGAGTTCTTTCCCCCTCCGTCGTTTTTCTTTCTTTACTCTTTATTCTTGCTTTATTTCTTCCTCTTTTTGTCTTTCTCTTCCCCCTCTTTTTTTTTAATTATTATTACTCTTTGGAGGTATGATAGGTAGTTTTTCTTTTATAGAAGAAGAAGAAAAAGCCTTTTTTCATTTTGCTTCCTGCATGTTATGAGTACTCCCATTTCTAGTCATCTTTTCTTTTCTTTTATATTTTTCTTCTAACCCACTTTCTATCAATGCCAGGAACGGGTTTTTTAATACGTTTCTTTTCCAGCTCACTATAAACTTTTTTTTTTTTTTTCTTCTGCTTAATCCTTTTATTCAATGATTACGGTGAGAGGTTTTCCCCCAGCCATCTTTGTTTTCCCCATTTCTCCGATACCTTCCCTTTTATGTTGGGATTGGAGTCTTTTGACAGCAAACTACAAATTTATAGTATATATTCATTCGAAATAGTACCATTTTTCCAGATATTCTTCGTGTATTATTTACTTGTTTGACCACCTACAAACTCCATTTTCATTTCGAAGTACAGCAAGACAAGTCGGTTAATTAAATAGTATGGACACTTTGAGTTTTAATTTTTTATGTTTCTAAATTTATAATTTCTCCTATTGCATGTTCTTGATAGTCTTCCTCTTGATTTAAGAAGCAAATGTAATTTCTAAAGCTTGGTCTTATTAATATTTTATGTTTTTAAAATTTATATTCTCTTCTGTTGTATAATAGTTTTCTTCCTTGATTTGAGGAACAAATGCAATTTCTAACGTTTTGCTCCGTTTAATTTTTTCTCCTCAGTTTATTTTCTCAGGATGCTGCAGTCTGCAATAAATGCCTAATGACGCTAACAATTTCTTTTTTATCTCCCTTGTTTTCATGTTTTGTCCTAAATAAGAACTGGATTCTTTAAAATGGAGCAAGTCAACTTTCAGCTCGCGCGACTGTTATGTTCACTCTCAGTTGATCTCACAACAAACGATTATATTTTCTCTTTTGCTTCAGGGCTATCAATTTCAGAAGTTCTGCGAGGCTGACTGGCTTCCTGGTCAACATAATTTTTATTTCGCTTGGTGTAAGTAACAAAAATTATTAAAAGGGTGACGTCGAAGCAACTTGAACGTAAGGAGAAATCTATCTGTGCAGATTTTATTCGATTGTTTACATTTTTTAAGTTGATATAAAGTAATGATTGGTAATTTAGAGGAAAAGATATACACTAAAATTACTTCAGGATAGTAAAAAATTATGCAAATAATATGAATCGGTACTAAGGGAGAGCAACATTTCAAACTAAAAAACCAGTGAAATACGTAGAACAATTTCTTAAAAAAAAAAAAAATAGCGTTCAGTAACGTTAACGTTTTATTTTTCTTTCAAGAATCTACAATGGCTCACGTTTATTTTCGGACGCTTGTGTTTTTTTTGTTTTATTTTCAAATATCAGCTTGTTGAGTTGTAGAGACATTCGGTATTTTGAAGTTGGAAACGTGATAAATGAGCAATGCCCTCGCCAGTACTCGGACCATAGACCTCTCGAATACACACCGAGCGTGCTGACCACTACACCCCGAAGGCATGCTAAGAAAGCGCGAGAAATACATTATATACTCCCCCTTTTAAAGGGCGACTGGGGATTAGGGGAACCCAGTCGCCAAATCCTGGTGGTGGAGAATCGTCATCCACCACCTTTTTTAGTTCGGACGCCACTGTGGAGACATTAGGTGAAGTAGGAGAGATGAAAAATGAGCAATGCTCTCGCCGGGACTCGAACCACGGATCTCTCGAATACGCGCCGAGTATGCTGACCACTACACCACGAAGGCATGCTAAGAAGGCGGTAGAAATACTTTAGAAGCTGTTAAATACAAGAGAAATGACTTTACTTTCTTTCACAAATACTATTGATTACTTTTTTTAAAACCCGCTTGTTTTGGAAAAAATTATTCGCAGAGTTTTTGGTAAGAAATGTAAATTACTCAAAATGTTCTGAAAATGAATTCACGCAAGTATTCGGTCACTTTGAAAAAAAAGTTATATTTAACAAAAACACAAAAATAATGGCAGAATCAAATTCATGTTTCATGTTTGCTTTCGTAACTAGTGAATAAATTAACTAAACTTCGTATAACATTTCTTAACTGAGATCTTCTTTGTCCATTATTACTGTGTAAAACTAGGCACAATGACACCATTTGAAATTAACTAATTTACTACTGTTACATATCGCGTTATTAACAAAATTCTGACACAAATTGAAAAAATATATATATACTATATATATATATTGTGAAATTTTTATGCAGTTTCAGGTTAAATCTCCGCTACGATATTTAATGTGGAATAATTTTCCTAATTAGACAATTACATTAACATAATTTATTATTGCCGCAAGCTACATCATTACGTAGAAATCCACCAATAAAGGGAGAAGGGACTAGAAAACGAGAAATCAAGGTTTCAATTTTTAAACTGGTATTGCGATTAACAAATGTCACTCAGTTAACGACAGAGTGATTCTATAAAACATAAAATATCATCTTACTGGTAACTCGCCCCTGGTAGTATCATCGGCGATTGAATGAGGGACGAGTTATCAATAAAGAGACTGTCTTTATCATTAAAAAAGCGCTAACTGCTGAAGAAAAATGATAATAGTAATAATGATAAATAATAGATTATATCTATTTTCATATAACTCATTCTTTGTATCTTTGGCGACATATAGTATATTCGTCTGCTTCGTTTTCACTGTCATTTTTACGGAGAGGGAAGTAATACCTTAATGGTTATAGTTTATCTTATACCTGATACATGATGTACATTACTGATTTTGCACGTTTTCCTCCACTAACTTCGATACTGATAGACGTAACAAAAGTTATTGTGGCATTACCTCAGATAATGGAGTGTGATGGGCGTATCACTTCCAATCTTCGGACAAACCACAAATATTTTAACAGCTAAGGAATTCAAATGTTTGGAATTTCATGTCTTTTTGGTTGCTTAACATTTATTTAAATCATTCAGATCACACAATGGTAAATATGTGAAAGCTATTAGAAAAGTAATCTTACCCACAAAAATACAAAACACTGGAGAATAGAGAAGCTCTGTATTTTGAGCCTCAAACTGACCGCAAAGTGTTGTCATTTGCAAGATCTAATTTACTACTACACGGCGCAGGCAATGTTTAGATCTACGTCTGTAGCAGCAGAAAGACAGTCCAAAATCTACTCCAGAATGTTTACACGTTAAGCGCCATGTCAGTCATCGGTGACTAAAATTATACTTTCCGTTCAACCCGCATCAGTCACCGGTGTCTGGCAGTTTACTTTATATTTTTTGTTCGGGCAGTTTGAGTCCATTTTGGCTGACGATATAAGACCCACCAGCTGCCAAGTGGCAAAGTCGCTGAACACCGGTAATTCGGCCCGAGGTAGGAATCCTGGACAAAGAATGAGTTATATGAAAATAGATATAATCTATTATTTATCATTATTACTATTATCATTTTTCTTCAGCAGTTAGCGCTTTTTTAATGATAAAGACAGTCTCTTTATTGATAACTCGTCCCTCATTCAATCGCCGATGATACTACCAGGGGCGAGTTACCAATAAGATGATATTTTATGTTTTATAGAATCACTCTGTCATTAACTGAGTGACATTTGTTAATCGCAATACCAGTTTAAAAATTGAAACCTTGATTTCTCGTTTTCTAGTCCCTTCTCCCTTTATTGGTGGATTTCTACGTAATGATGTAGCTTGCGGCAATAATAAATTATGTTAATTTAATTGTCTAATTAGGAAAATTATTCCACATTAAATATCGTAGCGGAGATTTAACCTGAAACTGCATAAAAATTTCACAATATATATATATACACTCACGTTTGTGAAAATTGCAACACCATGAAGGACTTACGCGAGTGAGCTGAAATTTTCAGGAAATGCAAAGTAGCGCATGATATGCAAATGATTAGAATTGCAAATCCGTAGCGCATGCGTATGCTGAGCAGCGCCCTCTGAACGGCTGATGGATCCGAATAAATAGACGGCTGTAGCGAGGCGTGTATGGTTATCGGTGGTTATCTGCTAGTGGTAAACGTTAACTCAATCTGTACTTATGCCTCGTCGACGAAAGAGAGCGAGATTTGAACAACTTACAGAGTTTGAACGAGGGAGAATCATCGGCCTTCGTGAAGCTGGATTGTCGTATCGTGCAGTAGCCTCTCGTGTGCAGCGTAACAGCAGCACAGTGATGCGCGTTTGGAAGCAGTGGACGGACGAGTGTCGGACAACTCGGAAATCCGGGAGTGGACCCCGAAATGTGACGTCAGCTCGCGATGATAGACACCTGGTCCGCATGGCGCGGACGGACCGTACAGCTTCCTCTAGACAATTGGCAGCACTGTGGTCAATAGCTACAGGTGTTTCATTGTGTGCTTCATCAATTCGTAGACGTCTGCTGCAGTGTGGACTGCGCGCACGGACTCCTTTATACAGGATCCCCCTAACGCACGACCATCGCCGCCTGCGGCTACAATGGGCCAATCAGCATAGAGACTGGCGTGCTGATTGGCAGCATGTCGTGTTTTCTGACGAATCCCGCTTTAATTTGTGGTACCATGATGGCCGCATTCGTGTCAGACGCTATGCCGGTGAACGCCACCTTCCGGAGTGCATTATCGAACGCCACAGTGGACGAACACCCGGAGTTATGGTCTGGGGCGCCATAGCATATCATAGACGATCTCAATTGCTACGAATTGTGGGCAATCTGAACAGCAACCGGTATATCCGTGAAGTTCTACAGCCCGAAGCTGTTCCCTTCCTTCAAAGCTTGCCAGGCGCTGTATTTCAACAGGACAATGCCCGCCCTCATACTGCTCGGATTGTTAAATCCTTCTTTGCAGCGCAGCAGGTACAGCTTCTTCCTTGGCCTGCGTGTTCCCCGGATATGTCGCCAATTGAACATGTGTGGGATGTCATTGGTCGGCGTCTTGCTCGTGATCCTCGTCCTGTTGCGTCTGCAGACGAACTTTGGGTACGCGTACAAACGATATGGAATGCTCTTCCTCAGTCAGACATTCAAACTTTGTTTGACTCCATGCCACGTCGTGTAGCAGCACTTATTGCGGCGCGTGGTGGCCACACAAAATACTGATTCTGATCTCTTGTTCTTGTTTGTTTGCTTTGAACATTTAATCATTTATTTGTACCACTACCACTCAACTGTGTATTAAATTGCATTCAATTATGACGATTCCTTCTTGGTGTTGCAATTTTCACAAACGTGAGTGTATATTCTATCAGATTCTGCATAGACCTCCGACCGCCAGCTGTTGCGGGCTAAATGGTAAGGAAGATGAAACAAGCTTGGCATTTAACGGGCTAACTAGAATTTCATAACACATTTATTAAGGAATCCGTGGCGTATCATTGTTTTAGCAAAAGACACTAGGAATAAATATTTTTAGAAGAGAATAAATATTTTTATTAGGAAGATTAATAAGTATAATAATGCTTAAAATGGTCTGGTAAAGTTGTGAAAATCGTAAAAGGAGGCCACAGTGATAATTCCATAATAAGTAAAAAATAAATAAAAGGTAGACTTGAGTTGATTAATTTTCACGGAAATGTTCAGTCTAAACTGCAATAAAAATCTATAAATCTATATTATTTATTATTAAGATATTATCATTACATTCCTTGCCTTTTTTAATGTTCTTAGAGAAAGATTCGCCATGTTTCTTGGCATGGATAGAAAAAAGAACTTTTTATTTTTACTTATTTATTATTATTAATTAACTGCCGAAGTAATACATATGATGATTGTTATCAAATGCTTATTGTGTCCCATGTTATCAATTTCTTCAATTACAAAAAATTAAACTACTAAAATTTGAACCAACATCAGTATTGCCAATATGTACTGAAAATTAAAATAACATTAATAAGTAAATAAAATTATCGTTAAGAGTGAAAAAAATTATGTTGGTTCACATTTAACTTTCTCTACTTAATTGTTAAACAGCAAGGTTCTTTTATATCATGGGAAATAATAGCGTACCTAAAAAAATATGAATAAGTTATTGCAGAGAAATAGAAATGAACTGGCCTAGAGATAGATCGCGGTCATTTTACTTTATTTCTTCGCTCTTTGCTATAGTGTCAAACAGCTTTACTGTAGCAGATATGCATTTAATTTTTTTTTACTTGCCAGTAAATTTATGACAAATTTTTCTAAAATCAAATCTGTATTGTATTTCAAGTAGTTATTCTACACAAATTAAAGAAAATTATTTTTATTTGCACTTGAGGTCAGAAAGCCGGGACACTGCATAATTATAGCATTATGCGTGTAGAAATAACTTGTGCATTTCTAAAATAAATCTTTTTAAATATTAGATTGTTACATTGCCATTCCTGTATTCAATTTCTATCTTTAATTATTAAACAATAAGACGATTTTATGTAATATAATTTATATTTCCATTATCCAGTAAAATTTCCTCTTGAATGGTATCACTTGCATCAGGTACTGAGAAAGTTGGAGACGTTACATTAGAAATAATGCGTATCATTCTTTTAATTAGATGGCTGTCATAATTACGTAAATAAATATGTATCTGACTGAAAAATACAATGCAAGGAAAACAGATTAATTCTCAGTTTGTACGTCGTTAATCGCTTTGAAACAGTGTAGCCTTCCACTTTGAAATAACGAATACAATATTTCATTTTTGTGCAAATGGAAATATATGAGGTAGATTTAACTTCTGTGATTATTTCATCTTATGAAAGTATAAAGTCTCAAAGCATAGTGACAGGTTCAGGTTTAGGTAGAAGCAAGACGGGAAAACACCCAGAATTTACCAAGAAGTGGCGGTCGAAACCACAATATTATGATATTGACAACTTATCAGCCGCTCAACCGGGATAGTGGTTTGCAACCCTGAATGCCATACCGAAGAACTCGGGTCCGAATCCCGGAGAAGGCATGGATGTTTGTAAATGTTTGTGCGGCATGAGAGCGCTGTAAATATGGCGAAGCCAAAAGTCCTCCTCTCGAGAGGTTGTGGTAGGGTAAGAGGGGTGAGAGATTCTCGGACCCGTTCTCCCCCCCCCCGGGGTGCTCTTCATCAAAATCGGGGGGGAGAGTAAAGTCGTACTGTCACCTGTATGGTGCTCAAGGCCCTTGCAATTCTTGCCACCATGACAGGCGCAATCTTGCACTTCTTGCCACCATGTATTTCGTGGGCGTGGTCTGATGTTACTGTCAGACAACCGAGAAAAGTAACAATACCAACAACATATCAATTCACTGACATAAAACGGCTTGATAGCTTGCTTGCTCATGCTTCGCAATGACCCCTTGAACGGGGAATCTGTCGTACGGAATCATTCTCCATAGTTTAAACGCGGATTTACTGAAATTCTATGTATTTTATTTCAAATTCTTTCTCGTATCACAAAAAGATATTTCCATGAACATAAACTGAAATAAGGCACAAAACGTTAAAGCACTTTCACTTGTAAAATCATGAAAAAAAATGCTAATTTCTAGCGACTGACTGCCATTAGTTAGCTGCATATTTAATATAGCTATAGAAACAAGTAAAAACTAGCTAGTCATTTCTTGCGCAAAGCCAGTGCACTCCGAATGCATCCCATTAGCACGAAAATGGGACTATACTCGAAAGGCGCGGGTTCACAAACAGGGGAAAGGATATTTGATTTAATGCTTTTAAATATTAGGCAAAAATTTACTGGAAAGCGTTATTATCTAAAATGTTAGCAAACTAACTTAGTCCACTAAACTACAACAACAAGCCCGTAAAGTCACTACACGTTTTCTTTGTCGCCCGTAAGTGCTCGTAAGAAACTCCTAACTTTACTCAGTGCTGATGCAATTTGCAAATATAAATCTGCATTTGCTACAATCTCGTGAAGAAGTGGATTCCTTCAAGTTATTGCTTCAACGAAGCACAGAACCAAACAAATGAAGGATTTGTACTGTATAGCAGGATAAATGAGTCGGTTGTCAATATTTTTTTTCTCATTCCCAAGAAAATTTTGGTACGTACTTTTGTTTTTGCACTGTTTGTTTCCCATCAACTCGATACGCTTAGCATGTTCCCGCAACTTTCTGAAGACCGCTAGTGGCTGAATGGGTAACATAACCTGAACACTCACAGTTCCTCTTGTTTCGGATCCCAAAGAACAGGCTGCCGCAACGAAGTTCTTGCGGTTTTCTCCGTGTGTAACATAAGTAAGAGCAAATTTCCCTTACAAAATCTTGCATGAAGGCCTCCCTCACATTATGCACATAGTTTCCAAGTAATCGATAAACCATTCAATGTATGAACATGGTTAAATCCCTGTTTTTACTTTTAATACAATATTCAACACTTTGATCTAAAAGGCATTCTATTTAGTGGGATCTTAATGACAGTCATCAGTGTGATTAGTAACAGAAATCGGAACTTTTGTCTATTAGATCCTTTCTTCTTAGTTTAATACGATATATACTCAACTCCTTAGAATCAAAAATATTTGCAACAATGTCGAATACTTACAAGAAGAAATCACTAACTTGGTCAAAATTCTCTTAGAGAATAAAACACCTTTATTCAAAATTTCTATATCCTTAAAGAAAGCTGGTATTAACTACCTTTTTAAAATTTCTCATCTAAAGTGAATGATAATTATTACTTAAATCATAATAGGAGGTAAAAATTGGATGACTACGATAAGAAATTTAATGTAAATATGTACAAAGATCTTGTTTTTTTTTCCCTTTTAATAATTGTGAATACTATCTTTCTACTATTTTGTAAATTTAAATAAACTGGGAAAATTTGCTTTTATTAAAAAAGGGTGCTTCTAATCTCTAAGACGTATTGTATCTCGATCACGTGAAGACTTATCTTTTATAACTTGTATTTTTCCTTTTTCCTCAACTTTAAGACAGTTTTGTCTTCGCGCTTTAAGATTTTACGGAGGACAGCATCTTTTAGAAAGTTTCTACCGCTGCTATGTTGGAGTTGACGATCAACCACCTCGTCGATAATAATTTTTACAGACTGCACCCAACGTTTTGAACCCCCCCCCACACACAAAGTTTAACAGGACAGGACGTTTTGAATACATGTTAAAATATTTTGTGCAGCTATTGAACACTTTGAACCTTATCGCAAACTTTTTCCAAGAAGTACAAAATTTTTGCATTTTTGCTTCTCGCTAGTAGCCTTGAATTCAATTTTCTTTTGCAAGGAACACAGTTTAGAAAAAGAAGATCGTGTTTAGGATTCAGTAAGTTTACGTTTTGTTAAATTTTTGTTTCAAATAGGTTTTCAGTTTTAGTTGTTTAAGGCTCAGATTAGATTTTATATTATTTATAGAATCTCTTCTGAAATGTTTTCGTTTTCTTGATATTAAAAGTTTAGGATTGCATAATCGGAGACCACCCAAATTTTAGTATTGTTTAAATGACAATTTGATTTAAAATACATTTGTTTTGCCCTTTAATTTGTAATTGCTTATGAATGTCGGATTCACAACATGAGTAGTCAATTTGGCACAAAGTAATGTTTTATTCTTTTTTCCA
>KK115731.1:182735-194681 GCA_000611955.2 Stegodyphus mimosarum
AATGTTTTTTTTTTTCCAACTGCTTTTAGGGAAAATTCTGGATACATTTGAGATTCGGTTTTTCGGTTTTAAATTAATTTTAATGTCGTTAATGAAAATTTAATTGAATCTTCTTTTTTTTTTTGTCCCAAATGTACCAGAAGAAAAAAACATGTATTCGAAACATACTAATCGACTTTCATGAAATTTTATTTTATTTTCCCCTGATGAGTTCTGAATTAGAGTTTCAGTGAAAGGAGATTAATTTTTATAACTTTATATTATGTACATATATATACACTGGTGAAATAAATTAAGAGAATTTTCATATTTGATCTACAATCTCCAGAACTACTGGGCAGATTTTAATAAAATTTGATGTGAACATAGGTTGATTTAATACAAATAAAATAAACATTTAACAGTTATAATAGACGCACATGTTCGTGTGTAACACTCATGGGAGTCTGAAGGCCTGAAACAGCGGTTGCAGAAGGCACAAAGGAAATGGGTTAATAAGGGGTATGGTCCCCTCTTAAAGCCATACAGGCCTCGCAGCGTGATGCCATGCTGGAAATAAGGCAGTTTATCAGTGCCTGTGGCAATTGATCCCACTCATTCAGTAAAGCTGTTTTCAGTTCCTGGATGGTTCTTGAAGGGGGTTGCGAATTGCAATTGCCCTCCCCAGAGCGTCCGAGACATGCTCTATAGAGTTGAGGTCTAGAGACCTGGCGATCCTTCTAGCGAATATCCTCACACTCGAGAAATTCGTCGACCAGAAGAGCTTTATGTGGCCTCACGTTATCGTCCCTTAAGGTGAACTCGGGCCCACTGCACCCCGGAAAAGGCGAACATCCACGATGACCAAGACCTCATCTCTATACCTCACCCCAGTCACAGAGCCTCTGTCAAAGAGGTGGAGAGGTGTGCGGCCATCCAACATGATGCCTGCCCAGACCATTACACCACCAACGCCATAATTGTTTATTTCGCTGACATTGGAAGATAGGTAGCGGGTCCCTCACTCTCTCCATATGAAAGAACAGCGAGAATCGGTGTTTAGGCTAAAACGGGATTCGTTGGTGAAAAGAACGGTCGCCTATTCCTCCATACTCCAATCACTATGCTGCCTGCACCATGTTAATGGGATTCTCCTGTCCGCAGACGGGAGCGGGACGCAAACAGCCGGTTTTCTGGCAAACAACCCTCTCTCATTCAGTCTTTTGGAAACAGTCACCCTTATTACACGGGTTCCCGTGGCTGCATACAGGTCCCGAGAGAGCTGAGAAGCTGTAGCCCCTCTGTTACGCCTCGCTAAAACGGAAAAATAGCGATCTTCTCTGGCCGTCGTGGCTCTTGGACGACCTTACCCTGCTTTCTCTCGATAGATCCAATATCCTGGAACTGTTTCCATAGGTTACACACGACTCTGGGCGTTAAATTAAATTAAACTCTCTGCATATCTGGACTTTCGATTGGCCTGCCCCTAGCCTCCCTACAATTCGCCACCTCATTCCATCATCTAAACGTTGGTGATTACTCCTTTTCACTGTTCCGATGTGAATTTAACCGACTTCTGCAAGATAACACCAAGAAATTCGCCGAGGTGGTGTTAGCGAACGCAGTTCGTCTTACCCTCCATGACCCTATAAAGCCTGTTTTTCTGCTGCTTTACCTACACACACGTGTACGCTTACGAATTTAGCATACAAGATTTGCATTTTTATCTAGAAGCAGTGGTTTTTCCTTTAGTTATTTTCCTGCAATTCGATAAAATATGCAAATTCTCTTAATTTATTTCACCAATGTACATATATTCGAAACTATACATATTTTCGAACACTGGATCTATTTTTGTCTTGAAATTTCAAGAGTGTTTATTACTAATTATATCTTAAAACTGCATTCATAGACTGAATACTTGGCCCATCGCTAAATTTGCTTTATGATAGTTTGGTCATATAAAATAAATATGTAAATATTTAAAATAGATACGAAAATATTTTATTGCCTAAAATTCAACTTTTGAAGTGTTTTACGCTATGAAAATATCACAACTGGTCTAAAATAAAGCCTTACAAAATAAGTTTCACTCAAATAATGTGCAATAGTTTCTTACCATATATGCTTGAAATAAATAAAATAAAATCTGAACTTATTAAATTTATGTTTACTTTTTAAGAGTTTTTAGTAACATTTTGGTATATTTTCCTAATATCTACTGTCGTGTGAAAAATAATATTCATATAATATTTACAAAAGATGGTTTAAAGAGGGGAACAAAACCTCTTTAAAAACCAAAAAGCTGCATTTTTTTAAAACCAAAAAGCTGAATATCCTCAGGAAAGTAAAAATAAACAACTAAAATTTATACGGTTCATGTCTTTCGAATATCAATCTCAATGCAGTTGAACAAAACTCTTTTCAATGGTCTAAGGTCTATGACAATTGATTTATTAGCAAAAAACCAAAGGATAAATTTATTTCCTAACGTTGAATCACAAGTGACAAATTCGTTCTAAATTGTAAGACCGTTATAAAAGGGAAAACAAAATCAAAAGGTCAAAATGTAATGACATAAACAAAATTAAAATATTGAATCAACAAAGAAGATCAATGAACCATGTGTTATTCTTCACACTTATCGTCACTGGTAGAAAACATTTCTGATAATAGAAGATTTCTTTATAAAATGGTGTGTGCTAAACGAAAACAGGATAAACTTTTACTTCACTTGTATTTTATTGTGTTTTATACGGATCTTATAATTGTCCGTTCTGCGGGAATACAATGAACTCTGCTAGTAAGCTTATCAGGACTTAGTGTTCTGTGCATGCTCTTTGCAAACATGGTGAATTACTTACAAGGTTCTTATCCTCAAAATCTAAGTCCTGAACTGGAACAGGGAGCGGAAGGTACGCTATGTTCTGATGTAACTGCTGGGTTGGAGAATAACTGCACGTGAAGGGATTTGAAATCCTCTTTTATTAATTCACTATTAATAACAAACCTCCCAATTCGGGAGAGATACAGAACGTAACAGACCACACTTTGGTCAAACTTAACAATCAAATAAATTTAAATGAATTAAAATAGAACTTAAATTAAACGTTGCTTCGCAGAGCAATTCGCGGAAGTTGGCCTCTACCGAAAAGGGTGCGTAGCAAGGTATACTAAATACTACCGCACTTTAATTTATTTTACAAAGCAATCACGTAGTAAGCACTATGGCTTATAAATTTAAACTGCTAGCTGGTCAGGCGAACGTTGAGCAGCGTGACCGTGATCTGAGGCAAAGCTCTCACACACCGAGAGGTTTCTACCTCTGTCTTAAATAGTGCTTGGCTGAACTTCAAAAATTAGCATAAGCTAAAAACGCGCGCTTCTTCTGACAGGAAGTTGAAGCAGAGAGGAGATAGAAAAGATTTAAATTAAAATAAACTTGGTTAGTTTAACTAAAACCTTACAAACTTCCCGCCAGAATTGCGATAGTTAAACTACTTTGGTCCAAACGGACCATGTTGAAAACTAGCAATTCTAAATAGTCGAAAATTTCACTGTTCTAAACTTAGGCCAACTCTTACAAGGCAATATATGTTTGTGTAAAATACAGACGAAATTTTCTGGAACAACAATCTTCAACATTTTTTTTTTCAAGTCTTATTCTTCAAACAGTCTTACTCCTTCCAGCAAAATCTGGAAGGAAAACAACTTTAGTATGACATAATAACAGAATAATTCTAAGTGGTACAAATCCTTATTTTTTTTTTTTTGTGTAATTTTGCACACACACATTATCATTCAAGCACAATTAAATTCTTCCCCCGTATGCTCTCTCACCGGTGTTGGATGTAAAGCAAACCGCCATTGCGGGTTTTTATGTGTTCGGGGGTGTTCAACTCTTCCACCTACAATCGACTAACATTAGTTAGAACTTGACATACGAGACCTGAAAAAAACGCCCTATAACCAGCTAATCCTAAGGTTCTCACTAGCTTTATGTCTAACACTTTAAGTGTATTTGGTGGAGAGCCTAATTAACACTTGCATTCTAAAATAGTCAATCTTTAACTTTTCATGCATACAAATTCGCAGTTTGCACACAACATTCACATTAATATTGCACTTAACGTGCATTGCTAGCATAATATTATTTGTTACATTTCATAACACATTAACAATTTCATAGCAATCCTGAAATGCAAATAGAGGTTAAATTTCTAAGCTTACAGAAATATAGGTTAAATTTCTAAGCTTACAGCAAGTGCTTCCTATTCCTTTCTCAAGGTACTTTCTTGAAATATCAAATTACATTGAATTAATAGTCTACAGACTAAATCGTGTTTTTCAATTTTCCGAATTTTCATTCTAGACATTTTACAAGTCTTTAGACAAAGCGTCATACAAAATCATTTAGTTAACATATTCTTTTCAGCAATTCATTGCTTTTACAGAATTAATCTATTTACAAAACATTAAGTGATTTTAAATCTTTGAAAATTACAATTTCTTTTAACAAAACATTTTACTTTCCATATGAGGACTTATCGCTCACTTGGCGTAAAAGTCAACCTCGCTTGAGGTAAAATCAGCCCTGCAACTTGCAGTATACTCAAAAATTAACTAAACTTTTGAATACGAAATTGTACTTATCTTATTATGATCGTCCATCCTTTTCTTGGCCCAATCTTTAAAACTTGAGTAAGTTGTGGCCTGGTTCAGTTTCCTCGTTTTTCGTTGTTCTTTCGGAGCCTGCTCGTCTCTTTTTCTTTTGAAATTCCGTCGTTGTATCCTCGGCAATTTCCTTTGTAGAGGAGGTTGCTCCGCTGGACGTTTGGTGGACTGGGCCCTTCTCTCCTGGGCCCTTGCTCGTTGCTTGTCCTGGTTCCTGCTGTATTCGGGAAGTTGATTCTCAGGCTGCAATCGACGTTTCTTGCTTCTCAGGCACCTGTCCGATGATTCCACAGTTCTTTTGGATACATTGGGCTTCCCTTGCCCATTCTGCTTTCTTCTCTTGGTGCGCTCGTAATTCCGTTCGTAGATTTGTTCACCTGCATCGTGAGACTTTCTTTTGAAACCACCTTTTTGGTTCTTATTTCTTTGTTGGGGGGGAGCTTTCTTCTTCTGACATTTCGATGCCGTTGTAGCTGGTTCCTGCTGTTTTTGCTGACGTATATCTTCCTGGCTAGTCGATTGCCTCGGATCCTGAAACGAATCTTTAAATACAGCCATTTTGCTGCGATTATAGAACGGTTTTATTTGGTCCACATTCGCTTTGAGCGTTTGACCATCATTTCTTTTTAATATAACCACTGCCCCCGTAATTTGTTCAATTGTGAACGGGCCTTCAAAACGCGGAAAAAATTTCCCCACCTTTTCCTCTGGGGCATTTGACAAGTTGTGTTTAATCTTCAACACTTCATCTCCCACATTGTACTTGACCTCTCTTCTTTTTAGGTCATAGTACAATTTCTGTTTTCTTTGGGCCATTTCTATATTTTCCGTCGCTTCCCGTATTAACTTTTGTATATCACTCATTTTAAATTCTTCTGCCCTTTCCTGTACAAAGAACAGTTTATCTAGGGGGGTCAAGATCTTTCTTCCTAAGAAGAGTTCAGCGGGTGTTTTTTGTGTAGTATCGTGTTTGGCGGTCCTAAGTGCAAATGCAAATTCATTTATATGGCTATCCCAGGTAGAGTGATAGTTTTTCACATAACTACGAATTATTTTCACTACATTTCTATTCACCCGTTCCGCTATGTTTGACTGCGGACGATACGGGACCATCTTTAGATGACGTATGCCCAGTTTTGCACACATTTCCTCAAACATTTTACTAACAAACTGAGGACCATTGTCTGAAATAACTTTTAGGGGCGCCCCGTATTTTAAAATATACTTATTTAGAATTGAATCTACTACAATTTTTGCAGACGCGCGTTTTAACGGAATTAACTCTAACCATTTGCTAAAATGATCCACTATAACTAAAAGATATCGGCTTTTATTAACTTTACTTCGAGGGTAAGGTCCAAGTAAATCGATGCCTATTATTTGATTTGGGAATTCTGATTTAATACTATTTAGGAACCCGGCCGGGCGGAAATTAACATAATTATTTAATTGACATGTTGGGCACGACTGGACATACGCCCTAGTAAACTTTTGCAGTTCTGGAAAGAAAACTGCCTCGCGAACTCTCTGAACAGTTTTTCTTATACCTAAATGAGCCGAAATGGCACAATCATGCAACTCTTCTAATACATTCAACCTCATGCTAGCTGGGATAACCGGTCTATATTCATGATTCTCATTAGTAGCTTTCGTATAGAATAACAGTCCGTCAATTAATTCGTAATTTTCGGCCCTATTTCTTATCGGCACAATATCCGGATGATTGAAATTCTCAGGGTCGGCCAAATAATTGTATATATTTTTGAACTCCGGATCTTTTTTGAGTTCGGCTATTACTGTTTCACGAGAATCTAATACTTTGGATGTTAACATGGCTATCTTAATTACACTTCCATTTTCATCTAAGTTAATTCTGCTTAAAGCATCTGCCACAACATTTTCCTTTCCCGGCGTATGTTTAATTATTAGGTTATATTCCTGTAATTTGAGAGCCCACCTTATTAATCTGGGTGATAAATTTTTTCCAGAATAGAGTCTAGTGACCGCCGCGTGGTCGGTATATACAGTTACTGGAGAACTTCCAAAGAACACACGAAATTTCTGTACTGATGCTAACACTGCGAGAGTTTCTCTCTCTGTTGCGGAATAGTTTCTTTGGGTTTCATTTAATGTTCGGCTGAAAAAAGCCACGGGCTGACCATTTTGGGAAAGCACTGCACCAATCGCGAAATCTGAAGCGTCCGCTGAAATCTCTAATCCTTTATCCCCTTCTGGAAATTTTAAGACGGGAGCTTGAGTCAATGCGTCTTTCAATTTTTGAAACGCCAAGTTGGCTTCTGCTGACCACGAAAACCTAGCTTTTTTTCTTTTCAACTTTAGCAGTGGCTCAGCTATTTTTGCAAAGTCTTTAATGAAAGCCCGGTAATATGAACACATCCCGAGAAACGACGATAATTTCTTCGCTGTTTTAGGAACAGGATAATTTCTAATGGCTACTATTTTTGACTGATCCGTTTCGATTCCCTTTTGGGAAATTTTAAATCCTAAATAACGTAACTCTTTTGCGGCAAATTTACATTTAGACGCATTTATCTTTAAACCAGCTTCGTTTAACAATGAAAATACTTTTCTTAAATCTTGTAAGTGTTGTTCTAGAGTACTACTCGTAATTATAATATCGTCTAAATATATGAAAGTGCTTTTACCAAGGACTGGTCTTAAGACGATGTCCATACATCTTTGGAACGTTGCCGGCGCGCCGGATAATCCGAACGGCATTCTAAGAAATGCGTACGTACCAGATTTCGTTATGAACGCGGTTTTGTGTACGTCCTCGGGTTTTACCCCAATCTGAAAATAGCCACTCGTGAGATCTAATGTAGTCATGTATTTTGTAGACGAAATATTTCGAATAATTTCTTCAATTATCGGCAACGGATATACAGGATATTTTGTAACTGAATTTAACTTGCGATAATCTATAGCAAAACGCCACCGCTTCGGGTGCGTAATCGGGTAATCATTATTTTTCTTACACAGGACAACGGGGCTAGCATAACTGCTAGAAATTGGCGTGATGATTTTATTCTTTAACATCTCTTTAATATGATGTTCAATTATTTCTTCTTTTGTCCTATCATATCTATATGGCTTTTGCCTAACTGGCTGAGCGTCCCCCGTGTCAATGTCGTGGTTCACCACCTGCGTAAAGCCTGGTACATCACTAAATAAATTCGCAAAGTGACTTACCAGACCTTGGATTTTCTCTTTTTCCTCTGCTTGTAAATGTTCCAAGTCCAGCTGCGGGGGCTTATCATTCTTCGCTTCAATTGGCTTCATATTTAATGTTAGTTCTCCCCCCTTGAAATCAATTTTTGCTTCTGCCAAACTAAAAAAGTCCACACCTAGAATAATACAAGTCTGCAGGTTACGCACAATATAAAACAGGATTCTTACCTGTTCGTTGTTGATACGCACGAACAATGGTACTTTTCCTAAACAGCTACATTTTTCTCCTTGGGCCGCTATGACATCCGTGTCTCTTGCACTAAAAATTCTGTAACGTCGAAAGTGCTTCTTAAAGAATCTTTCCGATACGAAGCTGCTTTGGGCTCCTGTATCCAAGAGGGCTGTCGCCGGTATGTTGTTGATTAGAACTTCAATCTTCGGCAAACTCAAATTCTTAACGACCACGGTGTTTAAATTGATTTTGGAAGGGTTTTGCGCTGCTTCGGACTTCTTCACCTTCCTCGAAGAAATCCCTCTTAGTTTAAATTCTTTTTCTTCTGGTTGCCCTCGGAATCTTTGCTTGTTCTTCTATTAAATTCCCTTCGTTCGCCGCTCGCTTTAGGAGACACATCTTTCTTCGGCCATTGCTTCGCCTTATTCCCGTAACTTTGATTTTGCTTTTGCTGCGGTCTTGGCGAACTCCACTGACTTCTTCGCTCAAATTGGCGTCGTCGTTCGTTGTCGGCTGTTCTTCGGCTTTCAAATTGTACCGCGAGCTCAAATAATCTGTCTAATGTTGTTGGATTTCTTAGTTCGATGAAATCTTGAACTTGGGGCAGTAGCCTAGGAAGTATAACTTGAATAATTTCAGGATCCGGGCGACTTCCATACAAAAGCTTGAAAACTTGAATTTTCCTCAAAATAAAATTAGACAAATCTTCTATTCTTTCTTGGTATCGGCTAAACAGTTCAGCTTCCAATCTGGCTCGATCTCGCACCACGGGAAATGCTTTCACTAGAGAATTCTTGAAATTTTCATACGTGTATGTGGGGCTTCCTGGTTCCCCCAAGAGATTCTTTCCGATGCACTTGAACCAACTTAGCGCTTGGCCCTTCAAAGCGCTGGTAGCAAGAGCGACTTTCTGAAATTCGTGGACTGGATATAGCATGAAGTGGGAGTCTAGCTTTTCCAGGAAATTGATTACGGCTGTCTTGCCGTCAAAACTTGCCGCTGGCTTCATGGCTGCTCGCATGGTTTGTACGATGTAGCCGAATCCTTCTATGCCAGGAGGTGCTATCTCAGGATTCTGGACAGGTACAGCAGGTGTCTCAGGTTCGTCTTCTTGTTGTTGAGGCCATCCTCTTCTTTTTGTGCGGGCGCCACTATCAGGACTTAGCATTCTGTGTGTATTCTTTGAGAACATGGTAAATTCTGTAAAGGGTTCTTATCCTTACGTTCTAAGTCCTGAACTGGAACAGGGAGCGGAAGGTACGCTATGTTCTGATGTAACTGCTGGGCTGGAGAATAACTGCACGTGAAGGGATTTGAAATCCTCTTTTATTCAATCACTATTAAATACAAACCTCCCAATTCGGGAGAGATACAGAACGTAACAGACCACACTTTGGTCGAACTTAACAATCAAATAAATTTAAATAAATTAAAATAGAACTTAAATTAAACTTTGCTTCGCAGAGCAATTCGCGGAAGTTGGCCTCTATCTAAAAGGGTGCGTAGCAAGGTATACTAAATACTACCGCACTTTAATTTATTTTACAATGCAATCACGTAGTAAGCACTATGGCTTATAAATTTAAACTGCTAGCTGGTCAGGCGAACGTTGAGCAGCGTGACCGTGATCTGAGGCAAAGCTCTCACACACCGAGAGGTTTCTACCTCTGCTTAAATAGTGCATGGCTGAACTTCAAAAATTAGCATAAGCTAAAAACGCGCGCTTCTTCTGACAGGAAGTTGAAGCAGAGAGGAGATAGAAAAGATTTAAATTAAAATAAACTTGGTTAGTTTAACTAAAACCTTACAAGCTTTTAAAATGAAATGTTATGCTTCACAAGGTCATCTTTCAAATCCATTTTTTTGTACATTAATGTTTCTCAAACTTCACTTTATAAGGTATTTTCTCCCTCCTTTATCATGTGCCTTCTTGATGTAACGGTGGAACACTCGACGCGATTTCGAGAGATGCAGGTTGGATTCCCGGTGAGGGCACTAGACATTTTTCCTGTCTCCTGCTTAAAAAAAATACATAATGACTGTACAACTTTACTCTTTTTGTATTTGAATGCCCATTGTTGTTATACCATTCATCGCTGAGAAGAAATGAAAATTATTTCTAGAAGATATATTAAGTGTTGGAAAAATATACAGAAATAGAGGAAATTAATAATGAAAAGACAACGAAGGGAGGGAGCATGCGTTGACGTAATAGAGCAATGAATCAGATGATATCATGACACTTCTAAGTAAAGTCGTGTGATCTGTAAAGAAACGAAATGTCACTCTTCGAAACTTGGGTAAGCGAGGAATTTGAAAATTTCTAGAAAATCACCCGTTTGATAAGATTTTATGGTTATTTTTTTAAAGAGGAACGAAAGGCAGCAGTGAAAATTTCAAGACTTTGTGAGTCATACACATGGAATTCGGAATTGACAAAATACAGTGATTGAAAAAAAAATCGATCCATTTTGAGAAATATCATTTTTCTGATAGAGGTTTGTTTTGATACTTAAGGGTATTCGAAAGTAAATTTTTTTTTGTAAATTATATAGTCATAATCTCTTACTCTGTGGCACAATTCTTTTGTTATGTTATGTAGAAGTGAAGGGGCCACCTAATATTTACCCTAAGTAAGTAGGTATTAGCCCTACACACTAACTAGATACATAACAACAATTCGGCATCATTTCCTAAAATTTTTTTGATTTTTCGCCACCTTCCAAACTTTCATTAAAAGACATTTTCTCACTCCTATCAAATTCACTATCTGTATCGGCGTCGGAATCGTTTCCTTGCTATGACGAGTTAAACAGAGCCAATAATTGCATCATCGGTCATCCGGTATACTAGTGTTGGCTCATCTGGACACAGAAATCTGGTCTCTTGAAATTATGTTTTTCAGGAACTCCGATTTCTAGTGGCATTTAATACTGTGTATTATGCCCTGGTCCATTGGTTGGATCAATGATGTAATAGTTGGTGGCAAAAAAGAGCCACGACGTTATCACACGTTAAAAGGGTTGCTTTTGGATGTGCAGAGCAGTTGTCTAACAATAGCAAAATCTTGGAATTTGATGGTAACCCCAGACTGGTACAATGCCATCTAGCCTCTTTAACGAAAGGGTCCATGAACCAACCATTCGGTCAGTTGTTTAGTGAACCAGAAATTTTTATTATTTCTGTAAATCACAGGTAAGGAACTTACTCTCGAATTGGTGCTCCTACCCACTGCCACTGGTTTACATTTGTAAGTTCCAGCTCCATTACTGCTTACTAAAATAGTGACTCTTTCTTTAGCTTCTTTCACTCTTAATGGTGCATTTTCTTCGCTTGTCACAAATGTCTTTCTTGGCAGACATCGCCAAAAAATTCCAGACTCGTCCGTATTCAAAATCTGTTCCGGGCTAATATATTCTTCTAACATCAGCACAGAAAATTCATCAATAAATTCCTCTGCAACATCCTTATCTGCTGAAAGTTTTTTCCAACAGGCTTTCAGATAACGTATACCGTGTCCTTGCTTAAATCTGTTCAGCTAGTCGCTGCTGAAATCGCACGGTCTCTATATTTATAAGTCAACGTGAATCTGTTTTCCCCTTTTCTCTCAGAAGCGTCCTGAAATTGGTACCTCATCACTCAGCCGCTTCCGGAACCCCTCGTAGAAGACAGCATCGAAATTTGCCAATTTCGCCTCGTGCAAAGATTTTCGGTTTTGATTCCGGTGTTAGAACACATTTGCTGTAAAATTCCAACAGCATTTCTTTATTTTTGCGTATATCATATATGGTCCGTGTCGCAATTCCGTGCGATTCTGCTATAAACCAAGGAGTATCACCTCTTTCCAGCTTTTGCAAAATTTTCACTCTTTC
>KK115731.1:196784-230530 GCA_000611955.2 Stegodyphus mimosarum
GTTTATTTATTTTCCTTTTTTTTTTTTTTTTTATTGAATAAACTCGAAAACACACAATTTGCTATCTATGTCGATTCGATAAGGAATACGATAACAAAAGCAAGGAAGTGCCCTTCTGTGAAATGCTTCATCGAGATGTATAGCGGTGTGGAACCAAGCGAAACGGAAATCCTTAATTTCTGAAGTTCAGATGGACAGTTCTTTACAGTTTGATTCCCGATTTATATCCAGTATGCCAATGAATAAAGCTGAAAATAAAATAAAAATATATCATTACACATTAACTTAGAATTCATTTCTAAAGCAAAAACTATATTCCTGTGGGTACAAATTATAAGAAAGGAGTTCAGAATAGCAAATTTAAGGCAACATGGCTCGTATTCACGTTATGCATGAAGTAAACCATGAAAAGACTCATGTACTCAATCTTTCTCTAAGATTTGAACTCAAGTCGTCCTACCAGTGTTCCACGATTTTACCCGCTTGGCTGTAGCAATGTCCAACATAAATGTATAAAGTCAAATTTATATTATTTCCAAAAAAGAAAGAAGTATCAAAATAAAAGATTCCAATATCCTTTGTATGGATTAAAAATTGTATGAAAATGTAAAACATTTACAATGGATTCATGCAAATGTGTTAAAATATTTCTGTCATAACGAAGAGTTTGCTCTTTGCTTTTCGACAGAATTTTTTATTATGTTTATTGCAACGGAATAACTTAGCTTCTTTTTTGTTTTGACATTGTTTTGTCACGTACATGTAATTTTTATGGTCTTGTACTTTTAATTAACATTTTTCTGAAATTTTACTGTTGTCCACACAGGCAGTCTTGCGGTTTGTCCTTGTGAGGGATTTGTTCACGAGTTTTACTAATTGTTACGTTTCACTTGCAGCTCTTGTGTAGTTCTTTGATTCTAAATTTAGTATCTCAGGCTTTATTTTCGCGATACTTAATCCTAAAATTCAGTATATATTCAGGCTGTTCATATTACCTAAAGAATTATTGTTTTTAATTCATTATAAAGCTTATAATGAATTTTGAAGTGAGAGTAAGTAAAGTGCATGTCGCTTGTATATCGAATATAGCGAGTTTCGAATATTAATATCGAAAGTATCAAACATGAATGTATAAAATAAAGATTAAATTCTTTCAATTGACTAATTTAATCTACGTATCATAAATGAGGATAGTATTTACATCATTCGGATGGTTACTTCATCCTTTGAGGATATACACAAGGTTTCTTTTGATATGTATGAGATAACCAGGAAAGCCTCGAGGGCTCTCTGCCTAAGGGGAGGGATGCCTTCGTAGAGGACTTTTTAAGGGAAACTGGCTCGTATACACGTTACACATGAGGAAAACCACGAAAACGCCCATGCAGCCAGCCATTCGCGGATTCGAACCTCGGACCAAATAACCAGTGTTCAGCGACTTTACCTCTCGGCCGCTGGATATACGCAAGACTTAAAATTATTTAAGCATTATGAATGATATATGCGATTATCATTAGCCGCAACTGTATAACGAAGAGGGCTGTTTGCTTAACAACAATTTTGGTAATCGCAGAGTAAAGAAGGAAAAATTAATGTATGAATTAATACTAAACAATGTAAGGTCTTGCAAAACAGATTCTCAAATCATAATGAAATTAATTATTATGAAATTCGTTATTTCACTCATTTCTTTGTTCCAAACAGTTATATTTACATATTTCAATAAAGTATTTCTTTTCATGCAAAATTAATTTGTTCCAGTGTGCTTTTAGTAATAACATTTGAAGGTCAGAGAAGATAACTTACAGTAAACATTAAAACTATTTTAAAGGCCTTGTAACTTAATATCATCTGCAAGCCAATGTTATAAAGAAATCGATCACTGAAATAATATTTCGCTTTGCCTGAAAAAAACGTACATTAGTAAAACTTGTTTTCGGCAGAAATAATTTTTTGACTTCAGTCGAAAATTTTAGGCTTTTAGCGGAAAATTTTATGCCTTTTAGCGGAAAATTTTCGCTGTCTTTGATTTTATCGTAAAACTTAAAGGTAAACAAATCTAGTTTAAGAGGAAACTGTCAAATCTGGAACCGGAAACCAAAATTAGACTTCATACGGTAAACTTCCAACGCTCGTTAGTAAATCATTAACTATTTTTTAGCCATTCGAAATTTTGGTTACTTCCTTTCGTTACTTTCGAATGCTCATGAGAAGCATGTATGCAGTGTATTCAGTCCTTCTTCCGAAGATCTTTTTATGTTGTATTGGAAATAAATAGTTAGTATTTCTGTCAGCTGCATCGACGTTCCACTACGTGTATTTACGGAATTACAGAGCTAATTACCTCTCAACTATTATATGGTTTCATTAATTCACTGGCCACCCTCCGACCAAATGCACCACTTGCGGTATTATTGTTTGTGTATCCTCTCACTAAAAGAGGCAAACTACGGCCCGCCGTGCATTTCTGTGCAGCCTGCGAGCAATAATCTTATTTCACAAAATAATTTACTTTTCTGGCTTATAATGCTTTTTAAGTGAAATAAATTTTAATTTATAGTACATTTTGAATTTATTAGCTTGTTATTTACTTTATAACTTCTAGTTAGTTCAGATCAAGACAGAATTTCGTAGGTAGTACTTCGTTTAGAGATTATAAAGTAGAAACGGATAGGGCACTGAATAAGCTTGAAATTAGTATCTGCAGTGCGATACTAATTTAAGGGAACCGCACAGTCGTGAAGATATTTGTAAATTTTAAAATTTCAACTCGAAATTATATATCTGCAGTGTGACAGAAGAATTATATATCTGCAGTGTGGCACTGAATGAGCTTGAACTTGAAATTATGTATCTGCAGGGCGATACCAATTTAAAGGAACCGCAAAGTTGTGAAGATGTTTGTAAATTTTACAATACTCTTAATTCAGACTAATTCGATAAACTTAATGATTTTGCTCAGAAAATTTTGGTTATTTTTGGATCAGTCTACATAAACGAACAAACAATTTTTATCATGAATTGGAATAAAATTGTTTGCAATCAATATCATTACCGATGAACATTTACAAACATTTAACATTAACAACTGAAACATTTAAAACTGACACCTGAAATTGAAAACAAATCATGAAAGATCTGAAACAGCGTCATTCGCCTCATTAAATTATTGGTTATTAGACACTTATTTATTTTCATATTTTTCATAATAATAACAATTCATAGCTAAAAATGCTATTTCATCTGTTGCCCGCCATTTTTTTAATCTCCAGAGCAGCCCTTCGCCGAAAAGGTTTGCGCACACTTGCTGTATATGATCAGTAAAGACGCTGTGAGAGTAATCACATTCATAGCCATAAGTTAGAGTAAATTGCCAGTGCGCATGTATAGCAATATTATAGCGATGCTGCTTGGTTCTTCTTAAGCGCATTAAAGGAAATGCATGCTGGAAGGCAAACTTTTAGCATTGGATTCAGTCAGTTCACACAGTTAGCGTTGTGAAGAATTCAAGAACATTGTGCATCTAAAATTCTCTTCAAGGACTTTTCTCAAGAAAAGATTGTAGCCAGTAACTATGATGAAGAGAAACCCTGTAATCCTATGTGCGGTTAACTCGCCCTACGCAGAAGCAAGTATCCCAGGATCTCAATATCTCAAAAAGCCATTTTTTTCTCTAGAATTTGCGGAAAGTTCCAGCCTGGAAAAGTTGTTCTGAAAAGTATGGACAGTTCTGTCGCGTGTCATAACAACAGCACTGCAAGATTTTGCTCTACTGGAACGGTTTCTGTCCAGAGATTGAGATACGTAGAATTGTGGCAGAACGTCTCGGTGGATAATATCTAAAATTCATTGCTTGTCGCGCAAATAGTCGGGTGCGGTAAACTGTGGAAAAGAACTGTGAAGTGCAAAATCGATGACGCGAGAGTTTAAAATGGTAATTATTACCATTCTAAACGCCACTCTGAGTTGTTCTGTATTGCTGACACGCGTGTCCTGTAACGCAGTTGGTGAAAGCGATGTTTCGCAGTTATTATGTATTTGTTACGTAATAGTAGATTGTATTAATATTATATATTAAGAAATTATATACAATCAATTTGTAAACATTTAACACATTGTGACATATGGCTTAGTAAAACAATATCATCAAATACATAACCCTTCGCATAAATATCAAGGAAATGCGACAAGCGTTTAAAAGCGCAAATAAATAAATAAATGAAAAATAATAATTTGATAAATTTAACAGTTATAACTTAGATAACCAGAATTTGGTAATACATTGTGGCGGCACTTGACACTGGCAAAAAATTCCAAAAGCCACACAATTGGCAATATACTATTTGCTTGCATAAATTTTTGCCTTTCTTATATAAATATTCACCTATGTAATATTGAAGGAAGTAGAGCTTTATATTCTGCCTATGGATATATGCTACCATCCTTAAATACTGCTTAATGTAGGTAAGTGCAAATACGAAGACACATGAATGTCTTACTCACTGTCAGAAATAAGAATAAGCTGAATGCAGCTCTACATTGCTGTGTGGCAAGACTGTCATGTCATTATATAATATTCAATGTCATTTTGTCAACACAGAGTATGTCTTGACTAGACAACTCTAAGCAGGAATTGCCCTATTTATAAACGGTTTTTGATCAGCTCTGCGAAACTGCGCTACGTGCAAAGTAAGTTGATCTATGCATTCCTTTAGGACAAGTATTCATGCAGCTACGAATAGCTGAATTTGACCCCCAGATAGTGAGTCGACGAATAAGCCGCATTTTTGTCTAGAGAAGATTCCTATTGCCTGTTCCTCTTGCGAAACCCAAAATTTTCTTTTAACCCCTAAATATTATTGATAACGATAGTTAGCGATTTTTCAAAATCCAATTTAAATTTTTTGTAATTTAATGTTGAAACGATTTATCACACTGTTATCTTTGTTTAATGAACAAATTCAAAATCTCAAAATGTTATTGTTTGCATCAGGAAAAAAAAAGCACTTTTAAATGAAATTTATGTGAAATTTTTAACGTAATTTGATATTTTGGAGAATTTTCGATAATCGCTCGATTTTATTTCAACTATTTAATCTCTATTTTTTAAAAATTTACACATTTATAAGTGTATCGGCTATAAAGTTTTGAAATTTTCACAGGTTATAAAACCAACTCCTCGCCATTTTTTAAAATATTAATGATGAAAAGATATTTATTAAGCGATTTTCTACTGTTTTTAAATATACCGCAGACTTTAAGCAGAAGGGAAAGTTGCTGCTCTTCCTTTGGTGTCACTTTATTTTCCTGAAGTTTCGAAGTTACGATGTCATTATATGTCACACTGTTTTTCTTATTTCCGTAAGATATCTGTATCATGGATTTTATTTATTTATTCGTTAAACTCACTACCCTTGCTAAAAAGAATTACTTGCGAAGAAATGAAGCTTGATATAGAAATCTTCTGCCGTTTTACAAAGGCTATTTCTTTCCAGCCTTTCTTTTTGTAGATAGATTTTGTATTTACTCTTTATTTCCATTTGTTAACCTCAGCAACAAGAGAGTTTAGCGATCGATTAGCGTTTAAAATTATTTGCAAGGAAATCAAACGTGCCATTTTTAATTTTTCCCATTTTATAAGTTTATATTACATTTTTCTCAGCATTGCATTACAAAAGCTGATTTCCTTATTTTTATGGTGAAACGTAATATTACAGTCTTTAATGTAAAAGTGTTGTACAATAGACAGTAATGGCGCGGCGTATCTAACAAATTTCTACAATGAATCTGAATGCCGCATGCAAATTGCTATATGTGTAGTTCAGTAGTAATTCTGTCTAAATCAACATTCATTCTAGTTTAAAGGGGAATTTATTAGAATACTAAACAAATTAATCTAATCTAAAATCTATTTAACATCTTATTTACAGCATTCAAGCTGCGTCAAACAAATCCAAAACATGTTCAAAGGTTCACACTGTTGCCATTTAGCACTCTGTAAATCAGTATGCTTCTACTGATTTTCGTGTTGCCATTCAGAGGAAAAGTGTTAATTAAAACCGGAACATCTCGGCCCCGTTGACGGCTGTCCAACCTCATTCGGGAATGGGAGCGGAATGATATTGGAGACTGCTCGACGAAAGACTCCATCTGATGTTCTGACGTCCACGACTCGTACTAGTCCATATGGACCCTTCTCAATGTGAGCTAGTGTCCACTTCATCGGAATCTTGTTTTATTCTTCAGCAAAACTAGTTGTCCCACTCTGAGATTGGATTTCCGTTGATTCCATTTTGAACGAATCTGCAAATGTTTCAGATATTCCGCACTCCAACGGTTCCAGAAATTAGCTCTAAGTTTCTGAATTAAAGCCGAATTGGACGATAAGGGCAAAGAATCTACAGTGTCATTTGGCTCTTTATCGACAAAAGTAGAGCTCCTATTAGGAAATGACATAAAATCAAAGGCTGAAGATCCATTGGATCAGCAGAAATAGGTGATAGAGTTCCAGAATTTCAAGCAAGTTTCTGTTTGTGTAATTAATATATAAATCTTTAAATATTGTTACTATTTCTAAATGAATAGCCTCTGTATTAAAGCAAATAAGTATTGCGATATATGACATTAAAGTAACTCTAGATGTTTTCAAATTAGGTTTGGTAATAAATGATCCTGCAAAGTCTAGTCCTATTTCTTCTCTGTCTCCAGCTAAATTTCCTATCATTTGGTTTATATTTTGGGTTCTTTCTGAAAGCAAGTCATGCATTTATTTATAACACATAGTATAACTCTGTCTTGTTCGGACGGTATCCAGTATAATTGTCTAATAAGAGAAAGTATTGTTTGAACGCCCAAATGAAGAGATTTTTTGTGATAATAATCTATTAGTATTTCAGTGAAATGATGTCTTTTGGTAAAAGAAGTTGATGTTTCTGAACTTCTGAAAGATTGGAGAGACTTTATCTCCCAACAACTAGTTAAAGTTCTTCTCTGTCGAGAAATATATTTCAGAATGAAACTTAACTATTACTTAGAACTGGTCGTTTCGATAGCAGGCGCCTAATTTCAGACTGAAACTCAGAATATTGTATACATTTGACAAGCACCTTTGTTGCATTCTGCAATTCAGAAGCACTCGAACAACTTTCTTAATGATAAATTGATTCTTCTGTCGTTTACAAACCTTAAACACCACAAAGTAGTTCTAATCTGTTTACTGAATGATGAATACTTTTTAATTAATTCGTTCTCAACGGAACTTTCACTTGTGACTGTTGAGTTTGCTACGGTCCCCTTCCGAAGTTCCAGCTTTTCGTTATCTTTCAACTCCTTTACTGATTCTGCGAGTTAAGGCCATGAATCGGTACTCTGTAATAACAACTTAGGTCCATTCCACCACATATATGACTATTTCAGCTAACGTTATTCCTTTCATGCATTTTGTCTTCGTTCCTCTGATCAGCATATCAACCGGATTTTCATCTCCAGGATAGTAATTTCAGAACTCATGGGATGTTTTCTCTTATATTCCCATGACTCCATGTTGGATTAATGGCTTCCATTTATTCAAATCGTCCTTTATCCAATGTAACGTCACAGAAGAATCTGACCAAAAGTGTTCATTCATCTGAAGCCTTTTCTCTATCGGTTCTTTGACATTTGAGGCTAATCTTTCTCCGATGACTGCTGCCATCAGGGTTTGTCTTGGAAGAGACAGCTTCTTCAATGGATCTACTTTGGTTTTGGAAATTACAAAACTACTTCCCATGTCACTGTCCTTTGTGACGTATCGCAGATATATCACAGCTCCATGTGCCTTCTGACTTGCGTCGGTGATGCAGTGAATTTGAACATCTCTCAGTTCAGACTTACTAGTCTTACGGAAATATTGTCGCGGAATGTTTATATTATAAATCGGTGATAGTCCATTAGACCATTTTCTCATTCTGTTTCCAAAGTCCGATGGCAACGGATCGTTCCAATCTGTACCGAGTTGCCAAATTTCCTGCATTAATATTTTTGCCTTAATAGAGAATGGACTTATAAATCCAATAGGATCATAAAGTTTTTTTCCAGTAGTTTTAAAAACTTCTCTCTTTGTGATTTGTTTTCTCTTGAGCTTAATTAGTAGATTTTGCGATTCTATTTTCAAAAGATCTTCCTTGTAATTCTATTTATATCCCAACACCTTCTGCTCCAGAACTTTCTGGATTTCACCATTTTCATGTTCGTCGAAACCTCTCTGCAGATTCACACAATTGGTCTCCCATTTGCACATGCTGAAACTGGCAGCTTTCAATATATTTTTAATGTCTTCATATACGAGTTTAGCTTTGTTGTTTTCGTCTTCTTCGCCACCTATTAAATCAATAACAACGTATAAACAATAACAATGCATCAACGTATAAACACCTGTTCCATAGTTTAACTGCTTTCTGATCCGTTTCTTTAAAGGTATTTATGTGATATTTGATAGTAGCTGCAAGCAAAAATGAGATGGATGTAGCGCCGACAAAATGCGAGGCATCCTAAGTGCTTTCGTACTGGGTTCTCCATCTTTACCTGTTTAGGTTATTTCCCCACAAAAATCTCACATCGTGATATTCAGGATGACAGAGAAATTTAAAGAAAGGCTTGTTCGATGTCGGCAGTAAATGTTAATATCATGTGTACGAAACTATATTAATAACTCTAACAACGGAGAATTTCAATTAGGACCGGAATAGAGACAGCCATTTAAAGAATATCCGTTTTTCGAACGGCTGGATTCATTAAATACTACTCTAAAACTGCTATCACACACCCATTGCTGATAGTTGGTTGGTTGAAAACGAACAACTTGCAATTTTTCTCGAAAGGAAGGAAAAAAATTGCGCGTCTTTCTTTCGATAGTAAACCAGGCAGAAGAATTGTCCGAAACAGTTGTTCTAGTGAAACAAATGTGTGTGTGATATGGGCCTTTAAGGTTTGTCAGGTTGAATAAGTAGTTGGTGAGGCATGTAATAAATTCTCCCTGTTTCTTCAGAACTGATTAATATCCTCAATTTCCAAAATAAACCCATTTTTAAATGCTGTTCTATAACTGACTGATGCTGCTCATGAAGCAATGGACCATTTCTCAATCTTTTAATTAAAGCGAACTTCGGCATTTACGTAATTCATTTTTAAATCATATGAATTTTCATTCCAAGGGAGTTTAACCTTATATCTCTTTTTATCCTGTTTTACTACTTTTCTTTCCTTGTTCAATTCCAAGTGCTTTTAACTCCCCAAACTGCTTTAACCAAGTTAATATAAATTTATCGTCAACAATGACATCCGTATTTAACAATTCACCGATTAGAATCAGTCTGGCCTTGAAGTCACCATCCAGATATTGCTTCGAAAGCTATAACTTCATTTTTAAAACGTTTAAGTCTACTTGTTATTACTTCATGATAGTAATCTGAACCTATCAGAACAGCAAAATTTTTGTCACTGTACCTGCAAGAATCAGCCAACTGTATTCCTCTCAATTCTTTGTTTATTCTGGAAACTGAGATGTCAAGAGAAGGTAAATTAGTTGCGCATATATGGTTATTTTTTGAAGCTTCAATTTCTGTGTACTGTTGCCTGGTTAACCTCAAAGCCAAATACTGCCAAAGTCTCTTTTCAAGTAACAGGTAATTTACACAATTTCTGATATGTCCTAAATTATAAAACGTCTCAATGAAACATTGTCTAATAGAATACGAACTGGTTCTAAATTATCCTTATCAGAGAATGGGCGTACCATTATAGTACACCTTTGTAGCAATGTACTGCAGAAAGTTTTGTTTTTTATTTGACTTATCTGAATATCTTCTTTACAGGGCAAAATTGCCGACATGACTTTATAGTTTTCTCTGATTTTGTTTCGAGTTGGAAAGCTGCAGATCTATTGGGTTTCTTATTACATATATCACGTATTTTTAGTCCAAAGAGACAATTTGCCCAGCAAGACTATTAATTTCGTTTTGGCATTTTGCATTGATTCATTACATGCCTTGTTTCATTTTTCAAATTGTTGCCGCCAAATGTTATCCCCCTGTATTATATTTAAAGAAATTAAATAATGAAGAATCTGCATAAATGTATATATGTTTCTCGCATTGTGATAAAACAACGGTACCTAGAACCATCAGATTTTGAATAACGTAATCCTCTTGCGAATATGGGCATCTGGAAGCCCAAATTTGAAATTTGGAATTTGTTTTATTCTCGATTTCATATTTTGTAAAACTTTAAACAATTTTTGATCAACAAACTCAAGGATTTCAAAGCGAGCAATGGCAACGTTGTACACAAAAAACATTTTTATCTCCAGCTCGCGAGGCTGTGTATCGGAAATTCTAAAGATATGATCATTTTAAAATTATTTTGCGATATTGCTCTTGAACTGAAGTTTATGGTTTAAGTGCGAAGAACATGATATTTAATAAATAAAGGTAACACGCAAAATGTTAAAAAAACGTCCCTTTGGACGTAATTTAAAATCTGAAACCTTTCAGATTTTTTTCCCTTACATTTTTTTATTCTGTGCTGCTATTAAGGCATAAAAACAACTAAGCTTGATTTTCTTTAATATTTTTTTTTCTTCTCATCCACTGTTTTAATTTCACAACGAATCGCGTAGTTCGTTACAATATACTTCTAATGACTAGAGTATAATATAATATTAAGGTTTAGGGAAACTTTTATCAAACTGTTTATTGCATTTGTTGTTTACATTATCGCGCGCGGAGTGGAGACGATCGTTTGATTTATGCTTTAGTTACGGATCATTTCTGCTCTGTATTTCGTTTTTGTTTCTTTACTGTCATTCAGCTGCATAGCTCTTTCGCAGCTTTCGATTTCTTTACGAATAAATTCCACAAATTCTTTAACATTCCACGTTTGGTTACTGTTTCTGCTGCGACTGATTGTATTCTAATGTAATCTCTGATGGAATTAATTTAACAATATTGGGTAAAGTAAGCTACTGTGAATTTTTAGTATCACGTTCATTGACTTCAAGCATCTAATTTGAGTTTCACACTGATCATATAGTTTCCTAAGATTCTCTATATCCCTTACCTTTCTAACGGGAAAAAGATTTAACAGTTTATTCATGTGAGCGTTTATTACCAAATCTTTTCTCCCAAACCTGATAGTTAACAATTTTATAGCTGAATACTAATTCTCATTGGTAAGCGAAAGTCCGGAACCGGCATTATAGGCTACCCTACCTAATAGCAACTTTAAATATTAAATTTATTTAGTTTCAATAATGAATCATTGTTATGGGTAGCTGCTTCACCACTGACTCCAAAACTCCTGCCAGTTCCTTGAATCACCCAAAAATTTATTTACAGTCAATTTAGGTAATTTTATACATGAAGTTTTTGTGCTTCGATTCGCAAGATAATTAGAATTGGACTCAGTTATTCCTGCATTAGAATTATAATGTCTACTACTTTCTGATAATTCATCTATTTTAGCAATTAGATTACTCTTGCATTCTAATAGATTATCGTGATACTCTTCTACAGAATTAATTTCTGCATCAAAATTCTTTAAATCTTTCAGTATCGAATTATCAGTTAATTTGATATTTTTAACTTTAGTGTTCAACTGATTTAATAATGCCTTTAAATTACTCACTGCCTTATTTTCTTCAATGTTCTTACCTCAGTTACAAAGCTTCTCAGTAAAATTACCTGGGATCGAATCCAGATGAATGGACTGGCTGGTTTTCGTGGTTTTCCCATTGTAACGTAAATATGAGCCAGTTTCCCTTAAAAAGGCCTCGATTTGCATAGGCAGATAGCGCTCGAGTTTCTTCGCTTTAAACCAAATTAATGACAAAAGGTAGCACTAAGCGTTCTCTAAGTCAATGCGCTTCTACTGACTTTGGCGTTGTCATTCGAAGGCAGAGAAAAATGTTTATTGGGACAAGTGTAGCATCCAAAAATGTCTTTTTTTATTAAGATTTGAATTTTTGACGTGTCATAAAACAAATTCTTCACCCTTTTTTAAACTAAGAATGATAAAAAAATTAATTAGGTGACTTTATAGATTTTCTTGTTTAAACTAGCCGCTTATGTGTCAGCCATCGGCCTGCCAGATGTGGTAATTTATCTAAGAAAACAATATTATCCTCAGAAGGCTAAGCATAGGTTGCTCTTAGCAGAGTAAAGTGCACAGTTATCAGAGCACAGTCCAAGGTATTTAAGAGCAAATTACACGAATTTTTTAACCACAGATAATGCACGTAAGTTTTAATGTAAAGTTAGAAATAATATATCTTATTCTAGGGTTGTAAAAAGTAAGAAAATTGTTGGAAGTAAGAGAGCGATTATTCATTACCGAAAAACGATTTTTCATTTGAACAATTTTATTGATAGCGTGCAGAGCCGTGCCCAGATATTTTTTCACCTGAGGCAAAAAGGTAAATGCGTCCCTATATATATATCAAATAGCTATATTTCTATTAAACATAAGTAAATGTATTAAATGAAAATATCATAATTCTTAAAGTATTTTTTAATCTTAGCTTTATAAATTCAGAAAAATAATATAGCTAATTATTTATAACTTTCAAATGAAAATGTTAAAATAAAGAGTAAAGAAAGAAAGTTAAAAATAAATAAATAAAATAAATAAATAAATAAATAAAAATAAAAAAAACCTGGAACTTTTCAGATTTTAAATTACGTCTAAAGGGTTGTTTATTAAACGGTTTGTGTCTTACCTTTATTTATTAAATGTCATGTTCTTCGCACTTAAACCATAAAATTCAGTTCAAGAGCAATATCGCAAAATAATTTTAAAATGAGCAGATCTTTAGAATTTCCGATACACAATCTCGTGCGATAAAGGTAATTTTTTTTTGGTACAACTTTGCCATTGTTGGCTTTGAAATCCTCGAGTTTTTTAATCAAAAATTTGTTAAAGTTTTACAAAATAAGATATCGATAATAAATCAAATTCTAAATTTCAAATTTGGGCTTCCAGATGGCCATATTCGCAGGACGATTACGTGATTCAAAATTTGATGGCTTTAGGTACCGTTGTTTTATAACAATGCGAGAAATATGCATACATTTATGCAGATTCTTCATTATTTAATTTATTTAAATATAATACAGGGCGATAATATTTGGTGGCAACAATTTGAAAAGTGAAACAAAGCTTATAGTGAATCAACGCAAAATGCCAAAACCACGAATTTCCTTTTGGACAAATTGCCCATTTGAACTAAAAATTCTCTTCTGCTAAATAAGAAATAACATTGAAATGCACATTGCATTAATTTCCAGGTTTTATTCCAATTCTTCCTATTGTTTTATTAATTTAAGTTAGCCGAAGTTTATTTCCCCTAATAATAACCGAAAAATTTAAAAACATAATTAAAGTAATTTTCGAATTTGCATAGCCATTTTGGCGCCCCTTCTAGTGATTCACCTGAGGCAAGTGCCTTACTTACGTCACCCTTGTCCAGGCTCTGATAGCGTGTAAGTCAGACAAAAAAAAAGAAAATAAAAATAAGTTTTCATAAAATTAAGATTTTATTTAAAGCTCGTGAAATAATTAATGAACTTATGACTACTGTTTCTTCTAGTTGATTTTGCAAACATAACTGAAGTCCTGAATAGGAACCAGGGAGCTTACTAAAAGCTATGTTCCTGCGTGTGGTAGAAGATACAACAAAGATAAGAAGGTTTAAAATTCCCCTTTATTTGCTTATCGATTTTACAGATGTTCCGTACTTCGGGATACAAAGACCAACCGCTTGTGGCCTGAACGTAAAAGAATATAAGACTACTAAGTAAAATTTAAATAAGAGCTAACTTTTAATATTTTACACAGATGACTAGCACTAAGACTGGCCTTTTAAATTACTACGCCCGTAGTACGCAAACTGCGGAAAACTAAAATGCGTCTTTAACTTTCAAGAGGATTTAAACCTCTGGGTTTAAAAGCGGACAGTGACTGATGGCAAGCTCTCGTGAAGACTCGTAGCAAGAGGACTCTCTCTCCTTCTTCTACTCTTGGCTTTTTAGCCACAACTTAAATACTTAAGGGTTAGCAAGTGCAATTTGCGTAAACATATTCACGCTTTAATTCTGGCCGGAAGGGGAAAATAAGAGATGATAGTAAAGTTTTAAAATAAAACTAACGTTAGTTAAACTTACGATTCTTACACGCTAAGAAGGAAAATAATTTATCCTATAGTTTCATGGAAGCAATAGATTAAATCAAACAAAAATCTTTACAAAATTATCTACAGTTTTGTATCATGAATAATATAAGTACTGGGCGCCCAAATAACGAAATCTAACAACTCGAAACTGCATTATCGAAAATATAAGTAGGCCATTATCTTTATAAATCTATCAAGGGCGCCCAATGCTTTTATTATTCGTGATATAAAATTGTAAATGAATTTTACAAAGAGAATTATTTAATCTCTTGTCCCCATTAAACTATATGATAAATTATTTTTTTTCCTTTTATTTCATTAATTATTTCATGAATTTTAAATGAAAGTTTATTTTATAAAAGCCTTCTTTATATTTGACTAATTATCCATTTAAATGCACAAAATAGAGTAAACTAATTACGGTGATACAGAAAAGTTTTTTCTAGAAATCCTATGTATATGTTTGTTCACACATTAGTAATTATGCAGGTTGTGGTAAGTAAATGAAGGAGAAATCATAATTTTTCTCTACTTAAAAATAAAGTGGAAGATGCAAACATAATACTTAAACTCCAGAAAATTAGTCTATGGCATACGTATGTAGAAGTATTATGAGTTGAGAAACTCTGATTGTTTCTGAAGGTAAATTTAGCACGAAAACATTCTTTGAAGCCCAATTTAAAAATACTGTTATTTACAACTGTTTGAATAAATTCTATGTTTTATTTTGATGTTATGCAATTTTTTACCTAAGACTAATTTTGGCATAATTTTTCTTTCAGAACTTTCTCCTCCTGGATGACATTAGGAATAAAATCTGTGGATTTAGATCCAAGTGATGACGTCTTCCATAAGCTGTTGCTGAAATTTTGAAAACCTTGAATTTGTTTCACCTATGAAGTCCGTCGTGTATCAAGCAGCATTTTATTCGCAGTACAAAATTCAAAAGTTAAAAAGAATAACAATTAGGTTAAAGATACAGGCACTAATAGAAATACCTTTCATATAAACACAAAATATGACCTGTCTAGTTCAAGTATTTCCTGTGAATCCGTAACACTTATATGCTTCTGGCATTTGCATCAGGTAAAATGAGGCAGGAACTTCAAGTACCCGCAGTAGAAAGCGAAGACCACTATGAAGATAGCAAATTAACTGATAAATCTGTGACCGATCATCCTATGGATCTTCGAGTTAACAGTGCCATTGAAAGAGGAAATCCTTTAAAAGGTGACAGTTCGAAATCAGAAAAGAAACATGAGACAAAAATACTTGCTTCGCTTCTGCAGAAATCTCGATCGATATCTCCCACACAGAAAGGCTGGACAACGTATACTCCTGGTCGTTATTCTTACTCCCGAGCACATTGCCCATCCAAAAATTATGAGCATCAGATTGCTTTAACAAATACATTCATTCGTGATATTCCAGAATATTTCGGCTCTAGCAGGGAATCATCTCAGCTAAATGCCGGAAAAATTTCAGTCAATGATTTAGAGACTAGAAGTGCATTAAAAAGTCAACTAGCATATCAGAAAAGTACGATACTAAGACGTGCACTTGAACCTAAACGTAACACCTTTAATCCAGCGAATACAGAAGATATATGCGTTGTGTTTGACAGCAATCGAGAGTTACCTAGCGCTTTCAGGCGAATTTCAAAAGATTGCCACTTACGAATAGAATCAAAAATGTCAACTGATAAAGAAGTTAAAGAATTCGTTCCAAACTATCGAAAATTTTATTCTCGATGTAATGATCAATCTCTGGCTTCAAAAGCATCGGTGAAAGGAATCACACCAGCACAAAATTCAGCTGTTACAGACTTTAATCATCGTGCTGTAAATACTAGAATGAGTCCGTTAAATGAGTCAAACAGTTATCTGCGAGCAGCTTTACTCACTCCCGTTAATTCGTCATCAGTGTATTTCAGGAATAATTTAAATAGTGATGATGCGAAACAAATGGACAACATGCAGTGTCTAAAAAGAAAACTTTCCGCACCTATTAATACATCTCTTAGTGAAGCAAACAGGAAAGACGAAACCATAAAACATTTACTAACTGCCTCGAACGAAGGGAAATGGCTGTCTTTAAAACATACAGATCTCATGTCAGGAGTTCGATGCCAGATAGAAAAGTCTTGTAAAGATGGATTAAGATGTGAAAATCATTTAGGAAGCAGAATCGGCAATGCTGCTGAAAGGTCATCACAAATGGGACATCAACATGAGTCAGGTAATAAACCTGTTCATATATTCTATCCTCAAGCACTTCGTCCTCATCCAGATGACGTTATTCTAAAAGGATTATTAATCACTAACTCCAAAGTAGCAGCTCCAGTCCTGCCCGCGTCAGGACCACCAAGCTCTGGATCACCTGGAAGTGAATCTACATCAAGTGGAAGTACAGATTCCGGTGTTTTCAGTGATACCATTCCTGATGAACGGAGAAGAATAACAAGAGTACTCAGCGGTAGACACGTAAAATCAGGCACTGGAGCTAGCTTGAGCACACTAAGGCTTCTAAGGCAAATGATTATTGAAAGACGAAGAAGGAAAAATGATCGCAAATTGTAATAGAACATTCACAAATCATTCATATACATTTTTATTTAAATTTGCTTCTTCATTGACTGCTCATTTGATACCACGTAACGAAACTGTAAAGAAATAAGAAAACTTAATGGAAAATAAATTTCGTTTTACATGCTGAAATCCAAATTCAGACCTGTAATAGCTAAATAATTATGTCTTAAAGAAATACTTAATAATAATCACTTTATGGTAATGATCAAAATTTTTTGAGAGATACTCTGTAAACATTTTTTTTATGAACTGCAACATGTATATATGCAAATAGATGCAATTTAAATGGTCAAATACTCAGCCCAGTTTCTATGACAGTTTATCACGGAAAAATTCATAATTCATTGTAAAAATAAAAGCGAATGTACGCGGGTAAAATGCAGGATCTAGCAGAAGTAACGCCGTTTTTAAGGAAGACAGTTGCGCAAGATGAGCAGCATACTTCACCTAAACTGCTGTATGCATACTTCATTATTATGTGCTTATGGCATTTTTGTAAGAAACTAGAATAGCAATGCTGTAAAAAATTATTGATGTACATTATATGCTCATGAAACAAGATGCTACTTCTGCCTAACCCTGTATAAAGCAGATAAAAGATATTACAGCGCGCACGTCTCTTTGTAATATTTAGAAACTTCAGTATCTGAACTAGTAAAGCTTTGACTTCAAATAAATTCAAAAATTAAATTTGTTCATAGGAAACTGTATCAAATTTCAAATACATTTTGTTTTATCACTGCAATGTTATAGAGTAGCTTCTCGAAATTTATTATATTCATTTAATTCCATTTAAAGATTATAAACAACGTATTTAATAAGCATTTGAGTATTATTTTCAGAAAGGCATACGTGTGATATAACTTGGTATGCACCTTGTATATTCTGTTCCAGTTTTTGAATTAAAACTCCTTTCAAAAACATTATGACATGATGATTCTAAGCAATTATAATTCAAACAAGAATTTTAAAGCAAATATTTGTCAGCAGTTAAAATATATATTTGAATTTAACAATTACAATATATTATAATCTCATTTATATAAAGCTATTTAAAATTTTAAAATAAATTGTAAACGAAAAAATTATTAATTATTGCTGCAATCTGATTTGCAATATCATTCAAATTCAAAAAGCATAAGTAAATTAAGTGCAAGCATCTAAATACATGAAAAAATATATAATCATTTTAAAATTTTATCTTAAAACTTTAAAAAAAATTTTTAAGCTGAATTAATTTGCATAAGTGAATAATTGTTTAGCAGGCAGGAGACAAATCTTTTCAAGGGGAAGTTGCCTCTAAACCTAACTCTTCAACTGATCAATTCGTGTTTCATCATCCATATAGGCATGGGTAAAGAATTACACAAAACCAAAAGTAGTGAACAATTTAAATGAGAAATTTAATAGTAAAAGAATTTCGAGAAATTTAGTCAGCAAATCTACTATAGGAAATAAAATTATTAATTGGAAGCATATATCCAATGTACTTTAGAGTACAAATCCGAAGTAATTTAGAAACCCTTACCTATATAGGTACTTCCCCGACACGAATTATGCATGCAAACTAAAAAAAACTAATCTAATCATTATAAAAATGAAAATCAATAAAATAAATACAATCTATAAAAATAATACAAGAAGGGCAAGTAAATAGTAAGCTTCAATTTAACTTACCATGTAACTGCATATTTTTGTATGCGGGAGAGTGGTGTAGCAGTTGCTAGACAATGTAAGGTTGAATAGTTTGTAGTATATATATATAATCTTGTTCTCGCAGATGTAGATTTTTACTTCTGATGTCAGTTATTTTGACATATAAAAAGCATTAAAACTTTCTGCTTTAATGAAACCACCACATAACAGTTTTAAAACTTGTTTCTTCATTTAGAGTAGGATTTTGTGGATCGAATATTCAGTTTCATACGAGATTTCCAGTTCTAGCGCATTTAAATTTATTTAATTCGAAGCAGAATATTCAGATTTTGAGTTCGTGCACATAAGAACATTTTTTTTTTTTGTATGATTTTTTTTAAAGTGAATACAATTTCCAACCCAATTATATTACAATTTTTCTTTCAGCTACTTACACTTACATGGATAAAATAGAAATTTTTAAATTCTCCCTTCTCCTCACCAAACATATTTCTTAAAAAACCGATCTAGTCTAGTTTTTCTAAGTTTCAAATTTGAGTACAGAAAATTATATTCTTCGTAAATGAAAATGTCAAATTAACATTCTGAATTCATTCAGTAGCAAATCATTAAATGAGAAAGTTCGGGGGGAAAAAGTTTCCTATTAATTCAGTGGTACTACATTATATAGGTTTTCCAAAGTACAGTGTCAGAGACTGTGGTGTCCTTATTGTTAAGTAATAAAAACTAATGCAATGAATTTGTAAAAAACAGAAATAAAAGGCAATATTAGGTATTTTAATCATCAGGATGTTCTCTGATATATGAGTCAGAATTGATTATGAGATAACTAGAGCAAAACTCCCATGCTTATAGATCAGTACTTTGCAAATGTTTTTCTTTGCAATTTATATACATATAGCTACGAATTATCGCGACAATCTGGCATAATTAGAATTTGGGGAGGGAAGACCAGGATGTAGTAATGAAATAATAATAACATCAATAAAATAGGTATAGTTACTAAAAATTAATTTTTATAAATCAATTATTAATTATTAATGAGTATTCACACTTATAATAAATTCAGAAACATTTTCGACCTACGAAAAATTATCTTGCTCCCACATGTAGGTCGCGAACCATATTTTGGGAATCACTGCTGTAAATAAATATAAAATATCTACAAAAATAAACTATCTCTCAGAAAAGAACTTAATTTACCATTGTGAGAAAGAAACTAAAACAGAAATAATCAGAAGAATGATTTAGAAATCTGGCATATCCTTCAATTTCCAAAGGAAATCTAGTAAAACTGGACTCACAAAATAGGCGACCAATTTTACGGAATTTTACAATATCCAGGTATTTAATTAAAGCATCCGAAAGTTGTTTGCAGAGGGAACAATACCTTCACGAAGCACTTTCCGAGGAAAATTAGTTACATATTAAGTTATACATGGGAAAAACCATGAAAAGTCCATAGTCAGCACATTTGCTTGTGGATTATAAATTCTATTATTTGGATTATGATAAAGTATGCGAAGGTTCTTTGTCGAAGATAAGGGACGTCATTATGAAGGATTTTCTAAGACATACTGACTTGTATTAATGTTACATATGGGTAACACCATTCTCTGGGAACCGCTTGCTAAGAAAGACTACCAGTGCTCTGCGCTTTTAACCAAGCGGCAGTCGAAATTACTGCCGGTAACACGCAAACTATGCAGTCAAGGTTGAAAGAAATTGTGAAAAGGTTCCTGTTGGAAGCAAACTATTCATTGACAAAGGCGTCTTAAAAAAAGCATCGTATAGTCAGTGGATATTGAACACGATGATATCCTTATTGATGGCTTTCATACTACAAGTGGGTCACCAAAGACCGAGTGGTAAAGTCGCTAAACACTGGTAGTTCGACCTCGGATCGAATACCGATGTTTTGTTTTCCCTACGTGTAACGTGTATACGAGCCAGTTTCCCTTAAAAAGCCCTCCATGAAGGCATTAACTCCTTATATAGACAGATGGTGTCCGCCGATAATATCACGGACGAAAACGTCGCGGAGAAAACAACGCAAGGAGAAAACTTCGTGCTACAAAATATCGTGGGAGAAAATAAAGCAAAGAGAAAACATCGCAGTTCTAAAACATTGGGGTACAAAACATCGTCGTCGAAAATAAAGCGGTTCAAAAACTTCGCAGTTTAAAAACATCGCCTTCGAAAATATCGTGGTAAAAAATAAAGTACTCAGAAATCATCGCAGACATGCGGTTTTCAGGCTTTAATAATTGTAAAATTTAATGAATGTTTAATAATTGTAAAAACTCGCATAATGATTTGTGAGCGCAAGATGGAAAGAAGGATAATTTTCACTTTCACATTTTTTATTAACTAATAAATACTTGCTGAAAATGTAAAGTGGAAACTTAAGCATAGAAAATTAACACAACTTATAGCACTTAATTTTAAACTGGCATAATTAACTAACAAAGGTCATTAATAAATTATTTTTTATAAAGTTTTACCTGTAATTTTTTATGAAAAGTATAATCTAAAAAAGAATAGGAAAAGAAAGATAAGTAACTGCATGAACTTATCTATAAAAAATTACTAAGTTAATTATGATATTATTTTCTTCACTTTTGTTAATCTGATACTCTTACAATGAAAATTATTTCTTGTTTTGTTTAAATTTCTAGCTTTTTAAAAATTTATTAGTTAATAAAAAATATGAAAGTAAAAATTATCCTTCTTTCCACCTTGCTCTCATAAATCATTATGCGAATATCCATTAACAATTATTAAAGCCACGATGTTATCCATGCGATGATTTGTAGGTACTTTATTTTTTACCACGATATTTTCGACGACGATGTTTTTAAACTGCGAAGTTTTTGAACCGCTTTATTTTCGACGACGATATTTTGTACCACGATGTTTTAGAACTGCAATGTTTTCTCTTTGCTTTATTTTCTCCTACGATGTTTTGTACCACGACGTTTTCGCCTTGCGTTGTTTTCTTCGCGACGTTTTCGTCTGCGATGTTTTTGCCGCGATGTTTTCGGCTGTAACCAGACAGATAGCCCTCGAGTTGCTTTGTTTCAATCAGTTAACCTAACCGTACAACAGAGCAATCTTTCTTTTTTAAAAGAAAGAAGCTATGAATAAAACTGCATCCAGTTACGCTTTTTAAAATGCTCGCAGATTATTTTCAAAATTATTTAAAGTAACATATTCCACGTATGGTACAAAGAAGAGGGGAGAAAGGGAATACTTTCTGAATTTTTGTCAATAAAGCTCTTACTTGAAGCAAACAGTGGATATTCATCTACAACAGATGTAGAAGGAAAACTATGCGATACTATACGACTGACATTTCTAATCGAAAGATTGTGATTAGATTAGAAATAAGCTAATAAGAACGTACATATCGTCCAACAACCTTAGCAACAAGACAAAATTTAAATATACGTATCCTGATTTTGCTTAGAAACTAAAACATTTGCCGAGCATTAAGTGCAATAAATTGAGCGAGCAGATCATAATATTCCCTCTAATTTTTCATTTTTCTTACAACTATGCTGCGCAGAAATACTTTCAAGTAAAACATTTAGGCATAATAAAATAATGCGTAATATCATTCCAGATATTTTGTATAGAACACATGCTCTGCAATGTGCTATGAGCAAAGCAGCTGCCGCCGATTTCATAGGAGTCATTATTCAGCCGAACCTGCATACAGCTTGGAAAAAGGATTTGGCAAATATACTACTGAAAACAATTGTGGGATATTACAATTTTGGATGTAAATTGCGCATAAGGAGAAAATTCATTAGCTGATGTATGACCCGTTAGGTGTAGTACGCAATTAGAAAAGAAACTTTCGAACAAAAGAGTAAATGATTAAATTTTACTCTTTTTTTGCCAGTAAACAAAAAATGCACATTTTGTAATGTCACAAAAACTAACAAAAAGTCAGATTTCTCGGATAAATATGAGTTCTAATAAATGGTACGAATTTCTCTGAACAAAAGTAATATTAATACCTGTGACGCATGCAGCCAGAGACTAAAATGTTTTTATCTTTTTGCAATGGTGTGCGCGAGAGTAAAACTCACATGAACTGTTATTTCACTGGATTTATTTGCTTCCGTAAAAATATTAAAACATTTTGTTGTTGTTGTGAGCTAGATTTTGAAAAGCGTAACTTTTCTTCCCTCGGCTTACTTTCCAACATTCCAAATTAGGATTCGTTTCGTAATGGCGCGGTAAGCCGTATTCTTTTGGAATTGATATTTCCTTATTACAAATAAAACATACAATTTTACTGCGCACAACAACACGAACATATGTAATTTCCCATTTATCTTGAAAAACCCGTCCTTCTTATGTCACTTTTCTTTTACCCTTTGTTAAAATGCCTTTAACTTGCAGTTTAATCTTTTAATTAAAACCACAATTATAAGTGTGTTTACGACTTTAATTCAACAAGATGAATTTGGATATAAAAGCAACACTCAAACGTTTTATACGATTCCAAATGATTGGTATTGATGTAATATAGATCTAACGACAAACAAAAATTACAAGGTTTTACAAGCCATACGCTAGTTTGTCGGTTACAGGTAAAAACATAGTGAACGAAAAAACGCCGCGGAGAAAACAACGCAAGGAGAAAACGTCGCCGTACAAAACATCGAGGGAGAAAAGAAACCAAGGGGAAAACACCGTGGTACAAAACATCTTTGTCGAAAATAAAGCGGTTCAAAAACTTTGTAGTTTAAAAACATCATCGTTAAAAATATCGCGGTAAAAATAAAGCAGCTGCAAATCATCGCATGACGATTAACATCGTAGCCATGCGTTTTAAAGGCTTTAAAAGTTGAAACTCATATTCGCATAATGATTTGTGAGTGCAAGAAGGAATGCGGAATATTTTAACTTTTATATTTCCTATTTTGAACTAACTAATAAATTTTTGCTGAAAAAGTAAGCAGAAACTTAAGTATTCAAAAACTAAGTAGAAGGTTAATACCGCAGTTAATATAATTTTAAATTTGCATAGCTAACTAATAATGGTCATCAATTAATTAATCTCTTTTTAAGTTTTACTGATAATTTTTCATGAAAAATATAGTCAAAGAAAGATTAGAAAAAAGAAAATGAGTATCTGCATGAGGTTACCTCTATTAAAATTGTTTAATTAATTATCAAACTGTAAAATTACTTTCTTTCACATTTGTTAATCTGAAATTCTTTTGGTGACAATTAAATCTTGTTTTGTTTCACTTTACTCGTTTTCTTAAAGTGTCACTGATATTTTCATGTATAAGATGTAGTTAATCGCTTAGATTTGTTAGTTACGACCAAACGTGCCAACTAAATAATATTCATACTATTAATATTTACACAATTTTTCATTTTTTGAATGCTAAGTTTCCTGCCTACTTCTTCAGAAAAACTTTATTATTTAGCTCAAAAATACGAAATATAATGGTAAAAATATTCCTCATTCCTTCTTGAGCTCTCAAATCATTATGCGAATATGCATTTACAACTATTAAAGATTTTAAAACGCATGCCTGCGAAGTTATCGTCATGCATAATTTGTATCTGCTTTATCTTTTACCACATTTTCGACAAAGATACTTTTAAACTTCGAAGTTTTTTAACCACTTTATTTTCAAAGACAATGTTTCAGAACTGCGGTGTTTTTAATCCTTACTTTCTTTTCTCCCACGATATTTTGTACGAAGACGTTTACGGCTTGCGTTGTTTTCGTCCGCAATGCTTTCGGTAGACAACAGTTTGTCTCCACCTGTTTAGCAATATGAATTGCATAGCTGTGCATCCAGTTTACCAACTAGTGACCAATTCAAGGAAGGTAAAAGTATCAACTTATTCGCAGGAAGGGGTAACGCGGGCGCACCAGAATATAAAAGTTCTATCATCTATCGGGCTGGCGAATAAATTTGTTGACTGTACTGACATTCCACCTTAGCCAAAGCCTAGCATGTAAGCATACAAAGTCTATAATTTTTCTATACAACTGAAATTGCAAATCTATCCATTCTATTTCTTTTTCATTCAGTTGCAATCGCGCATATAAACACAATCCATACGTTTCTAATGTTGTTTATATTTTAAATTGTCATTTCCTAAAGTGCGATGATGAATGTCCTTTTTTCCCCTTAGAGTTTCTTTTGCGAGTCTGTCACGGCCCTGTTATACATGCGTTACATATGTATCTTTGGTTGTGTGCCATAGCCAGTCTCGAACTCATTTGGAATGTAATGACTGCTGAAATGTTTGCTAAAGCTTTTTCTCTTTTCTTAACACTTTATTGCAAATTACTGCCCAATGAATTTATGCTATATAGAAATATACAAAAATAAAATACATAGCTAAAATATACTCTTAGACAAAAAAAAAAAAAAAAAAAAGACGCACCAAGAAGGAGTTATCCTAATGGGACGAAAATCGGTAGAAGTGATGTACATGTACAGAAAAACAAATGATTACAGTTTGAGAAAAATTGGATACTTTATTGAAGTGATAGAGCTTCACAAAGTGAAAAAGTCAGTAACGCGTTTGTCCACCTCTGGCTCTTATGCAAGCAGTTATTCGGCTTAACATCGATCGATAGAGGTTGCGGATGTCCTCCTGAGGAATATCGTGCCAAATTCTGTCCAACAGGCGCGTTAGATCGTCAACATTCCGAGCTGGTTGGAGGGCCCTGCCCATAATGCTCCACACGTGCTCAATAGGAGAGAGATACGGCGACCTTGCTGGCCAAGGTAATGTTCGGCAAGCACTAAGGCAAGCAGTAGAAACATGTGCACTGTGGGGGCGGGAATTATCTTGCTGAAATGTAAACCCATGGTGGCGTGACATGAAAGGCAACACAACGGGCCTTACAACTTCGTCGACGTACCGCTGCGCTGCAAGGTTCCGACGGATGACAACCAAAGAGGTCCTAGTATGAAATGAAATGGCACCCCAGACCATCACTCCTGGTTGTCGGCCTGTCTGCCGGAAGACAGTCAGGTTGGTATCACACTGCTGTCAGGGGCGTCTCCAGACTCGCCTTCGTTGGTTGTCAGAGCTCAGTTCAAAGCGGGACTCATCACTGAAGACTATTCTACTCCAGTCAGTGACATTCCAGTGCGAATGAGACCGACACCACTGGAAACGGGCTTAACGTTGTACAGAGGCAAGAGGCGCCGTGACCTCAGCCCCCTTTCTGTGAGCCGTCTGTGAATGGTTCTTGGGGTCACTGAAGCACTAGTTGCATGTACAATCGATGATAATGATGCATCTGGGGCTGCGAGTGCCGCCCTGACGATTGCTCGGTCTTCACGTTCTGTCGTTTCTCTAAGCCTGCCGCTTCCTTCTTGACGCTGTGTGCGGCCATGATTCACCCATTCCTACCAACATCGTCTAATAGTGGCATCGCTCCTGCTCAAATGTCGAACTATTCGCCGATTATGCGAGGCATAGTTACTGTCTACCAGAGTACACGGAATGAAATACGTGAAGAATTTATGACCTGGAATCGTAATTTCTCCTCTTAAATATCCTGCCAGTTGCGCAGATCAGATGCGCTGTAGCGACAACCGTTCATTCATCGGCACCAAAATGTAAAATTTTGCATTTTCCGTCGAAACCTCTATGCATATCAATTTGTGTAAAATTTGTTTTGTATCTTCTCGGTACGTCGTTTTTTTTTTTCTAAGAGTGTATATTGGCGGGCCGCATAAAATTGCTTTGAATGCCGCATGTGGCCCTCCAGTTTGAGACCACTATCTTACTTCATTATGCAAAAACTTCGCGGATTAGAGAAAATAAGGATAATTTTTTCTCCCTCTTCTTCTGAAGACATTTCATCCACAACCGCCTTTTGTTGCTGCTTCCAAAGTTATTTAGTTATTTCTTTTTTAGCTCATTTTTACGGTCTTTTCGTAACTTCACCAAGTCTTAACTGCTAACTTCCTAGCCCATAGACACACTATCATAGATAAAAAGTTTCAACTGTTCAAAGCTCATAACCTATGCCTACAATCCTGTTTAGCGATTATTTCATTTAGGGCGAATTCATGGCCCTGTACGCTACTAATTCCGGACTTTGTTAATGAGATTTAAACAACGGAAAATATTTAAATGTTTACAGAAGTCACTGAATGTTAATTATGTTACTACAAGGGGGAAGCCCCCAGCCGATGATTCAGCCATAAAGCTTACGTTAATTATGTGTTATAAGTTACCTCAATATACCTTTGAAAAGCATATCTTGCTGATCTGCGAGTTCGTAACTCGAGCCACTGTTCATCATCAGAAGCGCTTTTTGTTCAGATAATTTGTTCGTGTAGCGAGGCGTTTGTGACCTAAAGTTTTGCTATTATTTCTTTAATGTTCAATACTTACTGAATATGAATCGCATGCAGCTCACTTTGTGCCGACTCTATTAGCGGAATTATTTTCTCAAGATGTTTTTAGCATCTCGTTGACCCACCAAGGATTGAATGAAATAAGATCGCTGAACACTGGCAGTTCGGCCTAGGTTCAAATTTGGGTGTCTTCATGGCTTTCTCCATATGTAATGGGGTTGATTCTTGGGCGAACGGGCTGGCTGCATGAATGCTCGACGTGGTTTTGTTCGCGCATAACGTGACAACGAACCAGATACTCTTAGAAAGTCCTCCAAGAAGGCAGCACTCCTCTTAAACTGACTGCCGTATGTGCTTGGCGGTATTCGACTAAACAAATGATTCTGAACATCGAAAAGTGTTGTTTCCCAGTTAACTATAAAACCATGCCCGTTATGGAAATACATTGCTGCCAGTCGCCAATACGTATGGTTTTTCATTTATCTTTTGATAGTTTGAATGTGCATTGCTCATCAGCGCAATAGACGGTATCATCTAAAGAGTCATTTTATCTAGATTTCTTATCAATATCTCGCATTAAGTGTTTCAGCACGAGTATTATAAAGTGGTTGAGAGCAAAATTGGGTGTGCTATTTATTCTACATCTACATATGATCTAATGGCTGTGTGAAACGATAACAAACAAATTTCAAGCCCCTATTTCTTTTCTGCAAACGATAATACACTTTTTAACTTATCCCACAGCAGCCATTTGGCGTATATGGACAAAATGCACTGAGTAACTTTCTGTAATATTAAGACAGTGCGGTGTAGACATTAATTCAAGAAACACTTAAAAACATAATAGATGATACAGTACCAAAGAGGAAAATTAAAAATATAATGCATTAATATTTATTAATTTTACAAAACGCACACAAAAAATCCTTTAGCAAAGTTAGTATGTACTATACTTAAATACTCCTTATTTTGTTTTAATTTGAAAAGTGTGCACCTACTTTGGAAGCTCTCTGGGATATATAAAGCCACCAACGTTCGCATTCCCAAATGGTTTCATTGTTCTTTGTGTTTTGAATAAACCGTAGGAAGCTTAGGTAGGATGTTTCCTTGTTGCTTTGGTGGGGTATACCTTGGAAAATTTCATGGTGACAATGACTGCGGATTCGTTTTCCTAGGTATGATATTCTTTAGATGAAAGAGATAAATTTAAAAACCTGCAACATCAATGGATTTGGTTTTATTTGATTATGGCAAAGCATGCGAGGGCTATCTGCCTATGGGTATAGATGCTTTCTTGGAGGACTTTCTAAGGGTAATTGGCTCGTATACGCATGGGAGAAACTACGAAAATGCCCATGCAGCCAGCCCGTTTGCATAGAATTGAATCCAGCTCGTACTACCAGTGTTTATGACTTCACCGCTCGGCCGCTAATGGGCCAACATCAAATGGAAAACTACTGACGTTGACCTTTAATTATTTGCGATATAATACGCACATACTGAAAAGCGCGATATCGTGTAAATAAAAAAAAATTACTCAAATGGATAATAAAGAGCAGCTTCTGTGGCGTAAATCAATCGCTTTAGGTCACCGAATGTTGCAGGCGCATGCATTAGCACTATAATTATCGACGATTAACTTATACCAGTTTAAAATAATGCTGAAAATTTGTCATTTTGAAAAATTTTTTTAAAAATTACCGTACTCCTTCTGCTATTGGGACCGAATTCAGAAATGTATGGCTGGATGGATGTGCTCATGTATGCATGTACGTACAACGTATGTGTGATTATACATACATTTCTGAATCCGGTCCCGATAACAGAAGAATACCAAAATTACATCTGTCGCCGTTGAATATCCACCATCAGTCACGCACGCTCTATATTAAAATTCGGCCGCACGGAAAGGATTAAATCATTTGCACGCACATTCCACCAGTGATAACGAGGTAAAAGCTCGCTTTTTTTTTTAACACAAATGACAATCTTTTGAAGTTCTAAATTCATCTAAATTGTGCTCTTTATTCAAAATTACCACCCTGCTATTTCAAAAACTAAACATTAATTTATTAAAAAAGGAGTACTTAAGTATTAGCGTAACCACTTTGGCGACTTTTTACAGAAGAAAAAAGTGATTCGGTGTATTTTATTTGGTGTGGATTGCAACTTACACTAGATATGCTTAAAATGCGCATGGTTGCCAGAGTTTGGCGACTTCTACTAAGGTGGTTAAGATAATACGCAAGTAACAAAAAAGGTAATTCATGAGTTCATACTTATTATTATAAGGAATGCTTGTGACTATATACTTATAAGGAATATTGTCTCTATTTTCAATCATTTTTCGTATTTCCATTTATACTGAACACGGCGTTTAAATACCAAAACTATATCAATATTTGAAATAAAGTAATAACCGAAAAGAATAAAAAAAACTTAATGAATTAAATGAAATTCTCTACAATTGAAAACAGAATATATTTTATTCATAACAACTTGCATTAGGTAAAGCAATACATCACAAGGTTGAAAATACTGATCGATGGCAAGCTAACCGTGTCACATTAGTTCATAGGACTAGCTGCAATGTATTTGTATAGCTGTAACACACCTTAGTGAAACAAATTAGAAAAATAAAAAACCAGTAATAATGAATCTCAATAAGGTAGCTTTGTTCATGTAATTATAAATTTGAAAAATAACAAGTAACAGTACTTTACATCAAATGCGAGATTTCTTTTAAAAAAAGTGCTTAATTTAACATTAAAGTACGAAATGTGTGTTACATTTTATTGATGCACTTTAGAATATATTATAATGCAACTATTTTAGCTGCTATATTAAGTATAAAAGCCAGTCTTTCTTTGGATTAACATTAAAGAGGTATCTTAATTGAAGAGGTATACACAATCTTTGGTAGATATATCCAAAACGTTTATAAATTTCCAAATTATAAAAAAAAATATGATTAAAAATAATGCATGGATTTAAATTATTAAAATTAACATTTGAAAGAGAAAAAAACTATAGAGAGCTACACGTACAGCCACTATGTAAATCTCATTCTGGATGCGGACATGGTGGGCAAATGCAAAGGCGATCCAGGTAGCGATGGACCATAATATCATAATTTTCCTTCACTTTTTGAGATCCTAGTTTTGAATCTCTAGGAATATAGAGGATTTTGGTTGATGGCTGGGCCCAACCGAAATATGTATTCTCATGATCAACATAGCGACCAACATAAAAGGTTTCATCTTCGTCACAACCGGCTACAAAAAGTAATGCGTCATCGAATTGGACACCACTGCGAAATTCAAGTGGACTACCACATTCAACTGTTAGAATCTGCAATTAAAAAATATATAGATATATTAAATATTCATTTACAACATGAAAAATGAAGCTAGGATTAAACTGCAGACAAAATATCAACATGAAAAAAAAACCAAAATTTAAACTATAGTTCAAAAAGCATACATAAAATATCTGTCATAATAATGTTATACATTTTTCCCTAGCCAGTACAAAATTTAATACTGCTAAAACGATTACGATGATTTAGAAGTTCGATAGTCTCCCATTCCTTATACAGAAACTGATTACGAATCGCAAGAAAACAATATCTTCAATGCTTCTAAAATTCATAAATCTAATTAAAAAAAAGAAAAATAAGAAATAAAGCCTACAAATAAATTTAACTATATGAAAAGTCTGAATAACTTACTTCATGTTCTTACTACAATAAATGACACTTAAGTCATTCTAAAAAAAAAAAAAAGAAAAATCTGTCCATAATAACGAACTCATTAAGAATTTGATTCTTTAAATAATGGAGGTAAATTACAAATAACGCTAGAATGCATATAGGGGTTGTGCACCACCCTAACACTTTTTAAATATGGCGCTTGTTTTATAAGCCGAAGGTTAAATATGAAAACATTTTTATATCGTTCGAATAGGCCTTTTTAAAAAAAATATTTGAATTAAGTTACTATTTTCATAATGATCCAATCCTGAATGCCAACATTCTAAATCCACTCTAAGGATATATTACATATCACATATTTGACAATTTAAAACTATAATAAGTTAAGCTGTTTGAATGCTACTTAACATATAAAAAATTTTACACATTAGTTTTAGAAATACTCATGTATCCATCCAACCCGTTCACATAGGTTCTAACCCGGTTCAAACTACAGTGGGATCAACTACTCGACCACAGGTGGGGCTTTCCTAATCATCGGCTAAACCAAGAAAACGTCACAAAAACTAGCCAATTATAGGATAAAAAGTCAGACTTCTAGATAAGGAACGGAGTATATCGCCAAAATAGTTATAACAACCCAGGTATGCGCGTAGCATACGTCTGTTTAAGTATACGTGGATTCACACTTATGAAGTTCAACCGTCATTTTTCTGGTCAATGTTTTTTTGTTTCTGCATTACGCATATTTGTTTATCTCATAAAGAATCGTAATAGGACAAAGGAGTTTGCTAGCTGATGAAGAAAAAAGTGTTGCTATTCTGCAGAAATATGCTCTTTTGTTTAACAATAGAGAATGCAAAAATTCCCACTCTATGAAGTTGTACTTCGTAAACGATCGAATTTTACAGGAGCTCTCTGGAAGCACAAACTTTCGCCTACCCCACTTTGTATCACATTTACTATGTCATTATTTATTTCCTCTCGCTCACAGAAATAGGCAATTTTGCTTTTGAATCTATGTCAGGCATGGCAAAATAAAGATCTCGCTCAAGTTCCATGCTCTTAGCTGCAAATTATTCAAATTACATGAGTTTTCATAGCTGCTCCTTAAATTTTTCCCGCCAGTGTATCAGGAGGTTATTGACACAAAATCTTTGTGAAGAACATCACTTCTTGAAGAAACAGAATAGCTGTTTCTTCATCGTTTGACAAATCCCACGTCGCATGTGAGAACAAAAAGATTACTTTATTTTGCCTTTCGTCCTTTTCATTTCATTATCTTAATATTTCTTTCCATTTTATAAATTTTGATGTAAAATATATTTTTATCTGCTTTTCACAGCATATTTCTAAGCAAAGACTTGGTTATAAAATACAAGAGTAGTAGTCCACAAAATATTAAATTTGTACTCAAACGCTTAAAATATAAGTATTTTATGTATGAAGTAGAAGTACTTTGTGTAAAATTGGGTTTAAATGAACATTATATATCCACTGCAAATAAGTGGAAGACTAATTAGATGAAAACCGTAATCGCACGAGAGCTAGTTATAAAGACAATTATCCAGAAGAAAGAAGTCAAACTAAATTCCTGACTCCTGGCTATAAGAAAATACGACAAAACAAACGAAACGCGCCATATGGTATGATTTTAAACACTTTCGCTGCCAACGCTGAAATGGTGAGTCTGTCCGCAACCACCAAGATCACGTTTTTATGCTTTTAAATTAGTTTTGTTTTATTATTTAAACAGAGATACGAGAGATTACTTTTAGCAATAAATAAATGCACCACGAGTATATTCATACTTGGCACAGTCCACCAGCGGCCGAGCGGTAAAGTCACTGAATACTGGTAATTCGACCTTGGTTCGGATCCCAGCAAACGAGCTGGCTGCATGTTGGTTTTCCCCATATGTTATGTAGATACGAGCCAGTTTCCTTTAAAAAGTTCTCCACGAAAGCATCCCTCTCCTAAGGCAGATAGCCCTCCAGTTTCAGTGCCTCTGTCAACTAACCTAACTATAATTGGCACATGATATAATATTTTTGGTCCCTGTGCCAACTACGAAATAACTCGGAATTAGATAAACAATATTTAACCGTCCTGCGCGAGAAATAAATTATTTTTCATTAGTTTAACACCAGGCACTGAACAATCTGAGTAGAACTTTTATAAGACTTCCCAAATAAATAAAGACAATAAAAAGATTCGAGTTCTAGACATTTAGTTATGTTATCTACGTTTTGACAAATAAATAATTCATTTCAGATCACCAAGTGAATTATTTAGGCCGTTCCTGTACGAAAAAAAACCTAAACACTACATGCGTTTGCAACAGCAATACTTGTACTCAGTGATTTAGGTAAGCCGATCGACACCTAGTTATCTCGTTGCTGACAATAAGCTCGCGTTTGCTGTCTACGAGTATTCTGGTGTCGAAAGAGCATGGCCATGAGAAATTTTAACGCAAATATGTAGGCGTGAAAACAAAGAAAGAAGAATCCAACACTATTTAAACACAACCTCTGCAAATATGATTCTAGTTGTCAAGCAGAAAGTGACGGGGATAAAAATTTTCCTCCGAAGCCCGAGTTGTAAATCGAGAACAAAAGTAAAGTTCTGTACAAGTGACGTACGCGTATCGAATTTCATCTTTCCAAAAAGTTCCACTTCTAGTAATTTCGGGAACGAAAAATTTACCCGCTGTCATAAATACATTTCCTGTAGAAAAAAGCCTTTGACAAGCGGGTGAGAGCCTTTCTGTTCTCTCAAAATGGATGATCAAAGGGCTTGTTTCCCATAGAAAGACAGGCATACATTCAGAAGTTAAAATCGGTTTTTTAAGGCAGGCTTATCATTAAAATAAAATTTTGAGGATCCAAAGAATTTTCTGCTAAAACTGTGCTTCAGCTGCATACAAGAAGTGCGGAGCCCTCTTATTTAAAGGCTCCGCCGGTGTGTTCCGGCTGAAACTTCAGATTTATCTCAAAAACTGCAAAAGTACCGCAGCCGGCCTCCGGCACAATTTAAACTATGCACATAGTATACTGCGCACCTGGTACTCGAAAGATAAAACCTTACATGCATAGTTAACACTCTGATATGCATTTCATAAGGTAAGATGGAAAGTTTTTCTATTCTTGTAAACAGAAATATTTGCACATATCAGAAATCTTTCAATCTACGATTTACTTAATATATGGGAAAAGCTAATA